>SJYT01051311.1:216947-394185 GCA_006410635.1 Cephalophus harveyi | reverse complement strand
GCCCCCCAGCGCCCCGGGAGCCCCGCCCCCGCCCTGGGCCCGAAGTCCTCTTCTTCCGGGCGGGAGGTGGCTGCGGGCATCCCCGGCTTCAGAAGTACCCAGTGGGCGGTGGGGCGGACCTGCGAGCTGTCCCACCCCATGCCTGCCGTCGGCCACCAGGGGGCGACACAGACTGGGGGCGGTCGGGCGGGCTTGTAGCCTCCTCCGCTGGAGAAGGTCCGCCCGTTGCAGGGCTCTGGGTGTTGTTCTCGGGCTTCCCTGGTGGCTCAGCTGGTAAAGAATCCGCCTGCAGTGTGGGAGTTCAGTTCAGTTCAGTGGCTCAGTCGTGTCCGACTCTTTGGGACCCCATGAATCGCAGCACGCCAGACGTCCCTCTCCATCACCAACTCCCGGACTTCACTCAGACTCACGTCCATCGAGTCCGTGATGCCATCCAGCCATCTCATCCTCGGTCGTCCCCTTCTCCTCCTGCCCCCAATCCCTCCCAGCATCAGAGTCTTTTCCAGTGAGTCAACTTTTCGCATGAGATGGCCAAAGTTCTGGAGTTTCAGCTTCAGCATCATTCCCTCCAAAGAAATCCCACGGGTGATCTCCTTCAGAATGGACTGGTTGGATCTCCTCGCAGTCCAAGGGACTCTCAAGAGTCTTCTCCAGCACCACAGTTCAAAAGCATCAATTCTTCAGCACTCAGCCTTCTTCACAGTCCAACTCTCACATTCATACATGACCACTGGAAAACCTGGGTTCAATTCCTGGGTTGGGAAGATCCCCTGAAGAAGGGAAAGGCCACCCACTCCAGTATTCTAGCCTGGAGAATTCCATGGACTGGGTATCTGTGGCGTCGCAAAGTCGGACACGTGTTGTTCTCAAGGGTCATCTAACTCCGAGGGTGGCGTCCTCAGCCCCTGCAGTGGGGTAGCAGCAGGAGCAGCAGTCGGGGCTGTGAGCAGGGACTCAGGAGTCCCCCTGCTGGGGTTCATATTCCAGGATGTGACTTTCCCTTCGCCTTTGCAGTTTTCCTCATTTGGAAAGAAAGTAGGTAGTAATAGTGCTTATCTCATAGAGGGTGTTAAGGATTAAATGAATTAACATATATAAAGCATTTACTGTGGTATGAAAGTGTTAGTCACTCAGTCCTGCCCTACACTTTGTGACCCTACCGACTGTAGCCCATCCTCTGTTCATGGGATGTCCCAGGAAAGAACACCGGAGTGGGTTCCCATTTCCTCCTTCACCTGGGGTGGAACCTGGGTCTCCTGCATTGCAGGTGAATTCTTTACTGTCTGAGCCCCCAGGGAAGACTAAACCGTGGTATGTGTGCTCAGCTGCTTAGTTGTGTCCGCCTCTTTCCGACCTGGTAGACTGTAGCCCACCAGGCTCCTCTGTCCATGCGATTTTCCAGGCAGGAATAATGGACTAGGTTGTCATTTCCTCCTCCAAAACTGTGGTATATGTGTTAGCTTTTGATTACCTCCAGTTTTTTGCCTCTGCCTGATGAGATGGTTGGATGATATCACCGACTCGGTGGACCTGAGTTTGAGCAAGCTCCGAGAGCCGGTGATGGACTGGGAAGCCTGGCGTGCTGCAGGCCACGGGGTTGTAAAGGGTCAGACGTGACTGAGCGACTGAACTGAAGCCTGTTCAGGATTGTGTTGTTCTCGGGATCTGGTTCTCACAAGATAGAACTTGATACCCCAGGTGACCTGGCGTGGCTTCTGCCCTGGCTCCTCTGTCCTGGAATCCAGGCTTCCATGACACCAACACTTTGGTGACCCAGTAAAGGGCTCGTGCACCCATGATGCAGAGCCAGACTCTGACAGTGGGCTTGGTTTGTGGCAAAGTAAAGACTTATTGTCGGACACCAAGGAGGGGAGTGGGAGAAAAGCCTCAGATCTACCCCAACTTGGTCTTTGAGTGTGGAGGGGTTTTTTTTTTTTTTAGAATGAAGCTGGTGTTAATCATTTTGTGACTTTTTCCCCACCCCACCCCCCGTGACATTTCTTAATTGAAGTTTTGGGTATCTGGATGTTTCTAGTTTACAGCTCTCTAGCCCAGTGGTCCATGGCTTAGGGGGGTCTTTTACCTCATCTTGTCCTGGAGAAACAGTCAAAGTTTGCACATTAACGGTGATATCTCTAGTAGCAATCTCAGTATATTAACGATGTTATCAACAGCAGCAGTTCTAGTCATCTGACTCGTTGGATTAGTGTCCAGTTAGCACAGGATTGAGGTCAGAAGGTAAAGGAAAGGGAATAAAGTTTTGGACTGAGAGATTAATTATAAACTTGGTAAGGGAACACGTTTTTATGGGGACTTGGCTTCATTTTTCAGTTACTTAGCACTTTTCTCCCCCTGCACAGGACCTTTGCACGTGCTGATCCTTCTGCCTTGCCCTCCTTACCTTTCCGCCTGTTGCTAAGTTACCTCCTAAATCCAGTGAAGTTGTCCCTTTAGGAAGGGTTCCCTTGCCAGGGGCCAGCGTGAGGAACTCCGCCCATGGCAAAGGTCATGAGGAAGGAAGCTTGGCATACGCAAAGGCGTGATCAAGCCTCAGGAAACCCCCTGTTCCCGAGCATCTACCCCCAAAACCAGAGTACTTTATGGGGACTCTCCCCCTTAACCATTTCTCTCGGAGAAGGAGTTAACTTGCAGCTCCAGTTAATAAAAATTCCTGGGGATGACAAGTGTTTCAACTTACGAACTCTGAAGGTTCTCTAGCCTGCTTGATCAGGTTCGTCCGGCCACATGTGATTGTTTACAGCCTCCCAACTGTGAGAGGCACGGGAT
The DNA here is from genome assembly GCA_006410635.1 of Cephalophus harveyi. Classification (NCBI taxonomy): domain Eukaryota; kingdom Metazoa; phylum Chordata; class Mammalia; order Artiodactyla; family Bovidae; genus Cephalophus; species Cephalophus harveyi. Next base: position 391,398 of record SJYT01051311.1, on the reverse strand, counting down.
GCTTTAAAACTTTCTAAATACAGACTCTTTTGAGAAGTTAGAAGATTATTAGTATAGTATTAGTGGCTTGATTAGGAATTATATTGGTGAAGGGTTTTTTCATCTGTTGTGCTAATAATTACTGCTAACTCCCTGCCCTGGGTGTGACAAGGGTGTCTCAGGTCAAACCTCTCTGCTGACAGACTAGCTTGTGTGACAACCTCTCAACCATAAACAGCACAGAGAGTTTGGAGTATTAGCATAGGGCTTTTCTCATTGTTGAGTCAATGATTGCTGCCAGGCCTCCATATCCTTAGGCACCTGGGAATATATTAATCAATGTATTTGGAATATAGAAAAGGAAATATAGTAGTTTTTTATGTTAGCAATACTAGACTTTTTGAGTTAACGAATTTTCTCTTTTGTTATAGATCACTGTACTTTGTTATAAATCACTGTGTCCTTGCTATGCAAAAATGTAACTTTATCACTATCTTAAGACTAAATAGATATTAAGGGAAACATTGGTGAAGGGTTTTCATTTGTTGGACTGATGTTTGCTGCTAAATCTCCATATTCCCTGCCCTTATAATGAATATAACTAGCATATAGGAGAAATAAGTATTAACCTTTAAGATTAATCATGTTAAACTTCAGGTTAAGTAAATTCCTTTCTTGATTGTAACTCACTACACCCTCACCCTATAGGAATGCAACTTTATTTGGAGGGTGGCGCCTGATTTAAGAAAAAATCACCCCTGGAAAAATAAGTTTTCTGGTTAACTGACCGGTATCAGAAAGGGCCATAAAATGTCAGCAGACCTCATGGCCAGAAGATGATGTAAAAACCCATAAGACCTTTGTATAATTTTATATGAAGCACCTGATTGTGACAAGGGTCAGGTCTGCTGACCCCTGCGTGACTCTGTATTCATCCCTATGTATAACAAAAGGTATATAAACAAACCTGAAAAATAAAGAAATTGGATCAGTTTCTGGAAAGACTGATTCCCCTCGTGTCGTTTCTTTCTTGCTCCTCGTTTTCCTGGCTGAATTCCCATCCGGTACGAGGGTACGCACCAAGCCTACTAACTTTGCCAGGGCTTCTAAGATCGGACCGGGGAGGCCTCAGTGTCTCCTTCTCCTTTGGGAGAACGGAAAGACGCCTGTGGCCTACATAGGTGGTGATTGGTATTCCACGTAAACCAAGTTATTCAGCCTTCTTTTTCTCCACTAATATTTCCTACTACACTATCCGTTTCTAATCTCTCTATATATCTGTAATTAAATAAGTTTTTTCCAGGACGCCGATTCCATTCCCACCTTCGAATTACCCTGGATCCACCGGGGCTGGACCCCGGCATTCCCTGATGTCCCAACCAGGGTTGGTGACCCATTCAGTTGCTCTGGTACTAGCAGAAGCTTGACCCTCACATTCACACAGAAATGGTGTGAGGGATCTCTTCATCCAGCAAGAAGTGGCCACACCTTGAACCTGGCTTTCATCAACAGCAGCTGAACTCACCATCAGCGCGCAGCTGCTGTTTGTTAAGGCCAGTAAGACTCAGCTCTGCCCTGAGTCACTGCTTATTAATCTGTGAAGTCCTACTGGTCAAAAGCAGGGTCAAATGTTCTGTAAACAGAGCAGGACCATGCCTCAGGCCAGGAGCATGGTACCTTAACCTCCTGTGTGTTTACACCTGGTTCCTTTGCTATTTTACTTTTGCTCTGAATCGTCTTCTACTGGCCTCAAAGCCCCCTCCCTCCCCCAGGCTGCCCCTCTAGAATTGAAGACTCATGGGACCTCGGCACAGAGCTGGCTGGTCAATCAGGTGTCTCCTATTTCTCCATTATGCCTTACTTTCTTTTAAAAGATGATTGATTTCTGCTTTTTTTTTTTTGGCCACACCTCACAGCATTCGGGATCTTAGTTCCCCAACCAGGGATCAAACTCATGCCCCCTGCAGTGGAAGCTGGGAGTCTTAACCGTTGGACCAACAGGATAGTTCCAATCATTTCTTACTTTTGAAAAACATTGTTCTCTCACTGTCCTAGAACCTTCTAAGAGGGGGATTCACTGGGTTCTAATTCAAAAGCCCAAGCAGGGATTCCCAATTGCGTCAACTTGAAGCAAATAATAAACATGAGTAACTCTTGAAACCGGAAGTATTAGCCCCACTGTGTCTTTTATCACTGTTACTTTCTACCAGTATTTCTCTCTCACAGGGAACATTTAGGTTATGATCTTGAGGAGTTGTTTATCATTATGAAGGGAAAAATAAAGATCAGCAGATACATACATAACACTCTTGTGAGCAGCCTTCTCCCACCTGTGGCCTAGGAGAACGTTAATGAAAAGGGGATGAGTAAGCCACCTGCCACAGCTTAATAATGCTGGGGACGGTGATTCAGAGCAGTTCCAGGCACTGGGTAAAGGGTCAGTGTGACTCAGTGCCCGTGGAACATCTCTACGTGGCTGTTTCATGGGCACCCAATTGCCCAGGCCAGGAACCTGGGGGTCTTCCTTGGCATATTCTCCTTCCTGACCCTCCATCAGACACTGGGTCCCCGTGCCATGTCTGGCACAGTGCTTTCCTGTCCCCACTCTTGCCCGCTCTGGTCAGTCTGGGCTCCACCCACAGCCACAGTAGGTTTTCGAAAACACAAATGTGGTCTGATTTCCCTGGTGGTCCAGTGGTTGGGAATCTGCCTGCCAGTGCAGGGGACCCGGGTTTGATCTCTAAACTGGGAGGATGCCACATGCCACGGGGGAACTAAGCCTGTGTACCACAGCCACTAAGCCCTCGCCCTAGAGCCCAGACTCTGCACCAAGAGGGGCCACCGGAGGGAGAAGCCCATGAACCACAGCCAGAGGAACCTGCATGCAGCAATGAAGGCCCAGCGGCACCGCCAAAAAGTCCATTAAAACCCCGCAAATATGGTGCCACCCTGTTTAAATCCTTAGAAATGGTGTGAGGGATCTCTTCATCCAGCAAGAAGTGGCCACACCTTGAACCTGGCTTTCATCAACAGCAGCTGAACTCACCATCAGCGCGCAGCTGCTGTTTGTTAAGGCCAGTAAGACTCAGCTCTGCCCTGAGTCACTGCTTATTAATCTGTGAAGTCCTACTGGTCAAAAGCAGGGTCAAATGTTCTGTAAACAGAGCAGGACCATGCCTCAGGCCAGGAGCATGGTACCTTAACCTCCTGTGTGTTTACACCTGGTTCCTTTGCTATTTTACTTTTGCTCTGAATCGTCTTCTACTGGCCTCAAAGCCCCCTCCCTCCCCCAGGCTGCCCCTCTAGAATTGAAGACTCATGGGACCTCGGCACAGAGCTGGCTGGTCAATCAGGTGTCTCCTATTTCTCCATTATGCCTTACTTTCTTTTAAAAGATGATTGATTTCTGCTTTTTTTTTTTTGGCCACACCTCACAGCATTCGGGATCTTAGTTCCCCAACCAGGGATCAAACTCATGCCCCCTGCAGTGGAAGCTGGGAGTCTTAACCGTTGGACCAACAGGATAGTTCCAATCATTTCTTACTTTTGAAAAACATTGTTCTCTCACTGTCCTAGAACCTTCTAAGAGGGGGATTCACTGGGTTCTAATTCAAAAGCCCAAGCAGGGATTCCCAATTGCGTCAACTTGAAGCAAATAATAAACATGAGTAACTCTTGAAACCGGAAGTATTAGCCCCACTGTGTCTTTTATCACTGTTACTTTCTACCAGTATTTCTCTCTCACAGGGAACATTTAGGTTATGATCTTGAGGAGTTGTTTATCATTATGAAGGGAAAAATAAAGATCAGCAGATACATACATAACACTCTTGTGAGCAGCCTTCTCCCACCTGTGGCCTAGGAGAACGTTAATGAAAAGGGGATGAGTAAGCCACCTGCCACAGCTTAATAATGCTGGGGACGGTGATTCAGAGCAGTTCCAGGCACTGGGTAAAGGGTCAGTGTGACTCAGTGCCCGTGGAACATCTCTACGTGGCTGTTTCATGGGCACCCAATTGCCCAGGCCAGGAACCTGGGGGTCTTCCTTGGCATATTCTCCTTCCTGACCCTCCATCAGACACTGGGTCCCCGTGCCATGTCTGGCACAGTGCTTTCCTGTCCCCACTCTTGCCCGCTCTGGTCAGTCTGGGCTCCACCCACAGCCACAGTAGGTTTTCGAAAACACAAATGTGGTCTGATTTCCCTGGTGGTCCAGTGGTTGGGAATCTGCCTGCCAGTGCAGGGGACCCGGGTTTGATCTCTAAACTGGGAGGATGCCACATGCCACGGGGGAACTAAGCCTGTGTACCACAGCCACTAAGCCCTCGCCCTAGAGCCCAGACTCTGCACCAAGAGGGGCCACCGGAGGGAGAAGCCCATGAACCACAGCCAGAGGAACCTGCATGCAGCAATGAAGGCCCAGCGGCACCGCCAAAAAGTCCATTAAAACCCCGCAAATATGGTGCCACCCTGTTTAAATCCTTCATTGAATACCCACTGCCCTGGAGGTGAAAGCTCAAACTTTAACAAGGTATTCAGAGCCTCATCGACCTGCCCCCTAATTCTAAGCTCATTCGCTGTGAGCTTCTGCATAGCCTCCAACGTGTCATCACCTGTGATCGCCTCCTGTGATCACCCATGTATCTGTCAGTGCTTGCTTAAATGCCAGCTTCTCCTAGGCCACACCCAACCTTAGGCCACGCCCCCGGCTCACCACACAGGTGGGGAACTCATTAAGAGTGTTGAGAGGACTGAATTCCCAAGCTTCAGCAAGGCTTTTAATAGCACATGGATGCTTCCTTCCTCGCTGTGGGCACCAACCCCAGCAGCAGTAGGGGATCTTCTACTTCACAGAAGCTCTGGGTACAGCACACTTTTCTAGGAGGCAGCTGTGATGTGGCTGAGCACCGTGGGCTTTGGAAACTGCCCAAGCACAGCTCAAACCCAGGTCTGGCTGTTATTTAACTTCCAGGTCTCAGTCCCTTCATCTGTGAAGTAGGGGTGATAATCACACCCTCCTCTGGCCTGTGGTCCAGCCAGGAGAGCGGGGGCAGCTGGAGGGTCCCAGCCAGTCAGTTTTAGAGCAAATAATAGCCCTACAGAACAAACATATCTGATAAATAGGTTCCAACTCTGATGAGCTGTGGCAAATTCTACGAACCCAGTCATGAAGGATATAGCAGTTCAGTGGGTCCTGGAAGAAGGTTGTAAATAACGTGATATCCTGCTGGAGGCAGGGATGCCCCTGGGCCCACTCACGACCCCCTCGGCACTGCCCTCCTTCACGTTCCTGCTCCCTGGACAGTCCTCTCTGACGGGAGGTGAGAGAAGCCGCTCTCAAGGTAACTGCTGACTTTTCTTTTTCCCCAACCAGGGATCAAACCTGTGCATCTTGCGGTGGAAGTGCCAAGTCTCAACCACTGAACTGTCAGGGAAGTTCTGGTAACTGCGATTTTATTAGTTGAGTCCTTGGGTCTGCAGCAGACAACTACCAACCCCCTCACCCCTCTCCTGGTGCCCCTCTGGAAGGCCTTGGCTCACTGCTTGTACATGGAGAAGGGCAAAGCCCCCACCTCGGGCAGCAGCCAGGGTGAGGCCCCTTCCGTTCCCCAGGGCTCTGTATCCTCCCAGACAGGAGCTTGCTCGGTCATCTTCATTCCCACTGCTGGGCTTCTGTGGCCAGTGAACAGTACAGAGAAAAGCCTTCCGTCCTTCCCTGCACCCCGTCACCCTCAGTGTATCAGAAGAAGCCGATGAGCCCAGGGTCTGTGCCAGTGAGTCGGTTGCCCTGGCAGCTGGGAACGAGGTGCAGGTTTTGTGTGCCAGCCTGAGAGCAGGACAGGCTGGCTGAGCCCCAAGAGCATGTCAGAACTCGAGGTAAGAGTGCCAGGCATGGCGCCCTCCTTGCCCCTGCAGCATCCCTACCTTGTCAGCCAGGACGCCAGAAGGCCCTGAAACGTGTGGCCTGACTCTACATCCCCAAAGCAGGGAGACCCCATGCTCTCTGTCGGCCACTCCTTGTGGCAAAGGAGTATAGAAGCCCCCTGCCGCAGGAGAGGGCCACAGAGCCCAGTCAGAGCCTGGGTCCTGAGCTGGAAGTCTGTGGGGAGCAGACCCACAGCTGCCGCTGACCGTGTCGTGGGGCCGCCTGCCCTCAGCACGGCATCTCCCCAGAGGCTGCTGCCTCCTGGGGTGTCTGAGGCCCGGGCGCACCCACCTGCCTCAGCCATGGGCTGGAGGGCTCGTAAAGAATCCGCCAGCACCCTGTCCACAGGAAGAGCTGTAATTAGGCCCTGGGCATCGAGGGGCTCTCCCGGGTGCCCCTGCTATGAGCTGGTGGCCAGAGGGTCAGTTGCAGGGTCTGAGGCCTCTGCTGAGGAGGCAGCTGGGCCTTCAGGCCGAGTGGGACGCCATGTTGTAGGAGGCTTTCTTCAGGGTCTCCAGGAAGAACTGTTCATCCTCCAGAAAGTCACGGTCCTGAAAGGCAGAGCTGACTGAGCAGTCGCCCGCTGGTTCCCTCCTGCACCCGCTTCTGTGGGCAGGGATGCGGATCGCTGGACTGGGCGTGAGGGGACCCTGGGGGCCAGCGGATCGGTCAGTCCTCTCCCGTCCTGGCTCTGCCTGGCTCTGGGATCGGCGGGGGTGGGGCAGGGAACGCACCAGCTCTCCCTCCAGGGGAGGCCACGTGTCAGCACATGACATGGTCCCTCTCGGCCTGTCTGCAAACTGGAGAAAACGACAGTGCCTGCCAGGGAGGGCTGCGGGAGGGGGAACGCTTACAAGGCACAGCGCAGAGCCTGGCGGGTCGGAAACGCTCCTCAGTGACACCGCGAGTGCCTGCGCGGCCTGTCCTTGACCCGCTGTGCTGCTCTCCACCGGGAGTGGGTGGGCTCGGCCCTCCCTGGGGCCAGGCTGCGCTCTCTCCCTTCTCTGCCTGAGCTTCTTGTCCCCACTGTGAACATGAGGAGCCCTGAGTCCAGGGGCAGCGGGTGGGCCTGGGTGGCCTCTGCTCCAGGACGCTTACCTGCTCAGCTGTGTGTTTCAGCAGCACCAGCTTGGCGTAGAGGTGTGAGGGACCCAGGCTGACTGGCAGTTGGCTGCACCGAGGAATGGCAGGGGCAGGTGCCACCGTGGCTGAAAGGCAGAGGAGGATGGGGTCAGGGGGCAGCGTGGCGGGAGACCAGGACAGCCAAAGCTGGATCCTGGGGCCTTCTCACTGCTGCGGGTGGGTGCGACCCGACCGACCTTCCGGGCACATCCAGCTTTCAAAAGCCTTGGAAAATGCTCATGGGATCTCAGCTGTTAAGTCCAATTCTGAAAATTTATTTGAGGGAAATAATCGGGGAGAGATGTATGTATTATACAAAGATTTCCACTGAAGTGCTAGTTACCTTATTGACAAAAAAAAAAAATCAGTAGGAAATTAGTAAAAATATAGGACAACTCATAATGAAAATTATGTGGATTGAGTTAAATGTTTAATTACTGACATGAAAATATGTTCCATCTGAATATTTCTGAATGGAAAAAATAAAGGTACAAAACAATGTATGATGCAATCTCATTTTTTTTTTAATGGAGGAGAAAGAGTAGCTTTATTTCTTTACCAGGCAAAGGGGGTGTGGGCTAGCACCTCAAGAACTCAATTTTGTTTTTAAAAACATACACACAACAGTCTAGAATATTATGCACCAAAATATTTATAAAGTGGTTCTAGAGAGTGGGTTGAAGGTAGTTGTTTTTTTAAAATATAAGCATGGTCCATTTTAAAACTTATTTGGCTGTGCTGAGTCTTATTTGCAGAACATGGGATCTAGCTCACTGACCATGGTTTCAACCCTGGCCCCCTGCATTGGGAGCTTGGACTCTTGGATACTGGGCTGCCAGGGAAGTCCTGAGGGAAGTATTTTAAAAACTAGTTTCCCTTCTTCTATTTTTGACCTATTTTTCTATAACATGCATTACTAGCATAAAAAAAGAAATAACAAGATGACTTTAAGCTGCAGACTTTGCTGGTGGTCCAGTGGTCAAGAATCTGCCTTCCAATTTGGGGGATATGGGTTCCATCCCTGGTCTGGGATGATCCCACATGCCACGGGTCAGCTAAGCCTGTGTGCTGTCACAAAGACCCAGCAGAGCCAAAATAAAAAATAATAATAAATGAAATAAAAACAACTAACTTAGGTTTAAAAAAAACAAACTCAGCTGCCTCCTATCTTGAGCACACAGGAGGCTGGGCAGGATGTGGCTGGCATGCTCTGCCCAGTGGGCAGGCTGAGCAGATGTCCCCTCCTCCCGGAGTTACTTACCACTCAGGCCAGAGGCTGCGGGGTCCTGGGCCCTGGAGAGCAGCCCCACTGGGCTGGAGGGCAGGTCCTGTCGGACACGATCCAGCTGCAGCCGCTGCTGGGCCAGACTCAGATGCTCCTGTCCCGGCCCCCAGAGAGAAGGACACCGCAGTGAGGGCAGAAGGCTGGGGAGGGGTCCCGGGGAGGGGTGCCGGGGGCAGAGCCTCTGGGCGGCGCCTTGCCTGGTGCACGTGGCGCTCCTGCTGCCGAAGCCGCTCCTGCTGCTCCTGCACCAGCTGCAGCCGGGCCTGCTGCTCCGACTGCAGCTGCCGGGCATCACGCAGGGCCCGCTCCCCCTCTTCGTACTTCTTCGAGGCCACCTGCGGGGAGCCCGCCTGGGTCAGCTGGACTGGCAGAGGTCAGCGCGCGCCTCACCCCACCTCCGGCTGCGCCGCGGCACCTGGCTCATGTTCTCCACCTCCTCCACGCGCAGCCTGATGCGCTGGGCAGCAGCGCCGACTCTCTCCTTCTCCAGACGCAGTCCCTGCCGCTCCCGTTCCAGGGCCTCCCTCTCGGCCGCCAGCTGGTCCTCTTTGGCCCGGAGCTCGCTGGCCCTGATCTTCAGCTCTGCCTGCTCCTAGAGATGGCAAAGCCTGGCTGCATTCTCCTTCCTGGAGTTGAACTGGGCTCTGGAGACCCCAGGTCACCCTGCCTCTTTGCTGGGTCTGAACTCGACCCTGACTCTGGGAGGAGGAGGTGGGAGACCTGGGGCCAAACCCCGGGCTCAATTTCTCTGAATCCATTTCTTCATTTCTAGAATATCTAAGTCACGGGAATGTGATGAGGATTAAAAGAGCAAACGAGTATAAAGAAGCAGGATGCTAAAAGCAAGTTGTTACTGTGATGACTGTGGTTGTCTTAATGCCACAGTGGTAACTCTTATTACCGCTGCGTGCTTTCTGAAGCTGACCATCCTGTGGAGGAGCAGACCGTGGCCAGGGTGGGGAGAGGGGCAGGGCTGCACGGGGTTCCCACCGTCCGGGAGGCTCTGGGTCCTACCTTGGCCAGGCTGACGAGGGTGCCCTCCCGCTGGGTGTCCACCTGAAGCGCCCGCTCCGCCTCACGCTCGGCCCGCTCCTTACTCAGCTTCTGCTGCGCAAAGAACTCGGCCCACTCAGCCGCCAGGCGCCGCCGCTCCTCCCCGCACTTGTGCATGACGGACTTCTGCTCCTCCAGCAAGGCGCTCTGGGGCGAGGGTGCGAGGGCCCCGGTGAGCATCCCTGGGCCTGATGGCAGGGAGGCAGCCAAACGCAGTGTGTCTGGACTCACCTTGGCCCTCTCCAGCTCCTCCCGCTCCATGGCTATCTGCTGGACCATGACCTTCCTCTGCTCCTCCAGGGTGCGCTGTGCTGACTCGGCCTTGGACTGCTCAGCATGCACCCGCCAGCGTTCCTGCCGGCCCGGCAGGGTCAGGGCTGAGTGCTCCGGCCCCTGGAGGCTCCACCTGCTCCCCACACAGGCCTGAATGCTCCCTGGGGAGCTGGGCAAACCACCCTCATCTGGCTTTCCCCACGCTATGCCACAAACACTGCCTTTCCAGAGCAGTAAAAATGGGAAGGAGCCTGGGAACTGGTTTGAGGCAAGCACTGAGTCAAGCGCTGAAAGGGCTGAACAAACATGGTTCAGGATATAAAAACATCTACCTTGGGCTACTGGATAATTTTTCTTTGCTGTTGCCAGTTATTTTAATTTTTTCAATGAAATGTATCATCTTAGAACTTTGTGCAAAAAAAGAAAAGGGTATTACTATTTCTGAATTCATCAAATATTTACTGTATCAATTCTCTCAGGAATTCCTTTTTTGTTTGGTAGGGGTCAATGTGAGTTGTTTTTTTCCCACAAGTGCAGCCAATTGTTTTTACCACTTATTAGATTATAACCAATCTGCCTGTCCTTGCACTGGGCCATGCTAATCTTGTCTATGTCAGCACATGTGCTGCTGAAACAAGCAGGAAAGGGCAAGATTTTTTAAAGCATAAAGCCTGCTCTTATAGACGTAAGAGACGAAGTGAGTTTAAGGCAGCTCAAGAGACAAGAGCATTTCTCCCAAAGTCACATCAGCGATGGCATCAGTGATGAGCGGGTAGGGGCTGGATGGAGTGGACTGGGGGCACTTCTGGGGACTGGGGGCACTTCTGGAGGCTGGGGAGGTGGGAGTCCCTGCAAAGCCAGGAAGAGGCAGGAGAGACAAAGAAAAGCGCCGAGGAGGCCAGGGCAGAGTACAGCTGCCCAGTGCTGGGGAGACAGGCCCCGCAGCAGGGGCAGGAGGACGGGCCCCACCTGCTCCAGCAGCCGGCTCTGCTCGCCCAGGCGTGCCTCCATTTTCCCGATGACCTCCTGGAGCCGACTCCGCTCTTCCTCCATGTCCCGCTGCTGCCGGCTCAGCCTCTCCTGCAGCGCTGGGGGAAGCCCACAGGGCGCTCACTGCCTGCCCACCTGCCTTCCCTCAGTGGGGACAGGACGGAAGAGCCAGGGCCCCAGTACCTTGGAGCTGCCTGTCCTGCTGCCGGATCCCCAGCTCCCGCTCCTGGGAGGTGCTGAGGTGTGAGGCCTCCACGCGAGAGGACAGCTCGTGCAGGCTGCTGGAGAACTTCTCCATCTGCTCAATGATGCCGTTCAGGGACCTGGGGTGCGGGGGGCGGGGCTCAGGTCATGAAGGCCTGGGTCCCCCGGCCCCGCCCTGCCGGGGGAGCAGAGCCTGATGGCGAGCCTACCGCGTGTGGGAGGTGGCACTGGTCACGGCGTCGATCTCCCGGTCCTTCAGCAGCTTCAGCCGCTGCAGCTGCTCCTCGTGGTCCTTGCGCATCTCCAGGATGGAGGCCCTGGGGGACGGGGTTGGGAGGAGGGCGGCGCAGTGAACACCCTGGGCAGCTCCGCCCGGGAGGGGGTGCCCTGGGCGGTCCGTGCTCCGTGGCCTCTCCTCCCCAGCACCAGGCACTGCCTCCGTTTCCCTGGCTCCTCCGCCTTCTTATCTGCCTTGCTGCCTCGCTGCCACATCCTCTCTCTGGGGGCGGATTCCTTGTTATTCAGCCAAGGACACCTGACGGGGGGCCCGACAACCCTTTCGTGTCTGGCCAATCTGGGCCGTGGGGAAAGGCCGACTCAGCCCACCTCAGCCCCTCATGTGCCTTTTCTTTAGTTCTGCTCTCCTCTGGAAAGGCAATCAGATCCACACGCCAGGCACACCTTTTCCAGGGCTGATGCAGTCACCAGCCTCGGGTGGTCCGGCTGGTGGGTTGGCTCACCTGTGCTTGATTAGCACTTGGGCGGCTCGCTGCTGCCGGGCCCTGCCTGAACAGCCAGTGACCTCGGGCCCTGCCAGGATGCCCTCGCTACCCTGAAGGAGTGGGGGGATCCCCACCAGGGGTAGGAGGGTACATGAGATGGGTGGGCCTCAGTTCTCAGTTCTCATCTGGAAGGAAGGGGTCAAGCCTTGGTACAGAGGCTGCTGAGCCCACGGCTTGGGGTCTCAGGGCAATTGGCTTCCTCTGGCCACCCCTGAAGCTGGCCCCCCGGCCCCCCCTCACCGCTGCAGTTCCCGGAGCCGCTCCATCTCCTGGTCCTTCTCCTGTGTGGCGGCCGCCAAGCGCCGCTGGTGCTGGGCCGTGAGTTCAGTGCGGGCCTGCTCGGCCTCCTGGCAGTGCGACAGATACTGGGCAGACAGCTCCTCGTTCTCTCTCCGCAGCCGCTCTTCCCGTTGCTGGTATGATGTTTCTAGCACCTTGACTCGGCTCCTGCCAACAGAACACCCACCGTGAGGCTCAGAAGGGGAGGGCGGCCACCCAGAGGGCCCCTCAGGGCACCCGAGCTGGGGCTGCCCCTGAGCCACGGGCAGCCCGGGCTGGAGAAGCAGGATACCTGTGAGCACACTCGATAAGCTCCAGGTCTGCCTGGTGCCGCTGCTGCAAACTCTCCAGAAGCAGCTTATGCTGGGTCCGCTCCAGCTCCAGCTTTTGCACCTGGGCCGTGGCGTGGAGAAGAGGGGACGGAGTGGAGAGTCCCTCAGGCTGCCTGGGGAAGCCGTCCAGCCCTCATGGCACACCCTCCCACCAGCTCTGCCCTGGAAGCCGCTGCCCCTCTGCCCCTCACCTGGGCCTCGAGCTCCGCCAGCCGGGCCTGACTCTGCAGGAGGGTGGCCTGGAGCTCGGCGGTGCTGCTCTGAAGCTGAGCCTGTGCCACCAGGAGCTGCTGCTGGTACTTGGGGCCGGGCAGCAGGCTCCGGGCCAGGGACTCTGGGGGCAGGGACTGGAGGGAGAGGGAGAGGGGGAGGAACGTGCCCCATCAGGTAGGGGACAGGGGCCCAGCTGAGCTCACCTCTGACCTGCCAGGCTCCGCGCCTGACCTGTGGCTGGAGACGGGGATAGGGTCATGACACCCAGTGGCCAAGGATGAGGCCTGGAGGGTCATATGGTCCCTGTCCTTCCCCTCTCAGGTCAGGTTGGGGAAAATGAGTCTCCCCCATGCCCTCAGAACAACATCCTCCCAGCAGGGGTTCCAGATAAACAGCGGGTCCCCGCAGAGTTCCAGCTACAACAGAAGGTGGTGAGCCTGGCCCTGCTGTCAGGCCTGAAGTCCCAGTGCAGAGCGATGCCCTGGGTCCTGCAGGCTGCCCCCCACCCACCCACCATCGCAGAGGCGCTTCCGGGTTCCCGGGGAAGCGCTCCACAGGTGCGCCTGTGGGGCCCGGCCTCCTCGGGCCTGGGGGTCACAGGAGCTATTGCACCCGGGCAGCGTGGGCGGGGGGAGGACGGCGGAGGAGGAGGTTTTCTAGACGGAGCAGCAGGACCGCTGAGCCCTGCCCTCTGAGTGAAGCATTCTCAGCTGCCTCTGCCTGGAGGCCACCTCAGTTCTCCACTGGTGCCGGCAAGGGAGCACCCAACCCTGCCTGGGAGAGGCAGGCGAGTGCTGGTGGGGAGACGGGGCAACCGGCCGAGAGGACAACGCGTTTCTCCTGGCGGTTTGGCAGGTGCTGCCTCTGAGCACAGAACTGCCCCATGGGCCCGCCTGTTTGTTCACCCTCCCTACCTGAACAGGCACAGACGGCCCTGAGGGTTCCTGGGAATTCGGGAAAACAACTGCAGGCTCTGAAAAATCAACAGCACAGAAATGAGGAGGCGCAGGGAGGCCCGCGGTCTAGGCGTGTGCTCGGGAGAGCCTGGCTTCACGTCTGTCTGCAGGGACCCCTGAAGGAAGCTCTCAGTGCCTCTCCACCCAGAGTTAACCTCCCAAACAAAGCAGAACACACACCGGTGCCGGAGTGGTCTCCAGGGGCTCTTCCCCTCTTTGGGCCACCTGCATGGAGGGCCAAGGCGGCCTTGTTCCAAGTCACGGGGGACCTGTGGACACGGGTGGGGGTGGCAAGGTGAGCAGCCTGCTGTAAAGGATTCAGGGAGAAGCGGAGGGCTGGTCTGGCAGGAAAGGCGAAGGCCAGGGCCAAGTCATAGACTGGAAAGGCCTGAAGGCTGGTAGTTTACTAAGAGCGGGGTCCCAGCTGGAAAAGGGGACGGGGATCTGGCTTCAGGTCCCCTGACTCAGTGGGTCTCGTGCATGGTCTTGGATCCCATACACCACACTGACCACGTGGAGCCCAGCACAACCGCCCGCTGTTCTAGGGACGGGGGCTCGGGCCCGCCCCCTGTGCCTCACCTGCCTGCACCCCGCCTCGGACTGGACGTACCCAGAGGTGGCAGGCGGGGACCATGGCCCTTGTGTTGCTATTCCTGGGATCTCCCCAGCGGCTGCTGGCTCGAGCCCTTGGGTGCTGGCAGCAGGCTGACTGAGAAAGCAATTGTTAGTATGAAGGCAGGAGAAGGTCCGGGTTGGGCTGGACGAGGGTGGGCTGGGACAAAGCCCAGGAGGGAAGCTGCAAGGCTGCCCCTCTTCCCAAGCCCCTCCACCTTCCTCCTGCTGCCACCATCCCATCTTGGGAATCCTCCTTGTGGTCGGAGCCCCTGGCCTTCCACAGCCCTCCCGGGGGCAGCCACCTGGTAACGTCTAAGGAGCAGCGGTGGCCCTGCATGGGCACCACAGCCGTGCTCTGGTCCATGCCATGCCCGCAGCGTCCACTGAGGCCCTGCTCACTCGCCCACCGGCTCCAGCGCCCCGTGGTTCCTCTCATCTCCATCCGCTCTTCCCTGTCCGTTCTCGGCTCTCGGGGCCAGTGAGGAAACTTTCCCTTCCCTTGGGTTTCAGGTCTGGGTCCTAACTGCCCTCCTTGCTTACTCAACTCCAGGGCGGGGTGACGTGCCCAGCCTCCCCTTTGCTCTGGCCACAGAGCTTCCTCTGGATGGTCCCAGCCCCCTCCGGGGCTGCTCCCTGTCCTCCCCGACATTCCACAGCCTCCCCCAGGAGCCTCCTGGCAGCCACCGTCTTCTCGAACACTCCCCAAGAGCACAAGTGATCCCCCACACGTGTTGCCTGCTTTAGCTTGGTCAGCAGAGCCACTGGACACTGGGTGTCCCGCCAGCCCGAGGGCGCTGTGGACAGAGCCCTCCTCGGAGGCACCAGGAAGGCTGTGTGAGCCCCACGAGGGCACCCTGGGTCTCCTGCCCAACCAGGCCAGAGCCTGGCCCCGCGGCAGCAGGGCGTGAGCATCAGCAGCCCCCCAGCTCCCAAAGGTGGGGAGCTAGACGCTCTCCCCAAGCCCAGAGGGGGGAGAAGCACGGCTGAGAGGCTGCACTCTGCCCACAGTCAGCGCACTGGGGGCGCTGCTGACGGAGGTGCCGAGTCCAACCTCCGGAGAAACGGCGGCCTGAGCCCTACCTGTGGGAAGGCGGCCGGCCGGCTGCCCCCGCCGATTGCTGGCCCTCGGAGGCCGCGCCACACTCCGCTCTGGCCAGACCTTGGGCCTTCTTCCGGGACAGGGCGTGGCTCAGCCAGTCCTCATCTGCCTCCTCCTCAGATGCTCCTGGCTCCGCAGCCTGGCTGCCTCTGGCAGGAGGGCCGGTACCCTCGGCGGGTGCTTTTGCCCCCAAAGAGGAGGGCAGCCCGGCCGGGGCAGGGTGGCGGACGGGGGCAGAATGCTGGCTCGCAGGAGGGGGGCTCCTCCGAGCCTCCCTGCCTAGGGAGCGGGGGAGCAGGTCCGAGCCGTCGTCCTTGAGGCCCAGCCAGTCGGCACCTCCCCTCCTGGGCGGGATGGGGCTGGAGGCTGCGGGGGTGCTCTGCCTGGAGCCCGCTTCTCCCTTGGGGTCTGTGCCGCCGTCTAAGAACCTACTTCAAGACAGAGAAGAGGGGAGTCTAAGGCAGGGCAAGCAGCCTTTCCCAAGAACTCCTGATGGGCCTTTCCCTCCACTGTTTGGGGGGACTAGGGGGCCCACATTAAGGAGTCAGGATGCCTGGGGCCCTGCTCGGCCAGAGCCACGGCGAGCCAAGTGAGGTCTGCAAAACACCTTGATTCAGTCACGAAAACCACGCACAAATCCATCTGCAGCGAACAGGACCAACCAGGGGCACACACGCCCAGAGAAAAGTCAGCTGGGTCAAGCACTTCTACGCTTTCCGTCAATAGTCATTCCGTCACTCATTCATTCATTCGGCCATTGTCTCTTGTGGCTAAGCTGGTAAAGAATCCGCCTGCAATGCGGGAGACCCGGGTTTGATCCCTGGTTTGGGAAGATCCCCCGGAGAAGGAAAAGGCTACCCACTCCAGTATTTTGGCTTGGAGAATTCCATGGACTGTATAGTCACAAAGAGTCAGATACAACTGAGTGACTTTCACTTCACTCTATGAGTTACTGGCAGGTGGCAGCAGGTTCCGAGGTTTAAGGGAAGAGTTGATAAGATGGAAAGGGAAGCTGAGAAAGCCGACGTGACATAATGTTAACACCATGGAGCCTGGAGAAGGACAGGAGGGAGTTGTTCTCACAACTCTTCCGTCAGTTTGAAATTATTTCAAAATATAAAGTTTAAAATATATACTGGGAGAAAAAAAAAATCTCCAAATTCAGAAAAGTCCATCCACTAGCGTAACATTTTGTGGCCAGCTGGAACGAGACCAAGGCAGGTCAAGGCAGAGCCCAGGGCCGGGTTTCCTGGGAGCTGAGTCTGAGAAGCTGCTGCCCAAGGTTCACTCTTGCTCCCCCTGGGTCTGGGTGTTCCTCACAGAGAAGCAGAGCAGCTGACGTCACAGCAGCTTCTGGTTCCCCGGGGCTTCCAGCTGAGTCAAGTCCACCTCTTCCTTACTCTTCCAAGGAGGCTGGAAGCAGAATCCAGGGTCCACTCCTGCTGGAGGGCCATCCCGACCCCTTGGCCTGGTCTGGTGGGCGCTGGCCACTCCCCTCCTTTGGCGTCCACGGAGTCTAGTGCCTCCCAAGCAAGCCTAGTGGTGGGATGGGGTGAGGGGGGCTCCCACTTTCTCAGCAGGCAGCCTGCCCCTGCACTTACCTGACAGACTGCCGGCGGGACTGTCGGCCCTCGCAGGAGCCCACGGTGGGCTGGTAGGCCCCAAAGGTGAAGTCCTCGTCACCCCAGGTGTCTTCCTTGTCTGTGAATGAAGGAACCCATGATCCAGAGCAGGGGCAGTCGACCTCTCCTGTGAATGCTGCAGAATGCTGGGTTTGAAAAGGGCTGAGCTAGCAGCTGGACGGGTAAGGCGAGTAATGGGGACGCGGAGGCGGAGGCAGCCGGTCTACACCTCTAGCCCCAGCGCAGAGACCACCACTGTGAGGTGTGAAAAGGGCACCTGAGGAGCCCCGCCCCGATGCCTGTGGGTGAGCCGGGTGAGCTCGCAGGTCCCAACGAGGACTCCGAGCCGACGACGGGCCGCAGGCTGACGCTCTGAACAGAGCAACACTGGCCAGAGCGGCGTCTTTCAAACTGTGAGCTGCTGCCTATTAGCAGGCTGAGAAGCTAAGTTACAACCGATGCATTTAATCGTCAAAGTGCTTAGTTGCTCAGTCACGTCCAACTCTTTGAGACCCCAGGGACTGTAGCCTGCCAGGCTCTTCTGCCTTTGGGATTTTCCAGGCAAGAATACTGGAGTGGGATGCCATTTACTACTCCAAATTAATGGTCAAAGAGCATATAAACAAAAAAAACAACAGAGATTTGAACACGGTGACGATTATTTTCTGACACTTTTGACCCAGTTCATAAACATGAATAATACAATGCGTGTGTGTGTGTGTGTGTCATGATGTAAAGCTTATTTCTTATTATGGCTCCTGGTATAATCCTGTTCTGGGGCCCCTCTGCCCCCTCCCCACAAGCCTCCTCACCCTGTGGCCACTGGTACTTCTTGTCCAGCTTGAACTCCCGGTGCTCGCTGGTGCCTGACCGGGCCAGGAGCTTGGCGGCAGGGCCCCGACCCAGCAGCTCATCCAGCTTGGAGAGGGCAGGGAGGGGCCCTTCCCTGCAGGATGGGACACGGGGCAGGGACCTGTGAGCGCGAGGGGCTCCTGGGGGGGCCACACTGTACCCTCCCTCTTGCTTTTCCCTGGTGGCACTCTCCACGCCCAGGGACCCTTACTGGTCGCCCGCCTGCCTCCTCTCCGTCTTGGGGCTGTCTCCAAACCCCAGGGTGGCCATGATGTCATCCCCATCATCAAATAGCTCTTCCTTCTTTCGGACTGGAGTGTCCCCAGGAGTTAGAGGGATAGAGGGCCCTAAGAAACAGAACACGGGGCACAGAGGCCTTCTGGTCCTCAACTGTGCGGTTTGCATGGGCTGAGGGGCGTTTCTCTACCTTTGAGTGGAACAGCAGGCACAGCAGCAGCTTGTTCCACCCCGCACCCGACGCCCCCAGCCCCACTCCCGGGCGCTTCCATCCCCTCTCCCTTCCCTCTTCCCAGAGACTGATGACCTCTTGGTCCAGGATCTGAGACCTCTGGTCCCTGCCTGGTGGGGTCTCTGGATCTGCGCTGGCAAGTTCAGTGAGTCAAGGGCAGCAGCCCCGGGAACGCAACAAGCCTACCCTACCGTGATCTCTGACCGGGGCTGGGTTCTTTTTGGAAGAGGTTTTCGTCTCCGTGGAGGGCAGCTTCTTGGGGATTCTTTCCTCCTCATCAGAGAGAAGTCCTGCCAGGGGGTCTTCTGAGTCTCACAGGCAGAAGGGGAAGCAAAGGGCAGACTGTACGTCACGTTCAGGAAAACCAGCGCTGTACTGCACTGCTGCTGCTGCTGCTAAGTCGCTTCAGTCGTGTCCGACTCTGTGCGACCCCATAGACGTCAGCCCACCAGGCTCCCCCATCCCTGGGATTCTCCAGGCAAGAACACTGGAGTGGGGTGCCATTGCCTTCTCCTGTACTGCACTAGGGGAGCTATTGACCAGAGAGCTGTAGCTGCTCTGACACCTATGCAAGGCATCTGGGGGCCTGGGGTAGCGGGGCTCCCGTACAGGGCAGACTGGGCCAGGGGAGAGGAAGCAGGGAGGGCGGCCCCAGGGCCCGCTTTCCAGCGTGATGGCCCCAGGCTCTGCTGTCTGCACCAGCCTTCTAGGAACATCCCTGAGGCCTGAGAAGGCAAGTAAAATGTCAGGGAGTGCACCAAGGACAACAGACTTCCCCCCTCGCTTTATCATCTTCAGTTTGACCCCTGGCTTCCAAGTCTGTGCAAATCAGTGCCCAGACATCCCAGCCAGAGGGGCACAACTAGTCCCTCCCTCAATTCGTGAGATCTTCCTGGTGGCTCAGACGGTAAAGCGTCCACCTGCAATGCGGGAGACCCGGGTTCGATTCCTAGGTTGGGAAGATCTCCTGGAGAAGGAAATGGCAATCCACTCCAGCACTCTTGCCTGGAAAATCCCATGGATGGAGGAGCCTGATAGTCTATAGTCCATGGGGTCGCAAAGAGTCGGACACGACTGAGCGACTTCACTTTCACTTTCACTTCGTGAGGAACAAAATCAACTCAACAGCACCAGCTGTCTGCTCCGCATCTGACAGAGTCTGTCAGCCCTCGGGCAAACAAGTACCCAAACTGAAGCGTCCCAGAGGCATGACTGCAGGGCCTGCGGTGCCTTCCAAGGAAAGCTTCCTGTACTGACGCCCAAAGCTGGAGGGAGACGGAGGCCGCTCCGTGGTGGGAACGTCTCCTACCGGCGGCAAAGGGGAGCCAAGGCGGCCGGCCCGGGTCTCCTCTGGCCTCCGTGCCGCCGCGCCGCGACGGCGTCCCCGGGCTGCTGTGCATCTCCACCTGGAGGCCGAGGGCTTGCGGCCATGGACACAGCTGTGGGAGAGGTCTAGACCGCCCCGGATCTCAGTCAGGCTTTTGGCCTGGAAATGCAGTCTGGAAGTGACCTTCAGCCCTCTATTCACAAGTTGCTCCAAACAGGTACATGGGTTGGGGCGATGTAAAAGTTACCATAAAATTCTGCAATTTAACTCAAATGGATTCTCCAGGAGTCCGAGGAAGTGGTGGGGTGGGAAGCTCAACCCGTCTCCCTCCCCAAGCATAAACACTCCAACACACAGGTACACAGTGAGCTCCTGGTCTTCCCCCTCCCAGGCAGAGAAAACCCATAGCACGCGAGGCCTTCCACCTAAGCATCTCCCACATCCCCAGAGTATCTTCTCATTCGAGGAGCTACGTCCTACTCACCTTTCTCATCGGCGGTTAACACACCGGCGGTTTTAAGAGGACTAGGCGGCTCTTTTTTCCCAGAGCCCCTGGCAGGCCTTTTGTTTGAGGCTAGATTTGATTTCTTCAGCCCTAAGAGATCAGCATCCATTTCATCCAGGTCCTGGAAAAGCAGGAAGGAGGAAAGAATCCCCACAGGTGCTCAGCTGGTGGGTGCTAAACACCCCCAGGCTCTGAGCAGCTTGCTAAGGATGCTGCCTCCAACTTCCATGTGGAACAGATGGGGATTTGGGTGGGGGACCCACCCCAACAAGGTCACAGGACAAAGACAGAGGCAGGGCCAAAACCCAAAGGCTCCACACAGTCGGTCTTAGATAAGCTGAAAGGTTTCCGGCTGGTACTCCCACCAACTCTCATGAGCAGCTGCTGCCTCGAGGTGAGAATGGGAGGGAGCCTCAAACCTGCTTTCAGCAGCTTCTCACAAAAGCTTAGCAAATGCCGAAGCTGTCTGCAGTAGAAACGAAACATCAGGGTCCTGGGGTTTAAGGTTCCCCAAGGTTGGGACTTCCCTGGTGGTCCAGGGGTTGAGAATCTGCCTTCCACTGCAGGGGAAGGGTGTGGGTTTGATCCCTGGTCAGGGAACTAAGATCCCACATGCTGTGAAGTGCAGCCAATATACATAACTAAATAAATAAATAAAGGAACGAGAGGGAGAATGAAGGCTTGGTGTAAAACAGTGTCCCAGCCCATCTCCTCGAAGCTGTTTCCTTACCTTCATGGTCTGCAGCAGAGCCTGTGGGTCTGCATCAGAGATGTCTGAAACCTACATGATGGGAGGGTCAGGAGAGACATGCTGGTCAAGGCCCAGCAAAACTCAGGACCCTTAGCACCTGGCTCCTGTTAGGGCAGGAGCAGAGCTGGGCGAGGGGAGGAGCACAATCTGGAGGGTTCTGCCCTCACAGTGCTCAGGTGTTATATGAAGTCAGACCTGACCAGCTGTGGACACTCACAAACCGCTGCTGCTTTTGGGTCCTCCCAAAAGGAAGTCCACGGCCATCACAAAACAAATTAGGCTACTTTCCCTCCACATGATCGGACAGCGTGGAGTTTACTATGGGAAGCGCCATTAGAAGGGGCAACTGCTGAGCCTCCAGCAGCTGCTCAGAGCACTACTTTCTAGCTCATCTCACCGGGAGGAATGAAAAGGATTTGCTCTGAGTCCACTTGGCAGCCCTTGGGTACTATTTTAAGAACAAACCGGCTTTGTGGGGACTTCTAAGCCTTCTGTGGGCAGCCCCTCGGACACAACAGCCGTCTCACTGTCTCTGGGTGTGAGCAGAGCCAGTGACGAGGAGGGAACAGGCCAGGCTCACCTCGGCATCAGCTCCTGCCAGGCCTGCCTGGGTGATGAACGCATCGTCTTCCAGGAGGGACCTGCAAAGGAGCAGGGTCTATACTCGCACCCGCCGCCCCCAGATGTGTATAAGAGACAGGGACTGTAGCCTGCCAGGCTCTTCTGCCTTTGGGATTTTCCAGGCAAGAATACTGGAGTGGGATGCCATTTACTACTCCAAATTAATGGTCAAAGAGCATATAAACAAAAAAAACAACAGAGATTTGAACACGGTGACGATTATTTTCTGACACTTTTGACCCAGTTCATAAACATGAATAATACAATGCGTGTGTGTGTGTGTGTGTCATGATGTAAAGCTTATTTCTTATTGTGGCTCCTGGTATAATCCTGTTCTGGGGCCCCTCTGCCCCCTCCCCACAAGCCTCCTCACCCTGTGGCCTCCCCCCCCCCCCAACCTGGCCATGGTCCCCAGGGCACTAGATGATTCAAGGAATGAGAAGGAGCTTAGAGAGGCCAAGTGAACCTAGACAGACTTCTCCAGAAGGACAGAATTGCTGAATGGAATCTCACAAGTCACTGAATGCGATGATTTTTAAGTGTGTTAAAAATGTACAGTCCCTTTAAAAACAACAGGTAAGAGAGAAAAACAGAGGTATTTGGGGTAAAATGAAGGTGGAGAGAGGAGCGCTCACAAAGTGCCTCCCTATCTCACAACCGTGGGGAAAGTTCAGAAGAACAATCTGAGAGTCACCAATTTGAGAGTCAAGCATCTAGTCAATCCTCTTATTTCGAGGGTAAGAAAACGGAGACTCAGAGAGCTTCAGGAGTTGCCCAAGGTCACACAGTAAGCAGGACTGGAAGCCGGAACCTCTGACCTCCAGTTCAGTTCCATTCCCACCCCTCCAGGGTCCTCCGCTGCCCCGGAGCTGAAGGGAGGACAGGAAGGTCGTGGCCCTACAAGCAGGACCCACCGTGAGTGGAGAGGGAGGGAAAGGCAGGAGCATTCGGCCTGAAATGGGGCTTGGATGCCTGGGCGGCCCCATGTGCTCACTTTGGTCCAGGCCCGGAGGGAGGGGGCGCCTGGGCTACACCTGGGACATCTCTGGCATGTGATGTTAGTCTAACAGGCTTCTCAGGTGGTGTCGCTGAAGAAAAGAAAATAAAAGATGTGATTTGGCCACGGAGAACTGCAGTCAAGATGGAAAGGACTGCACGTTGCCCACCAAGCTGTCTCCCACATCTTCCTACTGAGAGAGGGGCCTTTTTGGAGGAAGGAAACTGACCCTTGAGGCAAGTCTCTTAAAAACCTGAATGGAGGAGGGCATCATATATTTCCAAGCAGGAAGTCAACCCAACTGGTGCCAAATCAAGAGGCTGTTCCCACCGCCGACCAGGAATGCGGAAACAACGCACTGCCATCATCCGCGAGCTTATGCTTTGTGCTTCTGGACCAGGCCACGTGGTGGCTGCTGAGCTTTGCTGACCCCAAAGTCCCGTTTCTCAGTGCAGCAGACACAGACACGCAGGGTAAGGGACTTGTGTCAAGAATACAGAAAGAACTCTTACAAACTCAGCAATAAAAAGGCAAATAACTCAGTTTGAAAAGTGGGTAAAGATCTGAATAGACCTTTCTTCAAAGATATAAATGGTCAGGAAACACATGAGAAGATGTTCAAGGTCATTAGTCATCATTAGTCATTAGGGAAATGCCCATCGAAATCACAATGAGATTTAACTTTACACCCACTAAGATTGCTATTTGTTGGCATTGTTTAGTCACTAAGTTGTGTCCGATTCTTCTGTGACCTCATGGACTGTAGCCTGCCAGGCTCCTCTGTCCATGGGATTTCCCAGGCAAGAATACTGGAGTGGCTTGCCATTTCCTTCTCCAAGATTGATATAATGAAAAGGAAAATAACAATTACTGGCAAGAATGTGGAGAAATTGGAACTCTCTTACATTGCTGACGGGAATGTTCACGGTAGAGTTCCTGTGGGAAATAGTTTGGCGGTTCTTCAAAAAGTTAAACACAGAGTTATCATATAATCCCATAATTCAACTCCTAAGTTTACACCCGAAAGAACTGAACACATAAGCCCACACAAAAACTTGTATATGGTTGTTCATAACAGCATTATTCATAACAGCCTAGCTGAAATGTGGAAACCACCCAAACGTCCATAAATTGATGAATGGCCAAGCAAAATGGAGCATATAGAACAATGGAATATTGTCCAGCCATGGAAGGGAATGAAGAGAGGAATATTACAGTGCAGATGAACCTCGAACACGTGGAAGGTGAAAAGAAGCCGGATGCAAAAGCCTCATACTGTATGATTCCATTTAATGTAAAATAAGGCAATTCATAGAGAAAGAAAGTTAAGTAAGTGGCTGCCTAGGGGTGGAGGAGGGGAAAGTGAGGAGTGACTGCTAATGGTGTAGACTCTTCACGGGGTGATGAGAAGGTTCTAAATTCGGCTGTGGTGGTGACCGCACAATTCTGTCAATATACTACATGTCACTGAACCGTACACTTTATAAAAGACTGAACTTTATGTGAATTATATCTCAGTTAATAAAGGAGAGAGCAAGCCTGAATGAGGGGGTTCTGGGAAAGGGGTACTTACCCTCATCTCCCAGGAGGTCAGCAAGGACATCATCGATGGAGTCTGGAACAGGAAAAGGGCCACCGTGACTTCAGGAGGAAAGAAGGGTCCTTTAGGGCCTCATAGCTTGAGACCTCATCCAGGATACTCCACCTGGATATTTCTGGATACAGAGCCCAATAAAAAAGATTTTTCCCTGAGTCCCATCTGTTGTTTATTTCTGAATTACTCCAAGGGCTAGCGAGGCAGCATAGGGAGTTCCCTAGGAAAGCACAAGCTGCCTTTGGGATTACAGGGAAAACAGCAAGACTCACACCAATGGACTTCCCTAGTGGCCCAGTGGCTAAGACTCCATGTTCCCAAGGGAGGGGGCCTGGATTCAGTCCCTGGTCAGGGCACTGGTGACTGCATGCTCAGTCGTGTCTGATTGTTTGAGACCCCATGGACTGTGTTGCCCGCCAATCTCTGTCCATAGATTTTTCCAGGGTACTAGATCCTACAACTAAAGATCCCAAGTACCAAAACTAAGACTTGGCACAAATAAACATTAAAAAAAAGATATTCACTGAGAACATTCAGGCAGACATTTCTAAGTCATGTGGACCCAAGGCGGGGGGAATTATTTTTGGCTTATGGGTGATGTTTCATCCCCACTTACCTTTCAATCTTTTCTTGGTTTTGAGTGCCTAAAAAGGGAAAAACAAATCCCATGAACAAGACCTGACAGTGAATGTGTACTAAAACCCAGAATGCAGAATGAATTGATTTGCCTTTTGCAAAGATGGGGACAAGGAACACCAGTGGCATTTGGGGACAGACGCCCTTTATGGTTTTCTCAGAGTTTCTTGGAATAGACACATTCAGAGCACGAAAAGGGCACCCCCAACCAGCAGTGGATGCCACATTGGGTGCCATCTGGTGGGTGGAAGTTTCTCTTTTCCCCCAGATTTCCAGATGCCACACACAACCCATCCCAAGACGTAACATTTTCCTCTAATCCATGTCCCTGACTGTTCAGTATCAGTGACAGACACGTATAAATGCTTTCCAGATGGATATTCAGAGGCTCAAAAGAGATGCTCGCTTACTGTTTAATAAGAAGTTGCTTTTTTTCTTTTATGCCGTGCTACACAGCTTGCTGGACCAGGGATCGAACCCATGCCCCCTGCATTGGGAAGCACAGAGTCTTAACCACTGGACCTGCCTGAGAAGTCCCATTAATAAGTTTGATATCCATGCTCCTAACCATCACTCTTCTTTGGGGCCACCCAGTCCCCAAAGTACTTCATGCAGTCAAGCTCTTGGAGGTGGAGGCAGGGGGGAGGGTAGACTCCCATTTCCACACACCTGCTCTGATTCTGTGCTGTTGGAGAAGACTCTTGAGAGTCCCTTGGACTGCAAGGAGATCCAACCAGTCCATCCTAAAGGAAATCAGTCCTGAATACTCATTGGAAGGACTGATGCTGAAGCTGAAACACCAATACTTTGGCCACCTGATGCGAAGAGCTGACTCATTTGAAAAGACCCTGATGCTGGGAAAAATTGAAGGCAGGAGGAGAAGGGGATGACAGAAGATGAGATGGTTGGATGGCATCACTGACTCAATGGACACTGAATGTGAGTAAGCTCTGGGAATTGGTGATGGACAGGGAAGCCTGGTGTGCTGCAGTCCATGGGGTCGCAAGGAGTCGGGCACGACTGAGCGACTGAACTAAACTGCTCTGCACTCTGCTTACCATCTCAAGGCTCTGGGGGGCTGCTTCTAGCTCCTTCACAGTGCTGTCCAGCTCACTGGAATTCTGCGTGTCAGGCTCATCCTCCCTAATGAAGAAAATTAAAGTGTCTGCTCACAAACGATTTGGCTTTAACAGTGCTTGAGTTGAAGACTGATAAAGCCTTCTCTCACTTTACCCATTCAAGAGGTCAAAACCTATTTCCATCAGTTAAAAATTTCTTATGGTGGGTGATTCAGATGAGAGGCAAAGTGTTCTGGGTAACTTTTCGAGGCTTGGAGATTATTTGAAAAAAGTGCAGTGGTCCTCATTCCTTATTCTGAAAGAGGATACAGAAAATGGCAGGTCCCCATCTTAGAAAAGAGGTGGGGGTCTGGCACTGTGGTCTATACACCTTTCCAGGCAACACTCAGGACTACTTTCCCAGCAGCAATCAGCACACAGAACAGAGGTGAAAGCTGGTTACTCCTTGATAGTATTTTCACTATCGGTGGAAAATTTCCCCCTTTAACTGTAAATCCAACTCACTCCATTAGTGGTGAACTGTTTTCCCCAGAATTATCATTCTTTCCCGCCCGCTCCTCAAAAAGTTATGCAAACTGACCTTTGGCACAGCTTGGAAGAAAGTAACAGGAGGTGGGCGGCTCTAGTTGCCTGGTGCCAGCCTATCCTGCGATTAGAATGCAAAGTTAATGTGGGGTTACTGCACAGGGGCCACCCTGAATGCTGAGTTTCTCCTTCTCTGTAATGGCAGTGTTCACGACCCAACGTGTTTGTCTCCTATCACATCCAGGAGCGTCTCCCATTTCCCAGTGATCCTGTCCCTGCCTCGCAGACCGTGGGAATTTCTAAGGGAGGCTGCAAAGGCCTCAGGACCACAAGGACCATCGCATCGTTGTGCACAGCCAACTCCGTGCCAGGCGTTTTAAGATCCCTTAGCTAGGGCCCTCCTGGTGTCCACCCTCTCGGTCCTCGCGCCCAGCCCATCTCGATCCCGAGTGCAGCCTATGATCCTTCCACCTCCCCACGCTCCCTGGCCCCCGTGCCCCGGTTACGTGCCATTCCCCTCGGAGGCGCAGCCCCTGGGACGTGTCCCAGACATAGCTGCCGGTCCAGGCTCCACTCCAGCCCGATTCTGTCAGGCCTCCAGCTTCGGAGCGCTACGGACGCCAATCTCTCGGTCGCCCGGCCTCCGGAAAAAAAGGAGAGGCACGAAGCATCCTGGGAGTTGTAGTCCTAAGCCCCCTCACCTGCCGGAGCCAAGGGAGTCTGGGGCGCTGGAATGAACCACACTTCCCAGGGTGCCCCTCCGCGGCCGTTAGTCGGCGCACCGCGTCCAGTTAGCCGCTGGGCGCGTTGCTAGGAGCTGCCTGATCGCCCCTTTGCTAAGCTGGCGGTATGCGGGTTCCGAGGCCGGTGAACTTCTTCCTCCCGGTTTTCTGCAGAACTACCACTACCTGGGCTCCAAAGTGAAGTGAAGTGAAAGTCGCTCAGTTGTGTCCGATTCTTTGCGACTCCATGGACTGTGAATTCTCCAAGCCGGAATATTTGAGTGGGTACCTTTTCCTTCTCCGGGGGATCTTCCCAAACCAGGGATTGAACCTAGGTCTCCCGCATTGCCGGAGAAGGCAATGGCACCCTACTCCAGTACTCTTGCCTGGAAAATCCCATGGATGGAGGAGCCTGGTAGGCTGCAGTCCATGGGGTCGCTAAGAGTCGGACACGACTGAGCAACTTCACTTTCACTTTTCATTTTCATGCATTGGAGAAGGAAATGGCAACCCACTCCAGTGTTCTTGCCTGGAGAATCCTAGGGACAGGGGAACCTGGTGGGCTGCCGTTTTGGGGTTGCACAGAGTCGGACACGACTGAGGCGACTTAACAGCAGCAGCAGCTCCCGCATTGCGGGCGGATTCTTTATCAGCTGAGTCACAAGGAAAGCCCATTTAGGCTCCAAACCAAATATGTAAAGTTCTTCCAGGAACTTCCTGGTGGCCCAGTATTAAGGCTCCGCACTTCCACAGCAGGGAGCACGGGTTTGATCCCTGGTCTAGGAAGTAAGATCCAACATGCTCCACAGTACAGCCAAAAAAAAAAAAATTCTTTCAGCATTCTTTTGAGGGCTCACTGGTGGAAAGGGGGAGGGAGTGAGAAACGTGTGAAGAGTGGAAAACTGATGGGCAGTGAAACCATAAAGACTAGGAAAGTGGCTGTGACCTTCAATTATGAAAGCCAAAGCTGTGAAGCCAGGATGAAACCCAACACCATCACCTAATAAAGACAGTAACAATTTTTGTGTTGATTACAGAGTTTATTAAGGGTTTTTCAATTTTACAAAGGAAGATGGGGTTAGTGGTTTAGCTTATTCAAAGGTTGGTGGGTCACCACTGTCCAACCGTGACTCAGTCTTTGGACCTGTGCACCTCCTCCAGTACTCCCACCTTCACTGACGTGTCCTGCCAGGCATGCGGAGCAATACATGCTAAATACACTTCATCAAGTAGGAACCAAACTCAAACCAGGACAGTTAAAGGGGTAAGAAGGTAGCAAATTATATGCGCCAAAGTAATTTCCTTGAATTCATAGCAATTGGAAATGTTTACAAACAAGCAGTCATCAGGTGGAATATTATGCAGAAGATGGACAATCATGTCACGTTGTTACCTAATCTGTGAAACAGTTGACAGTAACATGGTTAAACTGTTTTGCTTCAGAATTCTTAATATCCCTCCCAATGTTCCATGATTCTCCTCGAGATAATCAGTGGCTCACTTATATGTAAGACAAAATTAAAAAAAAAAATTCTCTGAAACCTAGGAATTTGCAGTCTACAAAGGCTAACATCTGATAACTCTAAAATTTCCTTATATTTCTATATTTACTATCATGGACCACAGGAATAATAATGAAAATTTGAGTTTGGAGAGCTATAAGCAAAACTCCACCAGTGTTTTAAAATGAAAAGACATTTTATACATTTACGGTGACTTGATCTAATCCTCCAGGAATGGAATAATAAATATTCAATTAGCTGATCTCTGCATTTCTCCATGAACACCTTTATGAGTCAGGAGACTCTCGGCCTCAAGCAGAAGCATCAGTTTCCTGGTAAGGCTCCTCTCCAGCTGGTGCAGCAGCTACTGCTTGAGGACAATCTATAACCCCAGGTATACCTTGCACAGAACACAAAACGGCGAGTGGCTGTTATAGGCCATCTGCATCTAGTTTTCTTTTTACTGAGATGGATAGAAAGAGCTCAGAAAGGGGTAGGACTCTGGGCAACAGTCATTAGAGGGATTTTTGTTCCCTAGAGAACTCAAGGATCATGAATCAATGTATTTCCACAACCAAAGCCTTGCACTGAAGAAAATCCAAGAATTGAGTTCTAATAGCAAGTTAATGTTACAAATGATTAAACGTCTCCAGGTGTATGTTATCTGAAATTACAACCAGTGAGTTCTCAGAAAGTATGTGAACATAATGGTTAATGTTGCAATTAAGTGAATGTTCTGACGATAAGCTGCTACTTAGTGGTATGATGTTCTGAAGACAAGAACAGGAGGGCCTGCAAAGGCTTTGGGACCAACTGTGCTTTGAGGTCACTTATGTCCAAACACTGAAGTATACCACAGTGTCTACTGAGTAGATATGAAGTAGAAATCCAAATACTTCAGGATGAAGCAAACTTCATCCCTTACAAACAGCAAAAACCTCATGAATCTTTCAAAGGGTTAGGTCAGTATCATCTAATAGAAACAATAATTCTGCTCAGGTTTATCATCATTTTGGAGATTAGGTTGAAATTTATCTGTACTCTTTATGAAAATGGCTCACAAAAGAACCCAACAGAACCAACCTTATCTGTGGCAAAGTCTGGCTTCTAAGGGACAGCGAGCTGCGTCTGCTGCTTCCTTATGAGAAACCAACAAACCCGTATTCCTGCGTGGACAGAGTACTCAGATACTCTACAAAGACAGCATCATGGCAGGTTTAGGGCTATCTGCTCAGGCAGGTCTCACTCCTTTCTTCCTTCTTTTGTTTAGTGTTACCTAAATCTACATCTTAAAATTCTTCATAATTTATGTTTAATTTTACGTGGTACATTCTTTCCATCTTGACAGTGACAAATTCTTGAGGTCTTATGGTTAACTTTATTCTTTAATTACAGTGAATAAGTTCAAAACATTTCAATGTTAATAAAAATACTATCAATACGAGATCTAGCTTTTAAAATAAAACTCAAGGTGCTGGACTGAAGGTGGCTCTGGCAGAGTCCACCACCATGTTTCAAACTGCTTAGATCCCAGACCTATGCAGCTGGATTGTGTGGGTGTCATTTCAAAAACCCTCATGTCCTGGCCATGGGTTAGCCCTCTGCGAGTAAGATTTTTAACCACTAACTGGAAACAATTCTATATTTAACAGGTTAATATTAAGCAATCTGAATTTACTGTTATTTCCCAGAATCTGATCTAGTCCTAAGAGATACCCATACGAGATTTACAGAGTGCTTTTTTACTTCAATGTTAACACAATTACCAATTAGTTCTCCTGGTGGAAAGATTAAGGCTTGTGTCAACAGGCAGTATTTCTTCAGCTGGACCTTAAAGTCTCCTATTACTAGTTTCAAAATCTATCCCAGTGATAGATAAGGTCCCAAGAAGGGAATTACATTTCCCTGAATAACATACTACATTCTCAAGACTGACTCTAGAACAACTGGCTTCACAAGACAGAGGTTACAAGCACAGTTAACAACAAGAAAATTAAGTGATTTGTTTTACATTGATTTGAAGAAAAAACTCATCATGAGATACATGTTTAGCTTTTAAATATACAATGATTGTATAAATTAGACTTCAGCTGAAAGGACAATTTAGCAAGTCAGATAAAGCTCCTAGAAACATACTGAAAATAAAACCAGATATACCGTAAGAAACATTCTATGGAGCTTCCATTTATCCTTTAATCACTGTTTCAATGATTATATTTTCTGATTAAAAAATCAGAACACATGGTTTGTCAAAGGACTTTCCTGGGTATAGGAGGCAATGAGTGATGCTTTTATTTTTCTAAGGCCAGACACAGTAACCTCCAAGCATTTTAATGGCTTCTGCCAGAGTGCCAGGATATAGGAAATCTGGATTGTTCTAGAAAATGTAGTTACCATGGTCACCAAAGCTACAGTAACCATAACAGATAGCTCTCCACGCCCTTATTCTTCTAAGAAGGAACTGTGACTATTTTTCTCCTTTCTTTAGCATTTTTCTCAGGAGAGGGAGATCAAAACCACTGATCTGGAGATCTCATTAGTTGTCAAAAGTTATATGTAGAGATGACTTGGCTGCCTCCCTCTTCCCGAGAAGCTGAGGCAAACGGAGCTATAGTGCTACTAGAGGGACAATTTAGGGAACCCTCCAATGGAAGCTTCGTTCCGAATTACACAGGGCAGAGACCCTGCAGGAGCCTGTGCTCAAGAAATCTTTGGGTTGGAAAGATGCTACTGTGAACACTTAAGATAGGAGCAATACATCAATAAAAGAGGGCAAGCAGGCAGGAAAGGTGTCAGTGTGTCAGGCACGAACTCACAGGTTTCCTGATTAGTTTCTCTTCCCCCAGTCTCTCTTCTTCACTCCTGCTTTCTAGCCGGGACCCCTGGCAGCTGTGTTAGGACATGAGCAAGAAAGCTTGGAAGGGTTCTACCCTGCTTAAAAAAACACCTCTGCTTAAAAACACTTGTATATCCAGTGATTAGCAATTAAGATGTGAAAATAATTAACTACTTAGTAGTTAAATTTTTACTAATTATCAAAAGTCCTGGCCTCCTGGGATCAGCAGCAATAGATGGAAGTCGCACTGCATTTCTTAAAGCTTTTTCTGAATGCTTAATAGTCTCTTTCAGTGTTAATTGCACTTGTAAAACACATCTGTTTTTTTCCTTTAATTTGCAAAATCTGTTTTCTTTTTTCATTTATAAAAAGAGGAAAGGGTCAATTTATCACTTGCTCTGCAGCTTTTCTGAATTTGATCAAGATTCCACGCAGTTTGTGTGACAGGTGTAAGGAGAACAGCTACTTTCAGGGGCAGACTGCACTTCTCATCAAGCCATGTCAGAGCTTGGAGTGCAGTGACTTTAGGTGCTTGTAAGATTCATGGACCTGCAGGAAAGGGAGAGAGAAAACATTACTGATAAGGCGCTTACAATTTACACTAGCCTTTTTTTTTTTTTGCTGCACTGGCTCTTTGTTATGACTCAGAGGCTCTTTGTTGTGGTGCAAGGGCTTCTCAAGTTGTGGCACGAGGGCTCTCTAGTTGCCCCATGCCATGTGGGATCCCAGCCAGGGATCAAACCCACGCTTCCTGCATTGGAAGGTGGATTCTTACCCACTGGCCCACCAGGCAAGTCCCAAAATAATGTACTTTTAATCAAAAAATTATCTGAACCTTATTTGGATCCTGATTCAAAAAAATCAAAGGGGGATGGGGGGAGAATTGAGCTAACTGGGGAAAAATCTGGACACTGGCTAGTTCATGATATGAAAGAATTATTGTTAATTTGTTTAGGTGTGAGAATGGTACTACAGTTATGCTTTTTTAAAAAAGGAATCCTTATCTTTCAGAGATACATACTGAAATATTTATGAATAAAATTACCTGACACCTTGGATTTGCTTCAAAATAATTCTCAGTTGGGAGGTTCAGATGAAATGCAACTGGCCATGAGCAGACAGTTGTTGAAACATGATCAAGGGTACAGGGAGATGCACTGCAGTGTTCTATTTGTGTATATGTTTGAAATTTTTCAATTGTTGTTAGTTAAGGAAACTAAAAGCCCACACACTATAGGAAAAGGTCTTATTCCCTTCAGAACCTGTTGCTCAAATAAAGGGACTGTCTGAAGTGGTCATGAGAGCGCTCAAAGCTTCCACAGGTGGTCATTCTCCGAGGGCTTTCCTGCCTTAGTATTTAAATGAATAACTTCAAAAGGTGAAAGACACTTTTTTCTTTTTTTACCTCTGTTTTGTTCAGTGGAGATTTCTTGGCCCATTCAAACATGTTTTCGTACACATTTCCATCGTAGCGGCCAAGCACAGAGCCCAGTGTCACATCCTGAAAATCAAATGCATCCACCAGAGCAACCGCGTCAGGGCGAATTGCAGTCAGCAGCTCCTTTATGCGCTCGTTCACCTGGGTGATCTGAAACTCTGTCATGATGCTCCCCTAAAGGGAAGAAATGAGCAAGCAAGCACAGATGTTATAAAGTACGTATACAGAGAGATGTTTATGAATATCTAGACACACACAAGCACAACTACAAAATAAACCAAAATTATTTTCCGTGAAAAATTAAGAAGTAAATAAATAAAGGGACTTAAACTTAGAAAATCCTGACCTGAAGAAAATCCCCTGCATTCTGACTGATTCCATACAAAGAATACAAGAGACACAAACGCCTTAGGACAGCTTGGATGGACTTCTCTTGAATCTGGAGGACTTTTTCCGCAAAAAGCTTAACTGCCACATAGTGGCAATGTGCCTAGATATAAGGAAAACAGCAGAATGTAAGAATCTCTGAAAAAGAGTCAACAGTGATAAGGTTTCTGTACTAAGAAAATGAGGGGGTGGTGAAGGACCGGCAGCGGGCGGGGAGGAGAACCATCACTGACCTCAGTTGCCCGAACAAGGTCAATGGACGTTAGGTTCCATGCTACCTCCTTGCTTTTTCTGTGAATCACTTCAGTCTGAAGGTTTTTAGCAGCAATTTCTACTAATCTGTTTAAAAAAAAAACAAACAAACCTGGAAAACGGGAGCCCAAGAAGGTGACAGTGAATATTCGTGCCTCCCACCTAGGCCCTGGGCCTGAGGCCCTTACAGCTGCTGGTCCCAGCTCTTGTGGGTGTGCTCACCTGGCCGCTCGAAGCTTGTACGCCTCTGTCAGGCTGTCGGGGCTGTTGATATCCACCGCGGTTGGCCAGACAGCCACCTGCTGTGGCTGGATGCGCTGGCTGGGCAGGTCATTCAAGTAGGACACCATGCCACACACCAACTTGCCTGAGTGCACCTGGTCATAACTTTTCATCAGGAACCTAGAAGTCACCAGGGCACATGCTTTCAGTTAACTATGCTTCCCGTGAAACAGAAATAAAGTGAACTCTTGTAATGACTTTAAACTCTGTGACAGGGGTTTCATACTAGTCTAAGCACAAGATAAACATCCTGGGTCAGGATGGAAGGGAAAATGACATCTTTCAGGAACAAACATAATGCGAAGAGAAAACACGAGAACAGGTATCAGTGGAAAGGACTTGGACATTCCTGAGAACATAGGATAGAAATCACGAATTAGATTCTAACCTGGCTGTCTGCAGCATCATGACAGTGTTTTCCCCCTCGAAGGTGCAGGTTGGGGTAAAACTGACGTAAATATTTGGAAGTCCACTACAGTGAGAATAGCCATGTCCACCACAAGCCATCCGACAGGCTTCAATACCTGCGTTCGCTGTCCAGGACGTGAAAGCCTTCAGCCCAGCGGTGAGCGCGTGAAGCTGAAGGGGGAAGCACAGGCCATTAGGACGTTTGCGGTGCTGACAGCCCACGTTCCAAATAGACACAGTGAACCTCACTTAACAGAACAGTCACTTGGAGAATCACTTGCCAGGGACTTGCCTGGCATCCAGTGCTTCGGGCTCTGTGCTATGATTGCCAGGGGTCTGGTTTGATCCCTGATTAGGAAACTAAGATCCCGCAAGCAGCCTGGTGTGGCCAAAAAAATCTCAACAAACAAAAACCAAACAAAATCACTTGCCATGTATGTAAACTGAAAAACATCCTCATCTAACTAGCCTAAACTAGTAACATTACCACATTCCCTTCTGAACTGTTCTACGTGGCAAAAAAAGGCACCACTTAGGTTCCTTCGCTCAATAAAGGACCAACATAGTACAGTAATTCTGAAATTTAAAAACATGGATAAATCCATAAAAATGCGGATTTTTTTCAAGGTATCCCAATGTTTAATTTGCTCTGCACACGATCCCACAGGAAGTATGAACAAGAAGGGTTCCCACAAGGGACAGAGACCAGACACAGACCTCAGGCAGCTCACTCAGGTCCCCATGGCCAATGTCTTCATTAATCCGAAGATAGGTCTCTTTCATGTATGCGCCTACAAACTGGAAGGCATAGGCAGTGGCCAGCAGAGGAAAAAGTTTATATTGCTGGGTTTGATAATCCAAAATCTGTGGTTCTGGTTCACTAAAGTATATGAAAAAAGGAAAAGCAAATAAAAATAAATAAATAAATGCCTATACAGAGCTCACTATGTGCCAGATTCTGGACTAAGCACTTAGATAGATTAATTTATCTAATCCTCACAAAGATCCTGTGAGGTAATTTTTATTAGCTCTATTTTACAGATGGGGAAAATGAGCTTAAGAACCTACCCAGGGTCACAGAGCTAGTAAGTGGCAGATTCTTGATTTAAATCTAGGCTATTTGGCTACAGAAGATCACACTCTGAACCACCCTGTTGAACACGTGAACAGGATTTTCTAGTTGACATTTCTATTTTTCTTAATCTTTCCAGTCTTTCTAGTTTGACTATGAAAACAGTATCTCATGGCAACATACAGAACCAAACTCTGTTAACTTCACAGGAGGAAGGCAATGTTAAAGGGTGTTCAGTTCAGTTCAGTCGCTCAGTCGTGTCCGACTCTTTGAGACCCCATGAATCGCAGCACGCCAGGCCTCCCTGTCCATCACCATCTCTCGGAGTTCACTCAGACTCACGTCCGTTGAGTCTGTGATGCCATCCAGCCATCTCATCCTCAGTCGTCCCCTTCTCCTCCTGCCCCCAATCCCTCCCAGCATCAGAGTCTTTTCCAATGAGTCAACTCTTCGCATGAAGTGGCCAAAGTACTGGAGTTTCAGCTTTAGCATCATTCCTTCCAAAGAAATCCCAGGGTTGATCTCCTTCAGAATGGACTGGTTGGATCTCCTTGCAGTCCAAAGGACTCTCAAGAGTCTGGTAGAATAAATTATATCCTGACCACTAATATGAGAAGACCCAGTGTACTAAGTTTAATATTGAAAGTCTAAAAGGTCCACTGAGCATGCAAAACGAGTCTGCTCTTACCAATTTCTTTATTTCTTCTTTAAGAGTAAAAAGTTTATCAGAGTCATGCCCAATTAGTAGGCAGAAATAAGAACAAACTATGCCCAGGAACACAACAGGGAATCGAGTTTAATGTCACTTTCACTAAACAATTTGTAGTTGTTAGCAGCAATTAGAACCTTCACACCACACCTTCAGTGTTTTGAACACTTCACTTATAAAGCTCTAGTAATCTTATCGTTTTTCTTAGAAAGTTAAAAGTAATAATTAGGTGCTTATTCTCATCTTTCCACTTAAGGAAGTTTAGATTCTAAGTAGCAGACCCAGTACACTGCCATTCTAGCTAATTTTATAACAAAAGGACTTTCTCCACATCACATTTGGGAATTTTGATATCTGGATGGGGTTCACGCCAGACCTTTAGTACTGAGCTCATCTCAGACTTTACCCTTACCCTGGCTTGATTTCAGACTGATGCCTCACGGCACTGTATCGGATGGCAATGGTGCATGCCTTAGACAGACACCGAGCGGATTCTCCCACGAGGAAGGACCTGATGAACACCATGGTCCCGTAGGTCAGCTTGTTACTCACGGGTTTCACGTATGTGCCATCAGGCTTCACCTGGAAAAAGAACATGAGATGGATGCGTCCTTCTGTTAAACCCAAGTGGCAGTTTATTCTCGAAGTGTGGTCCCCAGAAAGGCAGCATCAGCACCACCTGATGCTCAGTCCCCACCCTGACCTCCTAAATCAGAAACTCTGGGGGCTAAGTAATCTAGGTTTTAGCCAGCCTTCCAGGCGACTCTAATGTATGCTAAAGTGTGAGCCCCACTGGTTTAGCAAACCAAGACATGCTCTTCACGCCTGTCAACTGATCTGATTTCATGGTCACAATAAAAGCATCATCAGAAGTAAAAAATCTGTTATTACCTTCTAAACAAACAGACCATCCAACCCTATGATTATCAATGGCCACTGAAACCCCCATGTCTGCTCCTATTTTCCATCTCACTGTACCTGGGCATGTTTCATCAGCATGTTTTCTCTGGGGATACGATAGTTGTCCATCTTCAAGTAGCCATTATCCATCTCATCATAGCCAAATTTGGGGCCAATGTCTCCTACGGTAATACCTACCGCAGATGAAAGGAAAGTCACAAGGTGTTTATGTTCTGGAATTCCTGGCTCCCCTCCTCTTCTTTAGTTATATATTATACTTTTTGCAGAAGATAGTGACTGGTTTAACTCCATCTCAACATTAGATAATCCTAACCTGGCAAAGGCTTATGGGTCCCAAGTTCACGAATAGGTACAATGAAGGCATGTAATCCATAGCATTTCCCTTGAGTGATGAGCTGGGCAAGTACGATAGCATGATTTGAAGTTTTTCCAACTACAACATAAAAGAGAACGAGAGAGGAAAAGTGAGCAAATGTTCTTACATTTTCAAAAGACAGAAACAAAAGAGAGAAAAGCATATGTTAAATATAAGACTAAGATTCCATCAATAGCAAAATTCATTAAATTCTGGCAAAGTAAGCCTTCATTTCAAAAATACACACATATATATGTGTGTGTATTTTTACTGGAATATAATTGACATATAATATTATCTAAGTTTAGGGCAGACAACATGTTAATTTGATAGCATTTTAAAGAAAATAGTTTTACTTGTTCTACTTATTTTTCATTCATTTACATAAAGACATTTTTAGGATAATCGTAAAACATTAAATTACTTCCTTTTTCTCCCTTAAGGCAGGGCTTTCCAAGACAGTAGCTACTAGCCACATGTGGTTATTTAAATTAATTATAATGAAATAAAATAGAAGATTCAGTCCCTCAGTCAGCTAGTTACATTTCCAGTGTTCAGGTGGCCAGTGGCTACCACGCTGAACGGCAAAGATAGAGAATATTCCACCACTGCAGAATACCCCATTGTACGATAGGATACACTGCTTTAAGAGATTTTTGGGTAGTGCATCCAGAAATATTTCCCTTTTATTGCATGCTAGTTTTTTTCCTTATCAAAATGTAATACCACATATTAAAATATATAATGTGGAAAACAAAATCCTTCATTTGAAATATATATGTATCCTAAAACAATAACTCAGAATATAAGACAATATTAAATAAATTTCACATCAAAGCTATTATAATGAAAATTTAAAAACTAAAATACTTTTCTTTAAAAAAAAAAATACTCATTTCTATTTCTGTTTGATTATTTATTTGGCTGTGCCAAGTCTTAGTTACAGCATATGGGATCTTTAGTTGAAGCATGTGGGATCTATTTCCCTGACCAGGGACTGCACCCAGGCCCCCTGCACTGAACCACTAGGGAAGTCCCTCAAATACTTTTCAATACATAAATGACTAACCAAACTGGGAATACTAAATTACTTTAAATGATGATTGTGGAAATTATGCTAACACATGGGAATGCTTAGATAAAAATCTATGAAAAGCAGCAATATTGACAGCTGTCCTCTGTACTTTACAAGTGTTTAAATATCTATAACAGGTAACACAAGAGAAATGTGAAAAGCTTAGCATAGTTTAAGCCCTAAGAGTTCTTTCTGTATTTCAAAATTATATTCTCATAGACGCTCTATATTCTAAACACCATGTTATAATGTCTTCAAAACATCCAGTTACTATTAAAAAAATTCACTTACGTCCACCAGGCCACCACTTGATGGAGGTCACAGTAGGACTGTTGAGAATGAACTCCTGGGTTTCAGGGTCATAAGTGGCTGTGGTTTCCAAGCCTCGAAGATGGGTTCCTAAGGAAATGAATTATACCTACTTCAGATAGAATATGGGAAAAAACAGGTACAGGGTAAAATCTGTCCAGTTCCTTTAAAGCGCTAGCATCTCAGAGAGTAACAACATCTAACAATAAAACATCTGTAGATGAGCTACAGATGTTTGATAACCAAGATACTGAATTTCCCATGCTTAAATAAGATAGTTCGTATTAAGCTGAAAATATAAACGTCATGCATGTTCCATTTCTGTATTTGATTTACTGCACAGCAGTGGATAGGGAACATTTATTTACATCAACCAAAAGAAAATGTAAAGACAGATAAGAATCATAGTTTCCTGAGATCACAGGCTTATGACTTTAACAGGGGAGTTAACTGCCCTTTTAAAAGCATCTCTAAGTTGTCAGTGTGCCAATTTCAACTCATTTGTATTGTGTCTACCACACCAATTCAACATTCTGGAATTCTGTATTATAACAAAGAATGAGATAACACGTGACAGGAAGAGATTGCAGCTAAAGTTCTTGTAAACTGAGAATTTATTTCAGAATGAATGCTAGAAAGGAAAACAAGTTTTAAAACTTTAAAAGTTATAACCATTTTGGGGAAAAGAAGACCTGGAATGGTGACTTTTTAAAAATTTCTAAAAGTCCAACAATAAGGTCCAAGTTCACCCTGTAGGCTTCCAGCACTAGGCTTTCACTTATTCCTGACCGGTTTACCACTTTCGTGTTTACTGGAGATGGACAGGGATTTGTGTTTTAAACTCTAATGAAAAAGTGAAAGTCGCTCAGTCGGGTCCGACTCTGCGACCCCATGGACTATACAGTCCATGAATTCTCCAGGCCAGAATACTGGAGTGGGTAGCCTTGCCCTTCTCTAGGAGGGATCAAACCCAGGTCTCCCGCATTGCAGGCAAATTCTTTACCAGCTGAGCCACAACAGAAGCCCAAGAATACTGGAGTGGGCAGCCGATCCCTTCTCCAGTGGATCTTCCCGACCAGGAATTGAACTGGGGTCTCCTGCACTGCAGGCAGATTCTTTACCAACTGAGCTATCAGACAAGCCCTTGAATTCTAATACAAATGTGCCAAAATTCTTTGAAAAAAGTTACAGAAAAATGTTCTATGTGACCCTCTATCCTGAAGTCAATGATGAGAACTTTTTACCAGATTGCTTTGATAATGCCAGATTTCATTCACCACTTAAAATTGTAACATTCAGAAACTTCCAAGTTGAATAACAGAAATGGCCAGTTTATGAGTGATCAACCTTCCCCTGGGTGGGAATCAAGGAATCAGACAGTGAGACTCCTTTCACCAAAGAAGAAACTTTTATAGAACAGGTAATGACAGAGTGTTTTCAAATGCACAACTGAACCAAATAGTATTCCACTTTGTGTCTTAGGAACATCCTGTAAAATACTATTTAGCATCAAAGCTGAAAGTCAAAATTTAATTTGAGCAATCAAATTAAGATGAAGCTGTTACAGGAATAAGGAACAAAGAGCAAATATACACTAGACCAGCTGTTCTGAAACCTCTGAGTGGGCAAACAGAAGCCAGAAGTAGATGAATTGATACCATTCAAACACAAATACCAATATAGAACAAGTGCCACCAGCTTGAGCCCCATCCAGTTCACAGAGAAAGGCAGGTGGGGGATGCAAAGAAAAAAGGAAAGGTCATATATACAGAATGTGAAATCAATTACCTGGAAGTACAACTTATCGTATTTTTACTAAACTTTGGCCAAAGCCTCCTTTAGGAGTCTACTGAATTTAGTGAATCAACACAAATAATGTCAATGTAAAAAATGCTGCATGTTTTGGTTATATAGGCCACTCACTTCCCTTTAGCACACATGCTATTAACATGTATTTCTTCTGGAATCTGTGTAAGTTCATTAAGGTATCAGTATCAAAGGGAATCATAGTAATAAAGAAAAAGAGATGGGTTCAGACTCTCTATACAAATTCTGTACAAAAGCAGTGAACCTGAAAAACCAATTAGTAAGTAAGACCTAACTCTTTAATTCTTGATTTGCAGAAGGGGAGCCATGAGTAAGTAATCAGTATATCTGTGATAACATAAGCTTTAATTTTTGCTGACCAAGGCATTGTCTATGCCAAGACTTACACATGTGAAAACTTGGAGTGCTGCAGAAAGACTGCATTTAAACAGATCTCACACAGCACGTGGAGACGCCACCGCTGGCATGTGATGGACGCTCCACGTGCCCTAGGCTTGCAGAGCCCCACCCAACCCAGAAGGTAGACTGAATGCACCGTACCATGGCCCATCTCTGTTTGGGCATAAGTGCCAATGATCTCCAAGTTCCAGGCAGGCATGAAGAAGCGCTCCTGCTGTTCCTCGGTTGCCTGGTGCAGCAAGGTGGGCAGGAACATGCCCAAGTGAAGATCCAGAGGCCCAGGCTGCCCTCGATGCACAAAGCTTCAAAGAAATACCAAGGATGGGCATTTGAGAGTCATCAGGTGTGAGATCAGCAATTTGAACAAACAGCAAGGGAAGGAGAAAAAAAATACCTTCTGTTAAGTATGAATTAGTTGAGTAGACTTCATCATGGATGGGAGCACTGCCCCTTTCTGTATTACATTATAATTCTTGTTTACTTCCAGTTTTCTTAAATTGGTGAGAAGTATATTCTAAGGTGACTCATTTCTAAAATAACTTGGCAGGGATTGGGAACTGATTCCAAAGCCTGTGCAGCCAAGACCATGTGACCAAGGCAAAGGATTACAGCCTTGCAATTAAGGTAAATAAAAATTCTGAAGAGGCTTGATGGAATGGAGAATTGAAGTTGTACAATGACATATATTCTAATGAAAAGTTGAGACGGGAAAACACAGAAGTTCTCCTGGAAAAAATTTTTCCAGGATCTAATAATAATGTTTCTGGGTTGGAAAACTTTTCTATTTGTCTATAAAACATCCACCATTAATCCACATTCTTCACATAATTTTGGTCATTTCATTTGGATTGATTAAAATATCCAGCCACATGCTATTGAAACAATTTAATACAAAAACTGACGGTGCTCTTCACTCCAGTAATTAATTTCAGAAATAAAAAGACATGCAATTTTTAGTGAAGATCATGATATTCACAAATAACAGATTCATGCATAACAAGTGCTTCATTACAATCATATGGGAATTATCAAACAAAATTATAATAAACATGTTAACTGTCATTTAAAATCCAATTTCTAAAGTCATTCTTTTCCATTTAAAATTTGCAAGTGCCCTAGACTTTTATGTGAATTTATTTCTAATAGGAAATAGTGCTATACAGCTTTGTAATGTTGCATGCTGCTGCTGCTGCTAAGTTGCTTCAGTTGTGTCCGACTCTGTGAGACCCCATAGACGGCAGCTCACCAGGCTCCCCCGTCCCTGGAATTTTCCAGGCAAGAGTACTGGAGTGGGTTGCCACTTCTGGCATTTTTATCTAAATTCCAGCTCTAAATTAATCAATTCTATATTGCTCTTACTATGTTCTTTATCTTAGAAATAAGCCTAAACAGTTTCAAAACTTCTCCATTTGTTCCACTTGAGGAAGGAAATAATCAGGGGGATGGTGCTCGAGGTGAGGGCTAACCTGTGATACCTTTCCACAAGAGTTGGGGTGAGCTGAGCTTTCAGCTAACCAATCACATGAAAATCAAAAATGCACGAATAACTTCCTCATTTTACAAAGAAATTAAAGCTGAGATGAATTAAGTGTTTTCAGGTCAGAAACATAATGGCAGGACTTCCCTGGTGGTCCAGTGGTTAGAACTCCAAGCTTCCAATGAGGGTAAGGGGACAGGTTCGTTCCTAGTTGGGAAATTAAAGATCCCACAGGCCTCAAAGCACAACCAAAAAAAAAAAAAGATCATGGCAAAACAAGGACAAAAATCTCATAGCCTAATCATGTCTTCTAGTGCAATCTGAGCTGAGGATGACGGTGGGGACATTAAAAAGACCTGCCAAATCAGTTTAGATTTGGAAGCATCAAACTGGAAATCCTGTAAGATTATTACCACTGGTGGCAACTGAGTGAAAAGGTCCATGGGATGTCTCTGGGCTATTTTTGGAACTTCCTATGAATCTGTAGTCATTTCAAAATAAAAAGTTTTTTTTTTTTTTTTTTTATAAATAGTGAAAATACTTGGAAAAACAACATTCCTGGGAAGAGAGAGTACCTTTGACTCACAAACAGAAATGTCAACTGTCCTGTTTTTAAAGGAATGGTGTGCAGGAAGAAAAATTAAAGTGTGCCTAGGAGAAGGTGATGGCAGCCCACTCCAGTACTCTTGCCTGGCGAATCCCAGGGACAGAGGAGCCTAGCGGGCTGCAGTCCAAGGGGTCGCTAGGAGTTGGACACGACTGAGTGACTTCACTTTCACGCATTGGAGGAGGAAATGGCAACCCACTCCAGTATTCTTGCCTGGAGGATCCCAGGGATGGGGGAGCCTGGTGGGCTGCCGTCTATGGGGTCGCACAGAGTCGGACACGACTGAAGCGACTTAGCAGCAGCAGCAGGAGCTGTAAGAAGAGAATTCTGAACTACGGCCAAAAGTTGTGGCCTGAGGCCAACCACTCTCAGCGCTGAGAGCCTACTTTTCCATGGCTAGAAACCAGAGCAATTCCTGGTGAAGGAGAGGTAGCTCTGAGGTGCCCTTCAGATTCATCATGGGCGGGTGTGTATCAGAGAATAATGCCAACACCAAGGGTTGCCGCAGAGCACACTGAGAAGGGCAAGGGGAAAACTACTATCATCACAAACTCTTCTGAAGCTGAAAGTTGTTTCCAGGAGTAAAATGTCTCTTGTAACTTGGGTAAGGATTATTCAGAAGCAGAGGAAATGTAGAAACTTACAAGGACAAAGTTACCTGGATAGTTTTTTATTTAAATCAAGTATTTATATTTGCATGATAAAGATCATAAATTATTTTAAATTAATTTACTTTATAATTGCAAAGCACCAACATTTTACTTGGTAAGGAGCTGCAGACAATTCTTTCAAAAGCGTTAATACCAAAAGGCCTTCCCCGTATCTCCTACATGATACAGGGCTGGGAAGGCTGGCCAGTAGTGAGGACGAATGATTAGATTAACAACATATTGAGAAAGGAAGAAATCAAAATAGCAATTCAGTGGACAGCATGATTATAATCCTAGGAAATCAACAACAAAACACCAACACCATCGATCATAAATTAATTTAGAAAAGCTATAGGATTTAAAAAATCATTCATTCTTATCCATTAGAACCATTCAAATAGAAATTCCATTAAAGAGAAAGGTGATTTATAACAGCAACAAAATATTTTTAAATTTTAACTAAGTTAGCTCAGAATATTAAAGATTTAATTATGAAGACACATAAATACCTACTAGGATGAATGAAAGATCTGAGTAACAGAAAAGAAATCGCTAATTCTTAGCTCAGAGTACAAAGGAAAATTAATACTTCCCAAGAAAATACTGGGATTTAATGTAACACAGGTTTTAAATTCCTGTAGAATATGTTTTAGAACTTGATAAATTGAGATCAGAATTTATCCCAAAGAATAAGTATGCAAGAACACTAAATACAAATATCTTGAAACATAGGCTGTAACAATAGTAGGCTTATCCTATCAGATTTTTAAATATCTTTAAAACAACAATGAGCCAAAGCTTATGATCTTAGAGAAAACAGAAAGAAACAAATTAATGTAATATATTTAAGGTTCCATAAATAAATTGAAACTATTACAAAACTCTAAGATAAACTAGAAAGAACATACTAAAGTAAAAGAGCTATTAGTTAATAAACATAAATACTGTATGTGAGACTGATCACTCTGTATCATACACAAGTAAAAACATTAAACACGAATTCAACAAACAAAAACGGGAATAAAATGGAAGCGAATTACCCAAGATATGAGAAGAAAAC
This sequence comes from Cephalophus harveyi, assembly GCA_006410635.1. Classification (NCBI taxonomy): domain Eukaryota; kingdom Metazoa; phylum Chordata; class Mammalia; order Artiodactyla; family Bovidae; genus Cephalophus; species Cephalophus harveyi. The sequence goes on along the minus strand of SJYT01051311.1, from coordinate 347,024 downwards.
TTATACCTAGTCAGAGACAGATGCACTGAGGCTAAAATATTTAATGAAACAGAGCCAATTGAAACAATATAATTTTCTAAGATCAATATGCAGATTCTATTTATCCAATACTCAAAGGAGAAAATGCCAGTTCATACATATGAAATGCAGAGAGTAATATCCAGGCTCATTAGCATTGGTAAATGAAAACTTTACTTCTTAAACAGATATAAAAGTAGCAAAAAACCCAAAGTGATCATGTTGATGGGACAAAGGAGACATGAGTACAGTAAATACATCAAAACCTATTCCATGTCTTATGCAACAAAATCTATAAAGTACTCACTCTCTTCAAATGTAGTCATTCATCTCTGAGAAAGATATTCCAAAGGCATAACGCAAAGAACACAGCTTTTGTAGACATTTATATTGTTATTACTAACAGTGGGGAAATTAGAATATCCAGGGAGCAAGTCTCATGGGAAGGCCAACAGGGAAGAGAATGGAAAAAAAAGGGAAAAAAGAGGATGGGAGGTTATTGGAGAGACAGAGCAGTGAGATCCAGGGAGAGGAAGATTAGGGACTTACAAGATCAAGTGCAAGACCTATTTTTCAAGCTTCAAAGGAAGAATATTTTCACAGTTTAGTATTAGAGATGGGAATCTACAAAGATACTGCAGCATCTTCAAGGATGATAAGCATGTACTATAGAAGCTCTATTTTCCTGAATAATTATAATAACAGAAAAGGCAAGAAAAATCCCTATGAAGTAGCCAGAACTTGAAATGATCAAATAACCATGACAACCAAGACACTATCTGCTTTGTGACCTGGAGAGACATGTGGTCAGGAGATAATTAACCCTAGACCATGTCCCAGACAGTCTCTTTAACAATGCAGCCCCGGGGAGAGGGTGCCCTCCTTGGTCCAGGATTCTGGCTTTGATTAGGGCTCGCAGATCCACAGACCCAGTATGTGTTGGGCTTGTGTGCCCGTACAGACAGAAGTGTGTTTAAAGGAGGGAAGAGGAACACTGGTGAGCTAGACTTTCTGCAGATGGTTGAATTTTAAGATTCTTGAGGATCTTGGAATAAGACTGAGCACTTTTAATTTCTTCACTTCTCAGAGGCTTCCTGGAAGCGAAAGAATCTCAAACTGGAAGTTACAGCTAATTCTGTAAGAACGTGAGATAATCACTGTTGACCAATGTTCCAAAGTCTCAGAATTTAAGTAGTCAAATCATCATCCTGTACAAGTTGCTCTATTTCCAATCCCGCTGATGCTGAAGTACTTTTTATATATTCTCTAAGATTATACTCTTACGGGATATTAGCCAACAGACTGGCTTTTTAGGAAAAGAACAGCACTCAGCGAAGCACAACTAATATGAACTGACAAAGTTCCAGTAAGAAACAAGAATTAATTTTAAAACTCTGTTCTCTAATAAACCACAGAGATCAAGATAACGTTGGTTTCAAACACAAGAAAACATTTGGAAACTAGAAGGAAGAAGAGAAAGAAAACTAACAAATACAATCTTGCCCAGAGCAACACAGGACCTTAATCCAACCCTCGGCGCTCGCAAACCAATGAAGTTTAAGTCTTCAATCCTTCCTCTCTTCTTTCAAATATACATGGGAAATATACTTCATAAATAGAGGCAGAAGGATAAGACAGACCAACAAGAGATAAACAGATCAGACTCATTTAGTTTCACAATAGTTTACATCTAATGCCTCCGACGAACAGTATGCCTCTTAAAGTCAAATAGATTCAGTGATGAATTTGAAAGCAAACAAAAAAGGATTCTGTACCACAAAGCTATTTCAAGATTACAAAACACCCACACACACTCCATGAGAGGAACACTGTAGGAATGTGATCTTTCTTCCCTTAGGACACCTTCCCTCAGGTCTGTCAACTCAGTGCTGACCATCCTGGGGTGGCTGGTAGGGTTTTCATAAAACTGTCCCATGACCAGGATCTGCAGTGTCCATAGGCATTATGAGAAAGGACATTCACTTAAACCAATTCACAAGCCAAAAAGCACCAAATCAAACACAAAAGAGGAATGTCCCTGATATTTGCATCCTTTCTTCCTTCCTTTTCTTTGCTTTCTTTTATTTACATGAGGGTAACATTTTGATAATTAGCAATGACATTGGGCAGCTCAAACTCAAGACCCTTAAGCCCATCAGTGGCCTTGTCTATGAAAACAAACTTGTTTCACAAGACAAAACACAAAAACTTTTTTAAAGGTTTTCAGAACAATTTAACCAAGAATTCAAAGTCCATGGGCAGGTACAGAAAAATGAATAAAAAGAAACGAAATGAAGACCATCATGGACCTTTTCCCAAACCCCTAGCAGCCTTCACCACTTTAACCCTCTGTCTCATTAAAATCCACATTTTTAACTTCATTAAAGCAAAGCATCTTCCACATGTTGCTGAGGCGTGAAGCCTCTTAAGAATTTCCAACTAGGTCTTTTAAATCAGACACCCACACAATGGAGCACTTTGCCATATTTTCAACCCCACCTTTCCAAACTGCTCGATATCCATTTTAACTGGGTGTACACAGCAATGGTAAAAAATAACAGTGATACATCTTTCAGGCCAGAATCTTGGACCAGTTTATGGGGAAATAAACTATGAGGAAGCAGTTTGAATTTTAAGATTTATCAATTTAATAATAAAAGTCCAAACGTGTAGCAGGAAGGAAAAAAAAGTCAAATGCCAAGAGTCATTTGTTAACTGACGACCTGACTGGGCTACCCACTGACCCTCAAATGTGGACTAACCGTGGCCCATTTCCGTCTGGGCGTAGGTGCCAATTATCTCGAGTCCTTTGGATGAATGCAGCCATTTCTCTTGCTGAGCAGTGGTGCCCTGATTCAGCAAGGTAGGAATAAACATGGAGTAATTGAGGCCCACAGGTTCCACAAAATTGACCATATGTAGTCTACAGGAGAGAAAAGAAAAGGTTCTCAGCCTTATTCTAGAAACTGCATTCTACCACCATTCTCGCCAGACACGTTTGGCCCTGAGGATGAAGGTTAGACAAATTTAAACCCCTTTCTTATGAAATTAAGACTCAAACTTATCATATGCTATCTAAAAAGCCAACGGCAGAATCTGGTGGTATCTCTTCTTTTCCTCGTCATTTCAAGGCCAGGATTCTGAATTTCACACTTAATCCAGGAAGCAAATTCTACCCATGTTTTAGCCTCAGACCTCTTTTGTTTATTATTTTGTTGGTGTTATTTGTTGGTTTGATTTCTTGGAACATGAGTGTGTGTTTGTGTTTTATTTTTAGGCTTCACTTGTCTTGAAAATCAAAAGAAACTCCATAGAACATTTACATTTGCTGAGCTGTTAACAAAATGTCCTAAAGAAGAATAATTTAAACTATTTTTCCCTAGTAACGAAAGCAAATGTCCAGGATAGTATGTATGCATTCTGGGGCCAAAGCACAAATCTATAAACATCTTCAGAGCTTATAGATGGGTAAAGCAGGTAATGTGAATATGTTAAAAATCACAAAGGGTCTCTGAAAATTATTCCAGATTAAGGGAATTCTAAATTTAATGAAATTCAGTCTTTAATGATTTTCCCCTAAAAGAATCTGTGAAGTAGTCAATACAAGTTATATACACTAGTCAGCCTCAGCCATGCCAAGTTAAGAGATTTTATAGGGGTCTACTCTGTCAGCTCTATCTATATAAACAGTTTAAGGTACAAAGTATCATCTAACTGACCCTCATGATGTTTCAAGGGATGGACAGAAAGCAGTGTAACCACCCTGTCCTTGCTTATAGAACAAGCAGAGCATAAATTCAAGAGAAAGAGGGGGTAGGCTGCCAACTCACTTTTGGGGAGGCCCTAAAACCATACCACCACTTTTTAGAGGTGCTGAGGACAGATTCAAACATTCAAGGAGTGCCTGGACTAGCCAACATCAAAAATGCTTTTTAACCCTGAGGTTCTCTGATTTTCACACAAATACTAAATGTTACTGTAGACTTCAAGGAGAGAAAGAGGGCAAAGGAGGTGGAGGAACAGAAGAGGCGAGTGAGTTTCTAGGTAACTCTCACAGAAGCTGTTCTAGAAAGAGAAGACGTTTTGCAAAAAACATACCCATCTCACCAAGGAGGGATAATGTGGAGGTAAATGTAAAAACCAGCCTCTCAAAGGCAAAGGCACCATAGCACTCCCTAATAGCCATGCTTTATTGACTTCCCTGGTGGCTCGCTCAGACGGTAAAGTGTCTGCCCGCAATGCAGAAGACCCAGATTCAATCCCTGGGTCAGGAAGATCCTCTGGAGAAGGAAGTTGCAACCCACTCCTGTACTCTTGCCTGGAAAATCCCGTGGACGGAGAAGCGTGGTAGGCTACAGCCCATGGGGTTGCAAAGAGCCGGACAAGACTGAGTGACCTCACTTTCATTGAAGGAGGAAATGAACCTGCAAGACTTTCTGAGTAATAGAAGCAGTAATTTAGTTGCTAAAAACAGTAGCAATACAAGACACAGCCATTGCCTTATGGGAAATGAGGCGGCTCTGAGTTGGTAAAGTGCTGATGTTGACACAAAATAATTAATTCTAGAAACTGAGGAAAAAATATGTGACACAAAATAAAGACTGTCAAATACTTATGTTTTTGACATACTGAGATTTTGAGGCCTCTTGAAATTAACTAAAGAACAATATCTGAGCACTTGTTGTAAGTTATGTTTAATTCTCCCTGAAGACGCTTTTCAAGGAACTAGCTTTAAACACCTAAGAAGGATTAAAAAAAAAAAATCATGACTGGTTCGCATTAGAATTTTGTTACTTTAAAAATACTTTAGTTTTTGCATAGCAAACAGTATAGTTAAAAGACAAAATTTCAGAAAATGAGATCAGGAAAGGAATTTGTATATTCCCCAAACAGCAAAGTCTTACTTTCTCAAGGAATGGAGAGAATTCTTCTACCACTTGAGTTGAGAAAACTCAAAGTACTTTACTAATATTTTAGTCAGTTTCAAAATATTCTCATGTTTCATTTTGTGATAGGGAAACTGGATATAAAAGAGACCAGTAAATGCCCCAAATCCCTAGAAAGAGAAATATTACTATATTTCATTAATTATAGCATCCCTCTCCCCAAAGCCAATTTCAGCGTTTAAGACATCCAATGTATCTGACAATTAATGGTACATCATGGTTAAGTTTGTTAGTTTTACATAAAACACAGGTGTGAGTAACAATCGATGGTGTTCAGTAACTGCCAAGATTAATGAAACATTCTCTAACAAACATTGATCTTCCTGTCATATCCCAGAAATACTGAAAGGATGTCAAAGGGCCTGCCACAGGTTGTATTTTGTCTTTTTCCCAAATAGTGAGGTCTGAGTCATAAAATACATTACAGAAAAAAAAAAACAAAAACCAGAAAAACTGGCTGGTGTCGCCTGATTTTTAACTCACATAAAGGACTGTGTTCTATGTCACTGTGACTTCACTGGAGTCTATTTACACATTACGCACCACCACAGATTATGAAATCTAACTAACTCTGAAACACACGGAAGCAGCCATTTAAAAGTAAAACAAAACAAACCTCTTGTTTTAAGGAAAAATAAAATTTTACTAATTTTACAAGTTCACAAACTCAATTCAGGTAAATCAGAAACAGAATTTTCTAGGAGTTACTCCACCTCAATATCCTCACAGCCACAAGTTACAAACTTTAAAAAATAAAAAAAGAGCATTTGGAAGTTAGTTAAGTACTCTGACTGGACTACCAAATTATCTGTATTTTTATAACTAAAATGGAAAGAAGTTCTGAGTGTGGTCTGGAGTAAACTTCCTCTTGACAAGAATAACCAGGTCAAACTCGAAAAATAGATACCAAATACATCAGTTGGCAGTTGTATAAGGGAGGAATGCCTATTGCAACATAAAGACAGAGCCTGTAACATGTTTCATTGTTTCCTTTTTCTTGGCTCTTAAATATGTACCATCCAAATCATTTACTCTCTATTGATGAAAATATTGGTGTTCTTAAAAAATGTAGAGACCTAAAACAGGAAATGCCCAGTAATGAGAAGAAATGCTGCAAATCAAAGGAATCTTATACTAATAATTATATAATTATAGTGTATATTTACATAAAGGCAAAAAAAAAAAGTGTGTGTCTTATTTCTAACTAAAAACACAACAAAAACATGGTCTGAAAAAAGAACATACTCTTTCAGCAGTAGGACCAAGGCATATTTTTATGACGTCTCATATGCACAGGAGGGCTATTTAAATACCCTCACCAGATTCAACAAAGCTGGGGGTTCTCAGAATACTTCACATCCATTCTGAGGCTTGACTAAAGTTCTTCCTCATCCACCCACATTTTCCATTATTTTAAACTCAAGAGCTACATTAGTATATGAAAATATAATCTGTTACTGCTCCAAAATATTTAATGTTTGGTCTGTGCAATGGAAAAATCCTTCTAAATTCAGCTTCTAAATTTAGCAGGCCTCCTTTTTAGAAGAAGCAAAGTCATTCTGCATTTAAATTGCTCAAAACTGAGAGGTCTGGACCGCATGTGTATGATTCTTGAGAAAGAAAATTACAGCATCTCCACAACAAGCTTTCTACAAACGTCAGCCCTTTAAAAGGCTTAAATATCAAAGTAAACATCATTGTCCACACATAGAACTTTAAAATGACATGGAAAGATGTGAATTTGAGTCTTCAAACGCCAAACACTATGAAAAAGGATACCACAGATGGCGAATTCAAGCTTCAGGCTTAGGCCCTTGCTCTTAAGCTTAAGGCATACCTACTTTTTAAACCACATGATTTCATCAGGATCTGCGATGCCAAACTTCCTCATCTTCTCCACCATGGTGGCACTCTTCTTAACAGCCACGTCGTAACGCTGGCTACGGCTGAGGAAATTCAAGTTCTCATGCTGGAAGTCTGGGTCTTTCAGAATGAGGTTCTCTGGTAGGGAATTAAAGGGTACCAAGAGGAAGACAAGAAATTCACGGCTCCGTTCAAGCTCTCGGGATCACACCAGGTTTCAGACTGGCGGGCACAGGTCCTCTCTCGCGATGGGCGATCCCCCCCGCCACAGCCTCCCCTGCCAGGGCGGGGGTCCTGCGGCTCCCCGAAAGCCGGGCCGAAGGCTGCGGCCTAGGCCCGACAGCGCCCCACACCCCCGCCTCCTCCCGCAGGGAACCGCCAGCTCTGCTCGGGAGAGGCGGGGAGGAGGCCCGGCCAGCTCCTCACCGATCTCTCGGCGGCGCCGAGTGTTCTCGGGGCTGCCGTCCAGGACATGCGTGAGCTGCTCCGGGCTGAAGCTGGCGCCGGCCCGCTCCTTCTGCAGGTCTTGATTCATGGTGGCGGCCGGCGGAGGCAGCGCGGGGCCGAGGCGACGGCTGAGGCGGCGGCGGCGGCGGCGGCGGCGACGGCGGGAGTCCGCAGCTCCTGCGCGAGGCCGGCACTAAGAGCCCCCCCGGGCCCCGGCGAGTCCCCGCCCCCGGCCGCCTCGGCCCGCCCCTTCTCCTCCGTCGCGGCCCGAGGCGCGTGACCTACGCGGACACGGCGTGAGGCGGCGGCTGTGCCGCTGCGGGCGCCGCCGGGGCGGGCGAGTCCCCGCTCTCGGACAGTGGCGCCTCAGAGCTGCCCCCGACAAGCGGACCCCGGAAGAAGGTCAAGGAATTGCCCAGGTGGTGGTGGTGGTGCGGGGGGGGGAACCGAGACGCTCTCAGCAACCCGCCCCTCCCTGGCCGGGCGGTCCCACGGGGCGGAAAGAGGCCCCACGTGGCCGCCCGCGCGCCCACACAGCTTCGCCGGGGGGTTGGCAAGGGGCGGGACCACGCGGCCGAGGAGGACTGCGCCTGCGCCCCCGGGCCGCCGCTTCCGGGTAGGCGCGCGGAGTCCTCCCGGGACGGGAGAGGGGGAGGGGTCTCCAGGGCTGCAGCGGGGGAGCCGGACCTCCTTGAGTTGGCTCGGGGATGTCATAGCGTTTTCCCGAAACCTCCAAGAGTGGAGGCAAAAGGACGGGGACAAAAGGTCGCACTGAGGAGAGGCTCCAACCATCACTTGTTAAGATAATAGCATCTCTGCTGCCAGAGGCGAAGGCTGCGGGGAAGCCGAGTGCGATAGCTAGCGCTCCCCCGACCCCGCGTTTATTATGGGTGTGGGTGTGGGCTTCAGTTCAGTCGCTCAGTGGTGTCCGACTCCTTGCGACCCTTTGGACTGCAGCACGCCAGCCTTCCCTGTCCATCACCAACTCCCAGAGCTTGCTCGGACTCAGGTCTATCCAGTCGGTGATTCCATCCACCATCTCCTGCCCTCCCCTTCTCCTGCCTTCAATCTTTCCCAGCATCAGGGTCCTTTGCAGTGAGTTGACTTCGCATCAGGTGGCCAAAGTATTGAAGCTTCAGCTTAAGCATCAGTCCTTCCGATGAATTTTCAGAGTTGGTTTCCTTTAGGATGGACTGGTTGGATCTCCTTGCAGTCCAAGGGACTCTCAAGAGTCTTCTCCAACACCACAGTTCAAAAGCGTCAATCCTACTGCCCTCAGCTTTCCTTATAGTCCAGCTCTCACATCCATACATGACCACTGGAAGAGATGTGTATAAGAGACAGGCTAAATAACACAGGGGCCCAGCCTGGTGCTCTGTGAAGGCCTAGATGGGTGGGAAAGGCCGAGGGGAGAGAGGCTCGGGGGGAAGGGATATATATATCTAATTATGACTGATCCATATTGTTGTACAGCAGAAACCAACACAAAATTGTAAAGTGTCCCAGAAGTAAGCGTCTTTTAATTTCATGGCTCCGTAGTCACGGTTAGTGACTTTTTTAATAAGACATTAAAAAAAATGTAGGAAAATCTGCGATGAGTAAAATAGCAAAATTTTAAATGGTGACAAGATTTTGAGTACTGATTGTTCCTTTTGTTTCAGACTCCAATGTACCTGGGCAGAAGTCTCAGATAACCCCTGCTGTTTTTTATGCCCCCAGGCATCACAGTGTTTAGCTACTGTGCATTCCTTTTGTTTAAAAGCTGGCTCTCACAGCCACTGTGGAGAACAGTGTGGAGGTTCCTTAAAAACTGGAAATAGAATTGACATACGAGCCAACAATCCCACTTCTGGGCATATATACAGAGGAAACAAGAATCGAAAGAGATGCTTGTACCCCAGTGTTCATCGCAGCACTGTTAACAATAGCCAGGACATGGAAGCAACCTAGATGTCCATCTGCAGACAAATGGATAAGAAAGCTGTGGTACATATATACAATGGAGTATTACTCAGCTATTAAAAAGAATGCATTGAATCAGTTCTAATGAGGTGGTGAAACTGGAGCCTATTTTACAGAGTGAAGTAAGTCAGAAAGAAAAACACCAATATAGTATATTAACGCATATATATGGAATTTAGAAAGATAGTAACGATGACCCTGTATGCGAGATAGCAAAAGAGACACAGATGTAAAGAACAGACTTTTGGACTCTGTGGGAGAAGGCGAGGGTGGGATGGTTTGAGAGAATAGCATTGAAACATGTATATTATCATATGTGAACTAGATCGCCAGTCCAGGTTCAATGCATGAGACAGGGTGCTCAGGGCTGGTGCACTGGGATGACCCTGAGGGATGGGATGGGAGGGGAGGTGGAAGGGGGGTTCAGGATGGGGAACACATGTACCCCCATGGCTGATTCATGTCAATGTATGGCAAAAACCACAATATTTTAAAGTAATCAGCCTCCAATCTCTAATATCACCAACATAATCTGTTGACTAAACAAATCTGAGTTGATTGGTTACTCAGTAAGGGTGACTGCTGCTTGGCAAAGCCTGGGCAGTGCCTCAAAGAGACAGTAAGGCCACAATTTATTGAGAATTGGAAGTTTGGTTTAAGATGAGTCTCTTAGTTCAGGGTTTTGATTAAGACTTGATACAAACCACTGCACAACAGTCAAAATTAGTGGAAAGGGCAAGGCAGGGGAACTCAAAAAATCTCAGTGAACAAGCTAGTTGTTGATATTCAAATCCGCTTTCTGGACTGGACAGTCGGGAATAGTAAAAGATAGTAATGAAGACCCAGCACCACAAAGTTAAGTCAATGTGGGCAGTAAGATGTAGTTTGGGTTCTCGGTGAATGGTCTGATTGTAGGGGGCATAAATGGTTTTGGTTTTCACTCTCTTCTTCATGAATATATCCATCCATCTGATAAATATTTAATAATTTTCCAGACACTGTCAGGCACAGGGGCTGTACCAGGGAGTATGCTGAGTCATGGCCCTCAAGGAACTGATAAGCTAGTGGGAGACATCAACATTAACCAAGTAAACAGATCGTATTATTTGAAATTCTTTTATTTAGTGGACTCCACTGAGGATGGAGTGACTGGGGGTGGTGAGAATGCCATTTTAGATGAGGTGGACAAGGCTAGTCTTGCCGAGGAGATAGACAGCCTGAGAGCTGGGGCGGGGAGAGACCCAGCCATGTGAAAGTCTGGGAAACCTGTTCAATTCTGCGACAAAGCAAATGTGTAGTTCTGAGGTGAAGGTGAGCTAGAGGAGGGGTGATGGCAAAACAGGCACAGACCCCACGTGGCATTATGGGCCAATGGAGACTTGTAATTTTAACAGTTATAATAAGAAGTGGTTAAGGGACTTCCAGAATCACTGAGGGCGGTGACTGTAGCCTTGAAATGAAAAGATGCTTGCTCCTTGGAAGGAATGCTATGAGAAACCTAGAGAGCATAATAAAAAGCAAAGACCTCACTTTGCCAACAAGGTCCGTATAGTTAAAGCTATGTTTTTTCCAGTCATGTACAGATATGAGAGTTGGACCATGAAGAAGAATGAGCACCAAAGATCTGATGCTTTCAAACTGTGCTGGCAAAGACTCTTGAGAGTCCCTTGGACTGCAAGGAGATCAAATCAGTCAGTCCTAAAGGAAATCAACCCTGAATATTCATTGGAAGGACTTTTGCTGAACCTGAAGCTCCAGTACTTTGGCCACCTGATACAAAGAGCCAACTTATTGGGAAACCTCCTATGCTGGAAAAGATTGAGGACAAAGGAGAAGGAGGCAGCAGAAGATAAGATGGTTAGATAGCTGACTCAATGGACTTGAATTTGAGCAAACTCCGGGAGATCGTGGAAGACAGAGGAGCCTGGTTTGCTACAGTCCATGAGATCGCAAAGATTCGGACACAGCTTAGCCACTGAACAACAGGGACTTCCCAGGTGGTCCAATGACTAAGAGTCCAAGCTCCCCATGCAAGGAGGCTGGGTCAGGTCCCTGGTCAAGGAACTAGATCCACAGGCCACAGCAAAGATCCCATGTGGCAACTAAGACCCAGAGCAGCCAAAGAAATAAATACATAAATAGATATAAAAAGGAATGACTCCTGGGCTTGAGCATATGGAAGACAATGGGGCTGTGAGAGAGAGAGAGGGTGGCAGGTAGGTGGTATTAAAGCCATAGGATTTGGTTCTGGTTGAAACATTGTCCTCTTTTGTCTATTTCCTCTCAGAGGGAGAGGACATAAATGGACGAAGTGAACAGGAGAATAGCGGTTATCAAATTAAGGACACGTAATGGCAATACACGGAGAAGGCAATGGCACCCCACTCCAGTACTCTTGCCTGGAAAATCCCATGGATGGAGGAGCCTGGTAGGCTGCAGCCCATGGGGTCGCTAAGAGTCTGACACGACTGAGCGACTGCGCTTTCACTCTTCACTTTCACGCATTGGAGAAGGAAATGGCAACCCACTCCAGTGTTCTTGCCTTGAGAATCCCAAGGACGGGGGAGCCTGGTGGGCTGCTGTCTATGGGGTCGCACAGAGTCAGACACGACTGAAGCGACTTAGCAGCAGCAGCAGCGATGTCGATACAGTACTATTCCAAACCTTTCTGTAGACTTATAACTGTCCAATGAAGTCCTTTATCACAATTTTTCCCTCCCAACCAAGGTCCATGGATCATGAACTATATTTAGCTGTATTAGTTTGCTAGAACTACCATAACAAAGCGCCACAGACCAAGTGGCTTAATCAACAGGGATTTGGTGTGTCAGAATTCTGGAAGCCAGAAGTGTATAGTCAGGGTGTGTCAGCAGGGTGGGTCCTTCTGAGGCTGTGAATGAGAACTGCTCCATGCCTCTCAGCTTCTGACAGCTTGCTGGCAATCGTTGGTGTTCCCTGGCTTGTGTAGTATCTCTGCCTTCATCTTCACCTGACTTCCTCTCTTTGTGCACGTCCATCCCTGTTCAGACTTTTCCCTTTTTCGAAGGATACTAGTCATACTGGATGAGGCCCTCAGGAATGACCTCATTTTAACGTGGTTACCTCTGAAGAATCTCTATGGAAGATCACATTCTGAGGTCCTGGGGGTTATGACTTCAACTTTACCTTTTTTGGGAGGGGAGGCAGGAATTCCATCTGTAACAGTTGTCCTGTCACTTTTGTTGTTGTGTTCAAGTTGTGTCCGACTCTTTGTGACCCCGTGGACTGAAGCATGCCAAACTCCCCTGTCCTTCACTATCTTCTGGAGTTTGCTCAAACTTATGTCCACCGGGTCGGTGATGCAATCTAACATCACTTGAGCCTCTTTTAACTAGAGCGATTTGTCTTCTGTGATTTTGACACTTGCTTTGCGGAATATCTCTCAATTCAGATTTGTCTGATATTTCTTCATGATTAGATTCAGATTATGCATTTTCTGCAGGAATATCACAGAAGCAATGTGTCCTTCTCTGAGCACCACATCCAGCAGGCACATGAAGGTTGTATTTGCTCATTTTCTTCACTATGAACTAGACTGTTTTCCCCTTTGTAATTAATAAGTAGTCTGTGGGAGATACTTGTTGAGACCATATAAATATCCTGTTCTTTATCTTTAAAAAATTTTTTATTTATTTGGCCGCACCAGATCATAGTTGCAGTGCGCGGGATCTTCAGTCTTTGTTGCGGTTTGCAGGCTGTTTAGTTGAGGCATGAAAACTCTTAGTTGCAGCATGTGGGCCCTACCTCCCTGACCAGGAATCGAACTGGCACCCCCAGCACTGGGAGTGTGGAGTCTTAGCCACTGGACCACCAGGGAAGTCCCTAAGTAACCTGTTCTTCAGACTTTTACCCAATAACTTTTCACATCCATTGATGGTTCTTCCCTGAATTTACTTCTACTCTGGTGATTGCGGAACTTTTAAAGGTGTAGTGAATTAGTCATTGTATTTTGCCACTGTAAAATTCATTTAGTTGAGATCACACTTAAATTGGGAGTAATCCCCATAGAATCTTTTGATGCCATAGGTCAAATCATGTGACGTAACTTGAGTTTTAACATTGGCAATTCATTGTGTAATATAAGACTAACAAAGAATTGTAACTTTAAACACATGAATGATTTCTGGGTTGGTGAACACAGGGATGGGCTGGGCAAGTAACAGGAAAGGGCATAGAAGCACCATACCCCACCCCACCTCCTGTGTTCTATGCATCTCTTCTTTTTGTTTGTTCCTGAGTTATATCCTTACCCTTTTGTGATAAACCAGTAACCTGTTCTAATTGTGGAACAGTAAATGTGTATAATAAAGTTTTTTGTCCACAAGAAACGAGTCCTAAGCCTACAAAAGCTATGATGAACTTAGTTATAAGTGTTTCTTCTCTGATCTTCAATCCCACTGAAGAAACCTGGGCAGTTCCTTCAGAAAAGATGAAAGAAGCAGTCAGAAGCAGTCATTGGGTCACCACCCTTCCTGTACAGTATTCTCAAACTTCCCAGTCGTTAAAAAGAAGAATGTTTTTCGTGCCATGGATTTTTCTCCTAGAAGTAGATATTTTTACCTTGAGGAATGAAAAGGCTTGAAGTACAGGTTGTACCATTATTCAGATTTCTAGAGAGATTATTTGAAATCCAGTTGGGCCACAAGAGAAGCCTGTTCTGATATATCTTCACAGAAATGTTCTTGAATGTGTGATAATATATGGATAATGATTTATGGAGCCAGCTGTGCTTATTAAGTCAACAGAAACATCTGAATAAACACATAGCAACTTTTGTTTGAAGAAAAAAATTGAGGTTAAAATTCACAAAAGAGGGCTTACCTGATGGTACAGTGGATAAGAATCTGCCTGCCAATGCAGGGGACACAGGTTTGACCCCTCGTCTGGGAAGATTCCGCCTAAGGAGGAGCAGCTAAGCCTAGGAACCACAGCTACTGAGCCTGTGTGCTGCAACTACTGAAGTCCGCATGCCTAGAGCCTGTGCTCCGCAACGAGAGAAGTCCCTGCAATGAGATGCCCATGCCCCGCAACAAAGAGTAGCTCCCGCAGGCTACAGGTAGGGAACCCCTGCGTGCAGCAACAAAGACCCGGTGCAACCAAAATAAATAAAATTATAACTTTAAAAAACTTCACAAAGGATTTTCCTCCCCACCCTCAAAGAGTCAGTGCGTCTGCATGGTAATTTTAAAAACAAAAATTAATGAGAAGAGACCCTTTCCTGTCGCGGGTGGTGTGGAGTCGGCTCATGGGTCTCTCAGGGCCGAAAACTGAGAGCTTCTTCGTGCCGTGGAGAATGCACCCGGCGGCTCGGCAGCCGTCACCATGGCACAAAATGAATATATTGAGTTACACCATAAGCGCTATGGATGTTGTTTGGATTACCATGAGAAAAAGAGAAAGAAGGAAGATCGAGAGGCTCATGAACGTTCAAAGAAGGCAAAAAAAGATGATTGGTCTGAAAGCTAAGCTCTACCATAAACAGCGCCATGCTGAGAAAATACAAATGAAAAAGACTATTAAGATGCATGAAAAGAGAAACACCAAACAGAAGAATGATGAAAAGACTGCACAGGGAGCAGTACCTGCATATCTACCGGACCGAGAGGGACAGTCTCGAGCTAAAGTACTTTCCATTACGATTAAACAGAAACGAAAAGAGAAAGCGGGAAAATGGGAGGTCCCTCTGCCTAAAGTTCGTGCCCACGGAGAAACAGAAGTATTACAAGTTATTTGAACAGAAAAGAGAAAGAAGAAAGCCTGGAAGAGGATAGTTACTAAAGTCTGCTTTGTTGGAGATGGCTTTACTCGAAAACCACCTAAATATGAAAGATTCATTAGGCCAATGGGATTACGTTTCAAGAAGGCTCATGTAACACATCCTGAACTGAAAGCCACCTTCTGCTTGCCAATACTTGGTATAAAGAAGAATCCCTCATCCCCACTATATACAACTTTGGGTGTTATTACCAAAGGAACCGTCATTGAGGTGAACGTGAGCGAATTGGGCCTTGTAACACAAGGAGGCAGTCATCTGGGGAAAATATGCCCAGGTTACCAATAATCCTGAAAATGATGGATACATAAATGCAATCTTACGGGTTTAACAGCAGTTACATACAAATAACTCCTTATAATTACTGAAGACTATACACCAGTTGGGAAACCATTACTCTGAAATTTCTGAATACTACCAATCAACCTTACAGGTTGTCTTCAGTCAAAGAAAACTATTTATTCTACTGTTTTAAAAACGAAAAAAGCCAACATTAAAATGATCTAGGTTTTTTTTTTTAATTAATGACCTAGTTAATTATAGTTTAACTTATACATGGTACTTGAGAGTAGGAGAATTACTTTAAAAAAGATTCTCAAGGTTCAGCATTTTGCTAGATGGGATGGTATTGTCCCCATTATCAACAACAGCAACCACTATATTTTTTCCTTCTCTTGACTGTTTTGGGGGTTTGGTGGTTTTTTGTTTCTCTCTCAGGCCAGAGATGTTTAGGGGACTGTCTCTGGTAACCAGATAGCTCTCTCAAAGGTTGCAGCTATGAAGGATGTCTGTGTTTGGAGGAACCCCTGAGTAAGTTGCTTCTCCACTACACTGGCCAAACTCATTCTCGGCACACAATACTGACATGACCGTGGAACATGGGTCAACAACCATCCCCTATGACCTCCTTGCAAACACTTGTGCAAGATTCTAGGTTACATTAAATTTTGGGAATAGAGCTGTGTCATCTGATTTTCAGAAGGATCTTGAAATTACTTAATGACTATTTTCTTGGTTCAGATTTCCACTTGCTTGTCCAATCCAGAAACAACTGAAAACCAACACTTTCAGGATGCCTTTGAAAGTGAAAGTGAAGTCTCTCAGTCCTGTCCGACTCTTTGCGACCCCATGGATTGTAGCCTCCCAGGCGCCTCTGTCCATGGGATTTTCCAGGCAAGAATACTAGAGTGGGTTGCCATTTCCTTCTCCAGGAGATCTTCCCAACCCAGGGATTGAAGTCGGGTCTCCTGCACTGTAGGCAGACGCTTTACCATCTGAGCCACCAGGGAAGTCCTTTAAGTCAGGATGCCTTTAGTTAGTCTTGAATCCCCGCTTATCTAACATTTTGAAAAAAATGAAAATCATTCAAAAATAAAAAGTTTATTTTAAAAATGTGAAGACACCCTTTATGTACAACTATGAAAGTGTCAAAATATATTAAGTGGAAAAAAAATCAAGAACAGCATGTATACAGCATCTTTGTCTTTATTTGAATAATGAAAAGATAAAAATTTTATGAAAACAGGTTCACCTCGGCAGAGATTGGCAAACATCAGCATGGGCCAAGCCAACCCATTGCATGTTTTTGTAAATAAAGTTGGAAGGAAATAAAGTACACTTACTCATTATGTATTGGCTATGAGAGTTTTCATACTAGGATGGCAGAGGTCAGTAGTGACAGAAGTCATATTACTATCTGCCTTTTACCGACCCTTTTAGAGGCTTGAGGAGGGAAACGGTTGCATAGGAGTTAGAGTGGGAATAATACACTCTCTGAATTCCCAGGTGGCTCAGTGGTAGAGAATCCTGCCAACGCAGGAGACACAGTTTCTATCTATCCCTGGGTTGAGAAGATCCCTTGGAGAAGGAAGTGGCAACTTGCTCCAGTATGCTTACCTGGGACATCTCATGGACAGAAGAGCCTGGCTGGCTACAGTCCGTGGGGTGACAAAAGAGTCAGACTCAAGTTAGCGACTAAACAACAACAAATGCACTTTCCACGTAGATCTATCAAAAAGTCTTTTTAAATTTTAAAACACCTTCCCCTGGAACTAGCTTTTCAGATGTTGCTGGTCTCCCGTCTGTTAATCTCCATCTCGTGGTTGGCTTAGTTTGTCATTATCTTCAAAAGTCCATGTCAACTATTTGGTTACAGGAGCAATGATGCTGCCCAAACCTGGGATCTATTTCTTCCCCTGGGAGGTCAGTGCCGGCCAGGTTCCTGATGGGGACACACTGAGGACATTTGGCAGGTGAGAATGTTTTTCTTCACGTGGTGTCGGGGGGAGTGTTTAAAAAAAAAAATTGAGTCTTTTAATATATTTTTAAATTTATTTTTAAATTATATGTTTTAAATTATTTTAAAATGATTTATTTTATATTTTAAATTTATTATATTTTCAAAATTGTTTTAAAAAGCAAAATTCTTATAATTTTATCTGATTATTTTAAAAATACTAAAAAAATCAATGTATATTCATTGTAAGAAATGTTGATAATCTGTAAACGTGTAAAGAAAGCCAGCAAAAATCACCGACCATTAACCTTTCGTTGGTTATGTGCTTTTTCATGTGCGTATGTATATGTATACGTGGGTGTGTATACACACAATATGTGTATAAACATATATATTGTGTTAGTCACATATTTCAGTGCAGTGTTAGTGACTCACTTGTGTCTGACTCTTTGCGACCCCATGGACTGTAGCCCACCAGGCTCCTATGTCCATGGAATTCTCTAGGCAAGAATACTCGTCTAGGTAGCTATTCCCTTCTCCAAGGTATCTTCCCAATCCAGCAATCAGACCCTGGTCTCCTGTATTGCAGGCGGATTCTTTACCTTCTGAGCCACCAGGGAAGCCCTAGTCACATATTGCTGGGTAACAAATCGCCCCCAAATTTAGTGGCTTCAAATGACCACAGAAGTTTATTTTTTTCATATGTACCATGGGTCAGGAATTGGGAAATGGCTTTGCTGAGCAGTTCTGGCTCAGACTGGCTTTGAAGATTGTAACTGAGATGTTGGCCAGGGCTGCCAGCATCTGAAGGCTGGCATGTGGCTAGAGGATCTGATTCTACAGGGACTTACTCACATGTTGGGCAGTTTTGTGCCCAACAAAGGATCACTGGCTCACTCGTCACACAGGCTCACTTTCTCAAAAATATGGATTTCAGTATATGGCTGCTTGAAGGTCTTCATAATCTGGCAGCTGACTTTCTCCAGAAGGAGTGACTCAACAGAGCCAGCAAAGATAAAGCCCCAGTGTCAATGACCTCATCTCAGAAATCACTCTAAGTCATCTCTGCAATGTTTTCTTGGTTACACAAGTCAGCACTAGTTAGGGTGATAGGAGGTTGCACAGGGATGTGCATGCCAGGAGATAAGAATTGCTGGAGGGATTCCCCTGGTGGTACAGTGGCTAAGAATCCACTTTTCAATGCAGGGACACAGGTTTGATCCCTGGGAGGGGAACTAAGATCTCACATGTTGCAGGGCAACTAAGCCTGAGAACCACAAGGAAGAGCCCATGTGCCGAAACAAAGACCCAGTGCAACCAAAAAAAAAAAAAAGAATCATTGGGGCCTGTCTTGGAGACATATCATTTCAGTTCAGTTCAGTTCAGTCGCTCAGTCTTGTCCGACTCCTTGCAACCAACCCCATGGACTGCAGCACACCAGGCTTCCCTGTCCATCACCAACTCCCAGAGTTTACTCAAACTCAATGTCCATCTCAACCATCTCATCCTCTATCATCCCCTTCTCCTCCCACCTTCAATCTTTCCCAGCATCAGGGTCTATTCCAGTGAGTCAGTTCTTCCCATCAGGTGGCCAAAGTATTGGAGTTTCAGCTTCAACATCAGTCCTTCCAGTGAATATTCAGGACTGATTTCCTTTAGGATGGACTGGTTGGATCTCCTTGCAGTCCAAGGGACTCTCAAGAGTCTTTTTCAACAGCACAGAATCAGATCAGGTGTGTGGAAATGGGAGTCTACCTTCCCCCCTGCCTCCACCTCCAAGAGCTTGACTGCATCAAGTACTTTGGGGACTGGGTGGCCCCAAAGAAGAGTGATGGTTAGGAGCATGGATATCAAACTTATTAATGGGACTTTTCTGGTGGGTCCAGTGGTTATTCTTACGGAGGTTGAAAAAAACCTTGATCCCTACCCCACAGCACACACACACATGAATTATTCTAACTGGATCATCAGTGTACAAGATAAAACTATAAAATTGTTTAGAAGAAAAAGAAGATCTTCACATACACCTTGAGACAGGCAAAGATTTCTTGGATTCAGAAAACAAAAGCCATAAAAGAGAAATAATGAATAAATTTGGACTTCAACAAAATTAAAAGCTTCTCATCAAAAGATACCATCAAGAAGATTAAAAGGCAAGCCACAAACTGGGAGATGTTTGGGAGTGATGTGTGTATGTATATTGTATATATTCAACAAATGATTTGTATTTAGAATATATGAAGAACTCATACAATCCAATAATAAGAACATAAAGAACTTAATTTTTATTTATATATTTTTTTATTTTGTTGGCCACACCATGTGGCTTGTGGGATCTTTTTTCCCTGACAACGGATTGAACCCAGGCCCTCAGCAGTGTAAGTGGAGAGTCCTAACAGTTGGACCACCAAGTCCTAATAAAGAACTTAATTTTTAAATAGGTAAAAGTTTTCAACAAACACTGTCAGAGAAGATATCCAGATTGCAGATAAACACATGAAAATTTGTTCAACATCATGCGTCATTAAGGAAATGCAAATTAAAACCACAATGATACGGTATCTCATGCTCACTAGAGTGGCTAAAAGACGGACCATATCAAGTGCTGACAAAGATTTGGAGTAACTAGAACCCTCATACATTGCTGGGGGGAAAGTAAAGTGACACCACCACTTTGAAAAATAATTTGGCAGTTTTCTTTAAACAGACAGATTGACCATGTGACCCAGAAATCCCACTTGGGTATTTCCACACGAGAAATGAAAACATGTTCAGCACAAATTCATAAGCAAACTAAATCAGCTGGTCAATGGATAATAATAATGTATTCCATTCAACAGAGTGTTAACAAGCAATACAAAAAGGAGCAAGCTACTGATCTATGAAACCATAAATGGGTCTTGGAACCATGATGCTGAATCAAAGAAGCTAGACACAGAAGAATACATGCTTATAGGGTTCCATTCACATGAGATGCTTAAGCAGGAAAACTCATCTATGGAGACCAAGGGCAGATCAGTGACTGCCTGATGTGGGAGATGGGAAGACTGAGTTCAAAGGGGCACAAGGGGATTTTGGGGGGTGATGGAAATGTGCCAAAGCTTGATTGGGGTTCTCACTTGCACAGTGGATACTTTTATCAACAGTCAATGAATAAATCCCTTACATTTTTTTTTAATAATTTTTACATATTTGGCTACACTGAGTCTTAGCTGCGGCTCTCGGGATCTTTAGTCATGGCATGCAAACTCTTGGTTTGAGGCATGTAGGATCTAGTTCCCTGACCAGGGATCGAACCTGGGCCCCGGCATTGGGAACTCAGAGTCTTAGCCCCCAGACCACCAGGGAAGTCTCAAACAGAAGTCTTTTAATGCATGTAATTTATACTTCAATTATATAGACCAAAACAATGTTTTCTGTTGCTACCACTTTAATTTCTCTGATCCGAGTGGGGCTGAACATTTTCCCATGGACATCCTGGCCTCCCAAAACCTTTTGAGCCTTGGGGTGATTCTGTCAGTGGATGGGAATGATCCCATGTACCCTGACCTCCAGGTTGTGCAGCTACGACATGACCCAGTCCCAAGTAACGCTGATGGCTCAACTCAGATCTGACCAGCACCCAATCCTCGTCTGTACCAAGCTGGTGGAGCCATTCCAAGCCCAGCTGGGCTCCCTCTACACTGTCCTTGGGGAACTGGAACACCAGAAGGGTAAGCCTTGACCTCACACGGTCTTTAGGGTGCTTGGGCCTGGCTTCTAACCCAGCGTGGGTCCCTCACTGAAGTTAATATTCCTTCCAGATTGGTAGGGACTTAAGGGAAAGAGTGTGATCACCTTTCCAGTGGACCTGCCATAGGGGAGTGAGAAAGCGGGGAGAGAAATCCTTCATTTCTGAAGGTCTAGAATGTGCCAGGCTTGTGGTTTGCTTAAAAGTTTTTTAATCTACTGATGAGCCCTTAATCTGAATTATCTTATGGCTGTTTCATAGATGAGAAAACCAGGACCCAGAGAGGCTGGAGTAAGAGGCCAAGAAGTAAGAGGGGCTAGAGTAAGAGGCCAGGAAGTCAGGGTGAGAGAAATAGAAAAGACACAACCTGGGAGAATCTACGTGGCATTGGAAGTAGAAGGTTGCAAAACTTTAAAACCTGGATACTCGGATTCTTCGCCTCCCTCTCTGGCCGTCCGTGTGCCATTTTTGTCCTATGGTTTATATAACTATAACATCTTGTATCTGGTTATTCTAGTTTAACATTATTTCATAAGCATTCCTCTGTGTCTTGAAATATTTTCTCAAGTATTTAATGGCTATATAATATTTTATAGATTCAGTTCAGTTCAGTTGCTCAGTCGTGTCCGACCCTTTGCGACCCCATGAATCACAGCACCCCAGGCCTCCCTGTCCATCACCAACTCTTGGAGTTCACTCAGACTCATGTCCATCAAGTCGGTGATGCCATCCAGCCATCTTGTCCTCTGTCGTTCCCTTCTCCTCCTACCCCCCAATCCCTCCCAGCATTAGATTAGATATATATACTAATTCACACAGGGCTTCCCAGGTGGCTTAGTGGTAATGAATCGGCCAGCCAATGCAGGAGACACAGGAGACTTGGGTTCAACCCCTGTATCAGGAAGATCCCCTGGAGGAGGAAAGGGCAACCTATTCCAGTATTCTTGCCATGGAAATCCCATGGACAGAGGAACCTGGTGGGCCATAGTCCATGGGGTTGCAAAGAGTCGGACACAACTGAGCACGCACACACACATGCACGCATGCACGCACTAATTCACACAAGCATTAGACATTTGCGTTGTTTCTGTTTCTTGCTCTTATAAGCACACTGTACATTAATTCATTAAAAAACTATGGTATATTCAGTTGGAGAATATTATACAACCATCAAAAATGATGTTATAAATTTATATCTATTGACATGAAAAGATGTTCATAGTATTTTACTAAAGAAAAAGCAGTTTATAAAACAATATGTATCATTTGATCTCACTTTTGTTAAATGGACATTTTTATACATACAAAAGTTTGAAATATTATTTACCAAAATGTTGAGAGTAATTATGTCTGAGTGGTAGAACTGTAGGATTCCCTATACTTTTATTAGCATTTTACAATGAAAATATATTGCTTTATAGCCTGGGGTGGGGAGCAGAATCGAGTTTTAAAAAATCTATCTCGATATATATTAAAAACACTACAGTTAATAGCCTTGTGTTCTAATCTTTGTTCATTTTCTGATTATTTCTTCAGGGTAGTTTCCTAAAGGTGGAATTGCTCCATTAAAGGATATGTCTCTTGATTTACACTACCAACTTACTTTCTAAAAGTTTCAGTGGTTTTTAACTCTGGATGAAATGCACGAGAAGAAGGCAATTAAATGGAGCTTACTTTAATTATGTTTGGTTTAATAAAAGTTAATCTTTATTCAGGCTTAAGCCTTTGAGCTCAGAGTCCTTGCCCTCTTAATTGACTTGAAAGAAGTATCAGGAGAAGGGGTGGAATTGAGGACAAAGGACCTGGAATAAATGATTTCCACTTTGACCTCAGCCCACATCACCCGGGGCTCCCTCCTGTACTCCTGGCCCTGGCAGGGAGTCCTGGGGCCTCTTAGGAGTTGGAACTCAAAGGTCTGATCGCAGATACAGAGATAGAGGTTGAAACAAAGGTGGGACCAGGGCCTGGAGTGGACATTTAGAATTATTTGTGGAGAGAAAATGGAAAAAACTGGAAAGTCCAAATTCAACCCAAATAACTTTTTAAAATTTAACGTTTTCAAATCAAACATACACAAAAGTAGAATGAGCCTCTACGTACCTGTCACCCAGATTCAGCTACTGCTGCTGCTAAGTCACTTCAGTCGTGTCCGACTCTGTGCGACCCCATAGACGGCAGCCCACCAGGCTCCCCCGTCCCTGGGATTCTCCAGGCAAGAACACTGGAGTGGGTTGCCATTTCCTTCTCCAATGCATGAAAGTGAAGAGTGAAAGTGCAGTCGCTCAGTGGTGTCAGACTCTTTGCGACCCCATGGACTGCAGCCTACCAGGCTCCTCCATCCATGGGATTTTCCAGGCAAGAGTACTGGGGTGCCATTGCCTTCTCCGCCAGATTTAGCAGAGATCCACATTCCACTGGTCTATGTCTTCATCGCCCACATTCACTTACTTTTTTTTTTTTTTCTCCCTGCATTGTGATGCACTTAGTATCTTAGCTCCCCAACCAGAGATTAAGCCCTCACCCCTTATATTGGGAGCGTGACCACTGGACCACCAGGGAAGTCTCTTACCTACTTATGTTGCTGGTGTATTTTAGAGCAAATCTGACATTGTTTCATTTATCCATAAATACTTCAGTGTGTATCTCTAACAAAATCACAATCACGCCAACAAAATTAATAGCTAGTCCTTAATATACTCTAGGACATAGCTTGTCCCTGTTCATTCCCCTCCTTGGCCCCAAATGGCTTTTTAGAAAAAGTTGAAAAGCAGGAGCTGAACAAAATCCACGCATTGCCTTTGGGTTACATATCCCAAGTCTTTGTAACAGTTCTGTCTTACTTTCTTTTTTAGTTTTCTAAATGCCATTTATGGAGACCATGGGTCTGGAATTAGTCGTGGGTTTCCTCCTCCTTGCATTAAACCTGCTCCTCCTTCCTTTGATTTTATCCTGCCTTTTTCTGAATGGATTTTATTTCAGGGAAAGTTCTTTAGTGAAGAATCACAGTGAATAAGCGCAGGAGAAACCATTAAATTCTAGCCCTGAGGAATTAGTCGTGGGTTTGGAATTAGTCGTGGGTTTCCTCCTCCTTGCATTAAACCTGCTCCTCCTTCCTTTGATTTTATCCTGCCTTTTTCTGAATGGGTCTGGAATTAGTCGTGGGTTTCCTCCTCCTTGCATTAAACCTGCTCCTCCTTCCTTTGATTTTATCCTGCCTTTTTCTGAATGGATTTTATTTCAGGGAAAGTTCTTTAGTGAAGAATCACAGTGAATAAGCGCAGGAGAAACCATTAAATTCTAGCCCTGAGGAAAGAATAAACCCAGGTGACAGTTGTTACCACTGGCTGCTCAAATCTTTAAGTGGAAGTTTGTGGGGAATGAAGCACAGGAGTCAGGCCTGCCCTGTTGATCAAACATTACAAATAGCTGACCCATCAACTGTGGCCCTCTGGTGTAATGCACCAGGAGAACAAAGACGGTACCGCCCTGATGCATTCACTTTTTTTTTTTTTTTTTTAACTTTCTAAAAAATTTTTTGTCCATGCCATGTGGCATGTGAGACCTTAGTTCCCCAACCAGGGATTAAACCCCGGCCCCCTGCATTGAAAGTGAGGAATCTTAACCACTGGACTGCCAGGGAACTCCCTTGCTGGGCTGTATGCTTGACGAAAATAAACAAACCTAGGAAGCTTAATAGTCAAGCCAGCAGCTTGACTAATAATCAATATTATTATTATAATCAATAATCCAGCAGCATTTTTCCTAGGCTCCAACTAGCTTCCCATTTCTCATTATTTTTCATCACAATCTGTATTTTTTTTTTCTTTCCTAAAAAAATTTTCCCTCGGTTTCTAATTTCTGAGACATGCAGACTCATCATTCGAGACTGACACAGGAAAGGAAGACAACGGTGAGGACAGAGGGCAGAGTGTGGGCTGAGCTTTGCAGTGGCCGCTGACCTCCGGCCTGGGCTGGCATGTCTGGCCCCCGGCCAGGCCCAAAGTCCCCTGGAGACACAAAGGTCAGTCAGACACAGGCCCTGCTCCATGGCAAGGTCTGCAGTTCTGAGGCTGCCTCAGGTCACCCTTCTGAAATGTTTGCAGGCAAAAGAGAGAAAATGCCAGTATCTGCCCCCTCCAGCAGGCCTGGACACCCTGCACGGCTCAGGGCTTCTGGCCCAGTGATGGACCGAGAGGTGAGGACGAAGCCTCACCTCTGCTCTGTTGCTCCAGGCTCTCATCATAAGTCCCACCTCTTCTGGTTTCCGTTCACCCGACTGCTGCTTCCTGCCCCCCGTCAGCCTTCCTTGCATCCTCTCAAACCTTCGTTGATGTTATAATCCAAATGACGTTTCCTTGCTCAGTTACCCAGTTCTGACATTCTGAGCTCTTCAGCAGTTAAGAATTACCAAATTAAAGAGAGGAATGCTTTCCGTGTTTGTACTTTGCTGAAAATTCTTTTGCCCAGGGTCTATAAAGCATTCGTTTTTATATTTTACTATTTTTGTTTTGTTTTTATTAATTACTACTTTCTATATTGTCACTTTTATTTCCAGCCCCTTTCCTATGCTCTCGCCTTCTCTGGGACTTGCTTGAAACCTAGCTTTTGTCCCAGTCAGCAGTTCCCCTCCTGGCCTCCCACATGGAGCCTCCCAGGTCACCCATGTCCCAGCACCCAGAGGCAGGGCCGGAATCTAGCCAGCTCTTCAAGTTTGTCGCCCACACCTCCCCCCTCCCTCTCTGCAGTGAACAGTTCTGCCTCCAAGCACCTCTACCCCATGCTTCCTCCACACCCAAAATCACCCGCCTCTGCCATCTGAAACTGGGTTCCACCCTCGGTATCTTTCTGCCCTCTGCCTCGTCACCACTGGGACCTGAAGACTTTGGACTCCCATTTTCTCCGATCTCCTCTCCCTTCCAGCACCTGGAACGATAGTAAAGTTAGCGAAAGGATCGTCTTCAAGGTTGGGGAGTGGAAGGTAACCAGGAAGGACTAATTCGGGGTCAGAGGTGGGAGAGTCAAGCCAAGTCAAGTCAGTGAGTCAGAACAGGCTGAGAAACGCTGGGGTACCTGGTGTCGTACGGTCCTAAGGAACAGGTAGTGGTCACGGAGTCCAGGTAACTCAACCACTACGGTAGGTTGGTAGAGTGGGACACAACAGGGGAAGAGAAGGATGGAAGTAAGAAAGGGTCGTAGTCCCAGAAAAGGTTACTCAGTCGAGAAGGGTAGTCCACCGGTTTCATAACCTCAAAGTCGAAGTCGTAGTCAGGAAGGTTACTTATAAGACCTGACTAAAGGAAATCCTACCTGACCAACCTAGAGGAACGTCAGAGTCCCTGAGAGTTCTCAGAAGAGGTTGTGGTGTGAAGTTTTCGTAGTTAAAAAGCCGCGAGTCGAAAGGGATATCAGGTTGAGAGCGTAGGTATGTACTGATGACCTTTTTGGTATCGAAACTGATCTGTTTGGAAACAACCGTTTCATTACAGAGACGAAAATTTATACGACAGATCCAACCAGTATTGATAAGAAGGTTCCTCGTTCTCAGAATCAAAGTGCCGACGTCAGTGGTAGACGTCACTAAAACCTCGAGGGGGTTTATTCCAGACAGTGACAAAGGTGACAAAGGGGTAATAAACGGTACTTCACTACCCTGGTCTACGGGACTAGAATCAAAAGACTTACAACTCGAAATTCGGTTGAAAAAGTGAGAGGAGAAAGTGAAAGTAGTTCTCCGAGAGATCAATAACAAACGAAAGACGGTATTCCCACCACACATCTGCATATCTGAGATTATTGATGTCCCAGCAATCTTGATTCCAACTTGTGCTTTATCCACCCCAGCGTTTCTCATGATATACTCTGCATAGAAGTTAAATAAGCAGGGTGACAATATACAGCCTTGACGTACTCCTTTTCCTATTTGGAATCAGTCTGTTGTTCCATGTCCAGTTCTAACTGTTGCTTCCTGACCTGCACACAGATTTCTCAGGAGGCAGGTGGTCTGGTATTCCCATCTCTTTAAGAATTTTCCACATTTTGTTGTGATCCACACAGTCAAAGGCTTTGGTATAGTCAATAAAACAGAAGTAGATGTTTTTCTGGAGCTCTCTTGCTTTTTCAGTGATCCAACGGATGTTGGCAATTTGATTGCCACTGTCTTAAGGTCCCACCTAACTGTTGATGTAGAAAGTTCACAAAGCTCCAGGGGTTCCCCTGGTTTCAAGGTCTGCTATCTCCTCTGGGCCCTTATCTCTCCCAGAACCTGCCTAGAATTCCTTCCACGTGTCCTGATCAGTCCCCTTCCCGCCACCCCCCCCAACCCCCAATCAGCCACAGCTACTTTAGGCACTCATCCGTGACACAGGAACCCCTACATCATCACCTCCCCTGTCCTTTCCAGTACATCTCCTCAGCTCCTACATCCCACGTTAAACTGAGGCCACAGCAGCAGTCTTCCCTATAATTATATACATCAGCGCCCTTGAGGTTGAGATGGTTAGATGGCATCACCGACATAAGCAAATTTGGGAAGACAGTGGAGGACAGAGGAGCCTGGTGTGCTGCAGTCCATGGGGTCACCAAGAACCTTAGTGACTGAAGGACAACCACCACACCCATCAGTAGCTCCTTTCCTCCAGCCTGGGAGAGAGGAGGCTCCTTCCTGCCTGGGGCGCAGCGCCCCTGTGCTGTGATGAACACCTGCTCACCTGCTGGGGCTTTGCTTGCTCAGCTGAACCCTTAACCTGTTACCACTGGTTCTTCCCTCTAGCATATAAAGCACTTAAGTCTCTTCTGTATTAAAATAATAGCAACAACAGTAAGCGGCCAAGTTTGGCTCTTTATCTACCTAGCTATGACCCTCCTGCCTCCATAGTCAAACTTCCTAAAAGAAGGTCTGTTTTTTCCATATCATCCCTTCCTTATCTCAGACTCACACCTCAACCCACTGGCTTCTGGTTGCTTTTTTATCAGCCCCTTTTCCTTCTCTGCAGGTTCTTTTTATCTTTACAAGAAGAGATTACCCTAAATGACCCTTCCTTTGAGTTCATCAACTCCTTTCTCTCGCCCCTGCTGTTCAGATGCGCTCCTTTTATTCCATTTATATAGACCTTTCAAAGATGGATAGCCCCATGCCCACCTGATCTAGGCTTAGCAGCCTCTGCAGTCCAAGTGCTGGGGCAACAGAAGCTGATGACACACAGGCAACCTCTTGTTTCAAATGAGTTCATCTTTAACACAGTCCAACTGTGTTAAGTTGAAATTTAGACAGTCGAAGCCTCTGAATTCTGCCCTTGGGCTGTATTAAATCAATAAAATGGGCTAGACTAGAAGGAAGGTTAGGCATAGACTCTAACCACAGAATGCTTCTATCTCAGAACGGCATCAAAGAAGACAGGATAATGTTCTAGAACATTTACTGTATTCATTGACGTGCTCAGAGAGCAGAGAGAACGTAGTGGAAACAAAAACAAACTGTTAGGAAGACAAACTCCAGGTGTCCTTCCTGCTTGGTGTCACCTGGCTATTGACAAAGCTTTCCACTGGGAAACCACAGCATCTGCTAGAAGCACCTGCGCAGCTTGTCCAGGGTGGGGAGATCTGCCCCTATGAGGCTGGACTCTCCCCTTAGATTGATTAAATATGGGGTTCTCAGGACTTCCCTGGAAGTCCAGTGGCTAAGACTCCATGCTCCCAGTGCAGGGGGTGCAGGTTTGATCCCTGATCAGGGAACTAAGATCCAACATGCTGTGCAACATGGCTGAGGGTGGGGAGGGGAACAACAACTTAAGGAGCTTTATTAATATCATTAAAAGTCTTCTGTGTTTGTTGGGAACTGTATTCATTAAAAAAAAAAATACGGAGCTACTTTTCTGGTGGTCCAGTGGCTAAGACTTCACGCTCCCAATGCAGAGAGCCTGGGTTCGATCCCTGGTCAGGGAACTAGATCCCACATGCTGTAGCTAAGAGTTTACATGCTGCAGAGAAGATAGAAAGATCCCATGTGCTGAAACCAAGACCCGGCACAGCCAAATAAATAGATAAATTTGTTTTTCAGTGTGGGGTTCTCTTTGCCTCGATTCCCATGATGCCAAGAGGCCCTCTGGTACAAATGGAGAACTAGGATGTGATAGACACCCTTCCTCAGTCTGGGCCTCTGAGCCCTGCAGAGAAGCTGGCGGGAGTTAGCGTGACAAAAGAGGGGGCAGTGGCCACATCCTCTGGGCCCTCTCCCAGGAGAAGTGGACTTTTCAGGCCACCCTCCTAAGTTCCATGTCTGTAGTTTGTGGTGGGCCCAACAGTTCTGAGGCCCAAGTAGACAAATTGCCAGCATCCATCCTTCTCACCTGTGCCCCATCAGACTCTCTGTCAAAACTCAGGACCGAGGATAAATTGAGGAGAAACAGAATGCCTCCTCAGAAACGCAGAATGCCAAGGGTGTGCTGCTGACCCTGCCTGAGTCTTGGTGTCTGTGTGTTTCAGACGGAAGCTGCGTGGTGAAGGCCCGGGTGCTGACGTGTGTGGAAGGAATGAACCTCCCCTTGTTAGAACAAGCCATCCGGGAGCAGAGGCTGTACCAGCAAGAGAGGGACAGCGGCCAGTAGAGAGCAAACCAGGAGCTCCTGGGAACGCCACCTTCCCGCCCGGCCAGATGCTGGAGCTGCTGCAGAGAAGATGCAGGAGCATCCCCCGAGTGACAGCCTTTGTCTGAAGAGGGGAGGGGAGGGCAGCCCAGAGCTCCGAGGCCGGGCGCCGGGGCGCTGGGCCTCGTGTGGGTCCTGGAGAGTTCCAGAATGTCCCCGTGAATAAAGCCTGGTTGTGGGACTGAGCTTTGCGTGCCCGTGGTGCAGTGCCGGCAACGGCCAGCAGGGGGAGCCTCGGAGCAGGCGGCCTTAAACCACAGCATCTGCTAGAAGCACCTGCGCAGCTTGTCCAGGGTGGGGAGATCTGCCCCTATGAGGCTGGACTCTCCCCTTAGATTGATTAAATATGGGGTTCTCAGGACTTCCCTGGAAGTCCAGTGGCTAAGACTCCATGCTCCCAGTGCAGGGGGTGCAGGTTTGATCCCTGATCAGGGAACTAAGATCCAACATGCTGTGCAACATGGCTGAGGGTGGGGAGGGGAACAACAACTTAAGGAGCTTTATTAATATCATTAAAAGTCTTCTGTGTTTGTTGGGAACTGTATTCATTAAAAAAAAAAATACGGAGCTACTTTTCTGGTGGTCCAGTGGCTAAGACTTCACGCTCCCAATGCAGAGAGCCTGGGTTCGATCCCTGGTCAGGGAACTAGATCCCACATGCTGTAGCTAAGAGTTTACATGCTGCAGAGAAGATAGAAAGATCCCATGTGCTGAAACCAAGACCCGGCACAGCCAAATAAATAGATAAATTTGTTTTTCAGTGTGGGGTTCTCTTTGCCTCGATTCCCATGATGCCAAGAGGCCCTCTGGTACAAATGGAGAACTAGGATGTGATAGACACCCTTCCTCAGTCTGGGCCTCTGAGCCCTGCAGAGAAGCTGGCGGGAGTTAGCGTGACAAAAGAGGGGGCAGTGGCCACATCCTCTGGGCCCTCTCCCAGGAGAAGTGGACTTTTCAGGCCACCCTCCTAAGTTCCATGTCTGTAGTTTGTGGTGGGCCCAACAGTTCTGAGGCCCAAGTAGACAAATTGCCAGCATCCATCCTTCTCACCTGTGCCCCATCAGACTCTCTGTCAAAACTCAGGACCGAGGATAAATTGAGGAGAAACAGAATGCCTCCTCAGAAACGCAGAATGCCAAGGGTGTGCTGCTGACCCTGCCTGAGTCTTGGTGTCTGTGTGTTTCAGACGGAAGCTGCGTGGTGAAGGCCCGGGTGCTGACGTGTGTGGAAGGAATGAACCTCCCCTTGTTAGAACAAGCCATCCGGGAGCAGAGGCTGTACCAGCAAGAGAGGGACAGCGGCCAGTAGAGAGCAAACCAGGAGCTCCTGGGAACGCCACCTTCCCGCCCGGCCAGATGCTGGAGCTGCTGCAGAGAAGATGCAGGAGCATCCCCCGAGTGACAGCCTTTGTCTGAAGAGGGGAGGGGAGGGCAGCCCAGAGCTCCGAGGCCGGGCGCCGGGGCGCTGGGCCTCGTGTGGGTCCTGGAGAGTTCCAGAATGTCCCCGTGAATAAAGCCTGGTTGTGGGACTGAGCTTTGCGTGCCCGTGGTGCAGTGCCGGCAACGGCCAGCAGGGGGAGCCTCGGAGCAGGCGGCCTGCCTGGCAGAGAGGCCGCAGGGTCGCAGGGTTTCTGGTGAATTCTGGGCTGAGGGCCTGAGGGGAGGCTGCTGGTGGCGCGTGGCCCAGGACCGGGTGGCGGGGCCCAGGACGCAGCGGGGGCCGCTCCTGCCAGGGTTCTGCCCTCAGGAGGCCGAGCATCTCCACACAGGCAGGGCCCAGCCCCTCGCCCTGGCCACACGGCCTAGTGCGGCGCTGTGACTTCTGAAGGCCTTCCTGACCCCTGACCTCCGCCCCGAGTTGACCCTGGGCCCCCCAGGGCAGCCCCTCTGGGCAGCCTCCCACCCTGGGGCCGGGACCCAGGCAGGGGCGGGTGCTGGGCAAGGGAAGTTTGGACCCTCCTGCGCTCCGTAGCCCGGGCTCGGGGCAGCTGCTTCCTGGGGCCTGGGGGTTCCTGCCCCGCCTGGGCTGCAGCCTCCCTCCATGACAGGTTCCTGGGGATGGGCTGGGGCCGGGGTGGAGGGTGGGAGCTGGGCCTGGGCCTGGTCCGCCTGGCCGGCAGAGCAGGGTGAGCCCTGGGGGCCACAGGCCTCAGGAACCCCGGGCGCCTGGGTGGGGGGGCCCGGCAAGGGTGTGCCGAGGAGGCTGAAGGGGCAGCAGGGGTGCTGGGCACGGGGGGTATGTCCCAGGCGCCTCTGTTTCCAGGGCAGCTCTGCGGACATGGACGTGTTCCAGAAGGTGGAGAAGATCGGAGAGGGCACCTATGGGGTGGTGTACAAGGCCAAGGACAAGGAGACTGGGCAGCTCGTGGCCCTCAAGAAGATCAGGCTGGATTTGTGAGTGCTGGGGTAGCCTCTGAGACCCCCTGGTTTGGAGTGACCCAGCTGTCCGCCTGACCCTCATCTCAGAGTCTTGTATTCGACTCCTTTTGCGACTGCTGCTCACTCATGTAGCAGGGGGTGCAGCCCTCATCCTCACCCTGACCAGGCTTCGCCCCAGGCCTCTGGCGGTGATAAGTACGTGCCCAGGAGGGTCCCATTGCTAGGAGGTGGGCCATCCTTATGTTATATATAAAACAGCCCCCCAACCCTCCCCACCCCCCTGGCAGAAGCACCCTGCCCAGCTTCTCACTCCACTGCTGCACCTTCCTCTCCTCCAGGGAGACCGAGGGGGTCCCAAGCACTGCCATCAGGGAGATCTCCCTGCTCAAAGAGCTTAAGCACCCCAACATCGTCAGGTGAGGCGGGCAGGGGATGGGGCAGTGGGCCTGTCCCAGCCCGACTGGGAGCCGCGTGCTGACTGGTACCGCCTGGCCAGGCTGCTGGACGTGGTTCACAGCGAGAAGAAGCTTTACCTGGTGTTTGAGTTCCTTAGCCAGGACCTGAAGAAGTACATGGACTCTACCCCGGCCTCCGAGCTCCCCCTGCACCTAGTCAAGGTACCGGGAGAAGGACGGGCTGACCAGCAAGGGGGCCGTTGCTTGACCAGCAAGTCAGCCCCAAAGACTTGCTTGACCAGCCCCCGCCCACCTCCGCTCTGCTAGCTCCTTCTTTCTCTTGCCTGCTGTTCCAGAGTTACCTCTTCCAGCTGCTTCAGGGGGTGAGCTTCTGCCACTCGCATCGGGTCATCCATCGAGACTTGAAGCCCCAGAATCTGCTCATCAATGAGTTGGGGGCCATCAAACTGGCTGACTTTGGACTGGCTCGAGCCTTCGCGGTGCCCCTGCGCACCTACACCCATGAGGTACCAGGGGACAGAGAGAGAAGGGATGTCAGCTGTGCACCCAGCCGCCCTGACTGATGCTGTTTTCTTGCTCCCCCAGGTGGTGACACTCTGGTATCGTGCCCCCGAGATCCTCTTGGGCTGCAAGTTCTACTCCACTGCTGTGGATATCTGGAGCATAGGTTGCATCTTTGCAGAGATGGTAGACAGAGGGATAAACACGGCCAGAGGGAGGCCACAGGCAGGGTCCTCCTGGGGTAGGGGGGATGTGGGGGCTGTAATTCTCTTATTAAAAGTAGATTAAGGGATGTTTGGGATTGGGCTAAAGGTCTTTTTCCAGAAAAGGTCAGGATTTTTAGCACAGCCCTGGGAAAGATGTCTGGAAGGTGCCTCCCTGGTCTGGCTTCTCGTCTGGTACTGGGTTCTGTATGACAAGGGAAAAGACCCCACACTTTCTCCCCTTCCCCATTCCAGGTGACCCGCAGAGCCCTGTTTCCGGGCGACTCTGAGATCGACCAACTCTTCCGTATCTTTCGGACCCTGGGGACACCCAGTGAGGCCATGTGGCCAGGAGTCACCCAGCTGCCTGACTATAAGGGCAGTTTCCCCAAGTGGACCAGTAAGGGGCTGGAGGAGGTCGTGCCCAGCCTGGAGCCAGAGGGCCAGGACCTGCTCTTGGTAGGTACAGGTGGGCGGCAGGGAGGCGAAGGCCTCACACCAGCTGCTGCTCTCCCTAGAAGTGTCCGGTTTGTCATCCAGCCTCTCATGTAACCCTGGCTCCTTCTGGGGCAAGACCGGTCTCTTTTGTGACCTCTGTACACAGTTGGCTTGTCCCTGTGTGTATCAGTTGCACCTGGAGGCCTCTCCCACAAGTCCAATGTTCGTCATCCTTTTTAAAACTTCTCTCTTCCAGTTAGCTTTGTTTTCACGCTGCGATGTATGTGTATGCTCACTCAGTTGTGTCCAACTCTCTGTGACCCTTTGGACTGTAGCCACCAGGCTTCTGTGTCCATGGGATTCTGCAGGCAAGAATGTTGGAGTGGGTTGCCATTTCCTACTCCAGGGGATCGCCCCAATGCAGAGACAGAACCCAGATTTCTCGCGTCTCCTGCGTCGGCTGGCGGATCCTTTTCCGCTGGGAAGCCCTGTACTGGGATAATGTGCCCTTTCTCTTGGTTGGCCTGTGGTTGGGTAATTTTTTCTTGTGGATATTATTCAGAGCGGGCTGCCTCCCCGCTTCCTCAGCCCCCGCCACAGTCTTCGGTCACCACTCCAGGTGTACCGTCTCGACCCCTTGGGCTGGCCCAGGCCAGGATGCCCAGAGGGGTCCAGGCATCCATTCTTGCCCCCAAAGACTCGGAGCACGTTTCTCTCTTGAGTCTGATGTTGGGTCACAGGAAGGCAGGGCAGCAACTTCATCTTCATGCTGTGTGCCCAGCTTTCCCAAGGGCTGTGTGCGTCTCCCAACCCAGTGCTGGGGGGCGGCATGGACTTCCCACCAAGACTCCTCACCCTCCATCCTGGCTGCTTTAAGGTGGGGAGGTCCTTCTACCCCCTAGCTGGGTTTCGGGAATTTTGTTTCTGCCCCAGTCTCAAGCATGCTCCCTGGACGTGCTTGGCCCCCCTTCCTGATACTTAGATCTGTCTCAACTAGAAGTGGGCTGGAGCCTGGAAAGCTCTCTAAGGACGAGGAGAGACTGACTCAGCCTCAGTGGTATGAAGGAGACAGGGGCTGACTCAACAGGGCTGGACTAGAACAAAGTCTTTGTCCCCAGATCCCGGGAGTGTCTGGAACTGGTTCTCCAGCTGGGAGGTAGTGGCTTTGGGCGGTTCTGGGTTTGAAGGCAGCTGCTTTGGGGCTGTGGGGCCCTGGCCACACCCGGGGCCCAGCCTCTCTCCTCCTCTCTCTGCAGCAACTCCTGCGGTACGATCCCAGCCGGCGGATCTCAGCCAAGGCCGCCCTGGCCCACCCGTACTTCTCGTCCACCGAGACCTCAGCGCTCCACCAGTGTGTGCTGGAGCGTTTCTGCCGCTGAGAATGTGCGAGGCCCACCGCCTCAAAGCCCCTCTGCAGCTGCCCGCCCCCACCCTGCCGCCGCCGCCTCCCTATTCACTCCCCAAGAAAGGGGACACACCTGGGGAGAGAGCAGTTTGGCATCAGCTGTCCGAGGGCTGAGTTTGGGTTAGTCCTGCCAGCAGGCTAGCAATTCCTGTGTTGTTTGTTGGGTTTGCCTTTTCAAGATGGGGGCACAGAAGCCCCTCCCTGAGGAGGCCCATTAGAGGCGGGGTCCCTGGGTACCAGACTGGCAGGTGCCAAGGACAGCAGAAAGCCTGCCCAGGTCGCCAGCAAGGCCCTCCTAGCCCCCCTTGGCCGCCCCGCCCTCGGCTGCAGAGCAAGACCCCCAAGGAAGGGGTTCCCCCAGCTGGTCCTTTTGGATTTAAAACGTTATGGGGGAAGAGTTGAGTTCCAGTTAAGAGTCTCAAAACAGGAGGCGGAGCAAGGGGGAGAGGCCATTTTTCTGATCCCAGGCCCTCCAGCCTACAAGATTCATCGACAGAGCAGTAGCGCCTATACGAATGCAAACATACGGAGACCGAAGTTCTTCTCTTTTACTTTCACTATATAAGGACTCAAAAGATCACAAAGAGAGACGAGACCCTGCACGGTGGTTCCCCCTCCGACTGTCTCCCGACCTCTGTCGAAGACGGGACTTGACCCACCGCGACTCGACCGACACCCCTTCCGGACTAGGAGGTACTGGACGGGGAGAGTCCAGGAAGGGCCTCACTTTCCTCGGTGACAGGAGACTTTCAGGGGCAAGGGTCGTCCCGGTCGACCCACACAGGTGAGGGGTGGATCCTCACGACAGGGAGGACGAGTGCGGGGTCTTTATAGCTGAGATAAGAGTTTGCACTTGTTCTGTGGTCCTCTTTGGTCGGTTTTCTGAATCTAACCGACCCGTCTACTTTTACACATGAAGGTAAATGGTGGAGTGAGTTGGGGGAGCTTAACATACATTAATAAAATATGGCAATCCAATTAGTACAAAGGTACTACCGAACGTTAACCTTAATAGAAAAAAAATAGACCGATAACTAACACTTTTGACTATTTGTAAAAAGTGATAACAATTTTTTTTCTGTGGTCCTCTTAAGCAAATAACCTTCGTGGTCCTCTTAAGTAAATAACCCACTCCCTCCTCGGCCCTTTCGTCTCGACGACCGAGTCCCCAACCCAATCCCCTATGGTTTAAATGCCCTCCCTCAGGTTGTTATTCTTGCGAATCTTTGTCTTGTAGCTACTCTGTCTCACTTCTGGGTGAGGGGACCCAATTCGACGAGGCCCCCGGCCTCCACGCACGTAGAAGGGGAGGGGTAGGGGTTAGTGAGGGGCACTGACGAGTCGGGGGCAGTTGCGTCCCTCGCGCCCTGTCACCCCCTCCGACTCACCATCGTCGCCATGGGGAGATCGCTCCGACCCTCCTCGTCGTCCGGCGAGTCCCCCAGGAAGGCCGTCGCGGGGTACCGGAGGAACATCGAGTCAGCGAGGAACCTTTACCCTAGACAGTTCAGGAAGAGCATTGACCGGAGCAGGGCGTCCTCGACCCGGTCGAGGAGCGACTAGTACGGCCTCTCGTGTCGGACGCGGTGCCCCTACGCCGGCCAGGAGAACCCCAGCTACTCGGGGGGCCAGTCCACAACGTGGGCGTCCACGCCCTCGTGCGAAAGGACCCCGTAGGTCGGGAAGACCTGCCGGAGCGGGTGGCTGTCGGAGAAGAACCAGTGCCCCAGGAGTTACGGCCACTTCCGGAAGACCCGCAACTCGTCGGAGACCCAACTCGGCGAGAGCTAGTCGGGGGCAAGGTAACGGAACACGTGCCTCATCGCGAGGGCCGAGTCCTCCAGGTGCTACGGGGGGCACCGGCGGACTCGGAGGTCGTCGAAGACGGGCCACTACCCCAGGTCGTACAAGAACCGGTGCCGGCAGAACTACCACGTGAACAACAGGCACCATGTGTCGTAAATGCCAGCGATGGGGAAGCTGTCCTCACCGAGCCCGAGAGAGAAGCCGGGGGAGAAGAGACTGGTGCTCTGGGGGGCCGGGGAGGCGAGCGGGGACTTGGAGATGATGGCGCCGATGGAGAGGGAGGGGCAGGGCTTGGTCTCCCCGGCCACGAGCAGAGCGAATTCGCTGATGGGGAGCTGGCCGTCCTTGTAGAGATGGTACTCCTCCTTGGAGATGCGCCGGCTGCGCAGGGCGGCCTCGATGGAGTACTGCTTCCCACTCTTGCGGTCCAGGAGCACAGACTCCTCGCCGTGGGGGCCTGAGGTGGTGACCTCCTCCCAGTCACACTCGAGATCCTGCAGCTGGAGGTACTGGCTTCGGTCGATGACGCCCCTCTTGTAGGCCTCGTACGGGGACATGTCCTTCCCTGTCTCGGGCTCCAGGATGGAGATCTTGGTGGAGAGGTTGGTTTCCCGCGTCTGGGTCTCCTGGTTGAGCTCCTCCCGGCTCACCTGGGTGTGGAGGTCCCGGAGGGTCCGCTCCTTCTCGTAGATCTGGTCCTTCTCGCGGAGGATGGCCGACTCGAGCTGCGAGAGCTCCTGGCCCCGCTGGGCTGCCCTCTGCCGCTCGCTCTCCGTCTTCTGGCTGAGCAGCTTGGACTCCTCCTGCAGGCGCAGCACTCGCTGCTGCTTCTGCCTCTCCAGCTCCCGCAGCTCCTGCTGCAGCTGCCTGCACTCCTGGCTCGCCCGGTCCCGGGTCTTCTGGAGCTCGGCCTCCTCCCGAGCCCAGGTCCTCCCTCGTGCCTCGGCCCGCTCCACCCGCTCCCGCAGGCGCCTCACCTCCTCCTCCCGGCTCTCTCGGGCCGCGCGCTCCCGGTTGAGGGCCTCCCACACCCGGGCACGCTCTCCCTCCAGCACCGGGTCCTTCTCCACCCTGATCACTTCCTTGTAGACGGTCTTCTCCTGCGGCTTGGTCTTCTGGAGTACGTCGATCTGCACCTGCAGGTTCTTGCACTCCCGATGCACCTCGGTCGCCTGGGTCTTCTCCTGGGCCAGGTCTTGCCGGAGGGCCGCCGTGGACTTCTCCAGGTCCGGGTCCTTCTCCAGCTGGACCACCTCCTCCATGATGATCTTCTCTTGCACTGCCGGAGGCCGCTTCTCCAGCTCCTGGAGCCTCAGGGTCAGCTGCCGCAGCTCCCTCTCCACAGCCAGCTTCTTGCTCCGGTCCTCCCGGAAGCTGAGTCGGCCCTCGTCCTCCTGCACGGCGGCCCGCAGCTGCTGCACCTCCCGCTCCAGCTGCCGCCGCCGGCCAGCTTCCTCATCCAGGCTCTGGCTCAGCCGGCTGTGCTCCTCGCGGAGCTTCGGGTCCTTCTGGGTGACCACCACCTCCTGCACCACCACCCTCTCCTCGGGCCGCCGCCTCTCCAGCAGCAGGTACTTGTTCTGCAGCTCGTGGACCGCGTCCTCGGCCGCCCGCCGCTTCTGGGTGGCCTCCCGCACCTCCTGGCGCAGCCGCTGGGCTTCCTGCTCCAGGACGGGGTCCTTCTCACGGCGCACCACCTCCTTGTTCACCGTCTTGGTCTCCACCTTGGAGCGCTCACGCCGCCACTCGTCGCGCTCCCCCTGCAGCCGGATGAGCTGCTCCTGGGCCCGCCCGCTGCCGTTGACCAGCTCGTTGAGCTGGGCCTTCAGTCGGTCGATCTCCCGCAGCAGCTCGGGGCTCTTCTCGTGCCACACCAGCTCCTGCGTCACCTGCTTGTACTCCACGGTGGGCTTCTGGGCCCGCAGCACCGCCAGCTCTGGCAGCAGCCGCTCCACCTCCTGCTCCACGCCGCTCCTCTTGTGGGCAGTCTCCTGCAGCTCGGCCCGGAGCCGCGCGATCTCCCGCTCCGTCTCTGGGTCCACCCGGAAGGTCTCCTGCACGCGCTCCTGCAGATCCACCCGAGGCTTCTGCTTCTCTGCTGCACTGTGCTTGCCGTGCAGCTCCTTCAGCTCCCTGGCCAGCACCTCGTTCTCACTCTTCTGCGCCTCCAGGAGGCTCCTCAGCCTGGATGCCTCCTGGAGGAGGCTGGGGTCCTGTTCCACCTTCTTCACCTCCTTCACGATCACCTTGGGCTCCACGGCACAGATCGCCGCCTCCAGCTCCACGATGCGAGCCTGTAGCTTGGCTACGGCATCCTCCGCCCCCTTCCGCTGGGCCGCATCCTCCTGAATCTGCAGCCTCAAGGCCTGGGCTGCCTGGAGCATCTCCAGGTCCTTCTCCACCTTGACCACTTCTTTCACCACAACTGTCTCTTTCACGTTCACCTCCTTCTGCTCAAGGGCCAGCAGCTCTGCCTTCAGGGCCTCCAGCTGGGCCGAGACGGCCGTGTTCTCCTCTTGCAGGAGCTGGAGCTCACTGTTGAGCTGGGCAGCCTGGCTGTCCAGGCCGGGGTCCCTCTCGATCTGGGTGACCTCCTTGGTCAGCAGGTGGGGCTCCGTGGCCTTCCTCTGGCTCTCCAGCTGCACGATCTTCTGGGCCACTGCCTCCAGGTCCGCCTGCAGGCCGGCCCGCTTCTTGCCCTCGTCCTCCACCTGGGACTTCACCCTGGACAGGTTGCTCTCCAGCTGGGGATCCCGGTAGAACTCCACCACTTCCTTCTCCTCCAGCTTCTCCACGGGCCGCTGGGTCTTCAGCTGCAGCAGCTGGCTCCTCTGCTCCTCCAGCTCGCGTTGCACCTGGGCCACCTGCTTCCTCTCCTCCTCTAGCTGGGACCTCAGGGCCTCTGACTCCCTGCCCACCTGGGCTGGGCTCTCGGACCCCTGCTGGGCGTTAGGTGTCACCTGGGTGTCCTCATTGAGCTCTTTCTGCAGAGGAAGAAGGGAGAGTCCTGGGGTTAGGGGAGGAAAGGGATAAGCCCCTGCCCAAAGACCCTGATGCTGGGAAAGACTGAGGGCAGAAGGAGAAGGGGCGACAGAAGATGAGATGGCTGGATGGCATCATCGATTCAATGGACATGAGTTTGAGCCAACTCCAGGAGATGGTGAAGGACAGAGAAATCTGGCATGCTGCAGTCCACAGGGTCGCCAAGACTCTGATATGATTAAGTGACCGAACAACTGGACAACACCACCCCACCCTCCTGAGATCAGGACTCTTCCCTGCTTTCTGAGACTTCCCAGTAGGTCCTGGGAGGTGGAACTGAAGATCTAAGGTGTTCGAAGGTAGGATTTTTAAGAGGCTTTATCAATGTCCAGTGTGCTAGGATGTAAGGCAGTGTTCAGGCTGCATTTGCACTAGAATGTGAAAGTAAGAAGGTCCTCCCTTCCCAACCTTTCCCTGCTCCCCTTCCACCCAGGCTCTCAGAAATGGGCCTGTGCTCCTCTGGGGGATCCTGGGATACACCTCTGGGTGGGAGGAGGCTGGCCAGTCCCTTGGCCACTCACCGAGAGTCATGGAGAGCTCCCAGCTCCTGGTCTCCCGGGGATGGAGACCTAGGTGGCCTCTTGCCCATGGGGGCTGGGTTCTGAGGGTGAAGACTGCGGGATTTTCTCCTGTCCCCACCGGGGTGCTGCCCAGGGGCTAAGCTGTGACTACACTGAATGACATCTCCTGGTACTAACTCTGAGATGGAAACCGGCCTGGAAGGGCTGCTGGGGGAAGCAGAGAGCCGCACCTCCCTCAGGCCACTGAACCTGTCCCGGGACTGAGTGGCAGCAGGTAGGGAAGTCTGCCCGGTCAACCACCTGCCCAGGCTGCCTAGGGTGGACCTCACCCCCATACCTTCTCCAGAATCTTCTTGGCAAATTCCAGCTGGTGCAGTTGCTGCTGGTGGGCAGCTGCCACCTCAGTGTAGGCCTTCGTCAGGTTCTTCTCCTGGAGAGGCCAAAGGGAGCGGGTGGGCCAGCGTCAGCTCCTCCCTCAGAGGCTGCAGAGCTGGCACCCCGGGAAGGGAATGAGGAACAAAGAGCCCGGCTCACCTGGGCTTGGATGCTGTCCTGCAGGGGCGCAACTCGGGGTCTCTTGGGGGCTGACACCCCCTGGGTGGGCTCCAGGGAACCGTGGTAGGTGTCTGCCTGCAGCTCATAGTCCTGAGCAGGGGGGGAAAGGACACAGACTGGCTGTCAGTGGGGGGAGCTGGGGCAGGGGGAGTAGGGGACTGGCAGAAGGAGGGAGGGGGAGGGGGAGATAAAGAGGGAGGAGCTGAAGGGATTGCTTACCTGGAGGGTCGCCTGAAGGTGCTGGGAGAGGCGGGATGCCCTAGCCCTGTCCTGCTCGCGGCCCTGGATCTCCTGCAGCAGTCTCTGCCGGGGCAGGAGAGAGGGTCAGGGGACCCCCGCTCACCTGGACTTGCCTCCAGGCCCATGGGCAGCCAGCAGCATCCAGGGGCAGCAAGCACTCTGTGGGAAGCTGCCTTCCACCACCCCACCCCACCCCCAGCCATGACCCACTGCGGCC
This sequence comes from Cephalophus harveyi, assembly GCA_006410635.1. Classification (NCBI taxonomy): domain Eukaryota; kingdom Metazoa; phylum Chordata; class Mammalia; order Artiodactyla; family Bovidae; genus Cephalophus; species Cephalophus harveyi. The sequence continues at coordinate 305,646 of SJYT01051311.1, read as the reverse complement.
TCTGATCAAAACATCTCACCCCCCAACACACACATACTGGTCACACTGCTTATTCCTTAGGCCTTAGGCTGGGTGTCAGTTCCTTCCAGACTGCTTGCCCTCACCCCATGGGTGTCCCTACAAAGGGCTCTCACAGCACTGGCTTCTCCACCAAAGCCCTTATCAGCATCATGGCCTGAGACGCACTGGCTTCCCCCCAAAACTGCAGGCTGCCTGAGGGCAGGCTGTACCCAGCCCCTTTCCATTCCCAGCACGTATGATGCTGAGAAAGCCTGAAGGCAGGAGGAGAAGGGGACAACAGAGGATGATTTGGTTGGACAGCATCACCGACTTAATGGACATGAGTCTGAGCAAACTCTAGGAGACAGAGAAGGACAGGGAAGCCTGGCGTGCTGCAGTCCACGGGGTCACAGAGTCAGACATGACTTAGTGACGAAACAGCAGCAGCAACAATAGTAAGGAGGTGTGAGGAAGAGGATGAAGTAGGAGTTGGTACCTCCAGGAACACAAAGCCCACCTCGGGCCAGAGAGAGAAGGGCTGGCTGTTTCCTAGACAAAGTGAAAGTGAAAGTGAAGGCTCTCAGCCGTGCCCAACTCTTTGCGACCCCATGGACTGTAGCCTACCAGGCTCCTCCGTCCATGGTATTTTCCAGGCAAGAATACTGGAGTGGGTTGCCATTTCCTTCTCCAGGAGATCTTCCCGACCGAGGGATTGAACCCAGGTCGCCTCCATTGTAGGCAGACCCGTTACCGTCTGAGCCACCGTGGACAAAGTGTAGCATTTTGGGTGGCGGCGGGTGGTGGTGAGCGAAGCAAGGCCTCTGGGGTCTGAGCTTTGAGGTCAAAACACTGGCCACTAGAGGGCGGCCCACACACGCACAGGCTGCTCTCCCTGTTAGGAAGGCGGCCCGGGAACTGGGCCTGGCTTGGGGGCTCAGCTCGGGGGTAAGAGGCTGGGAGAGAGGCCGGCCCACGCCCCCTGCAGCCCCAGCTCCTCACCTTCTGCGCCTGCAGCTTGTAGGCAATCTGGCTGGGCCCGTCGCTGGGCCGCACCCTGTTGTGGGGCAGGCGCTCCAGCCAGGAGTTCAGGTTGTCTGTGCAGTTCTTGAACTGCTGGTAGGTGAGGCCGGCATCCTGCATCATCTTCTCCCTGCAGGAGGAGGAGCAGAGGTGAGAGTGGCCCTGGGGGGGTGGGGGGTGGGGGTGGTTGCGCGGATGAGGCTGGTGAGTTCCTCCATCCCTGGGACAGGTTGGGAGGCCTGACTGACTCGCCATGCTGATCCTATCAACTTTGGCTGGGTGGCTGGAGCTGGGCATTCAGAGATGGACCAACACTTTCTGCCAGGCCCCACCTGGGAGGCTGATGCTGTTATCATCCCATTTTAGAGGAGAGGAAGCTGAGCCTCAGAGAAGTGCGCTCACCCGTCCCAGGCCCCACAGCTCGTCAGCCATGGCCACCATGCACTGTGGGGCTGCGCTGTGAGCCCCAGCGGCTCGGCCACTCACCGCAGGTCCAACTGGTCCCCCACGGCGTGGTAGCGGTCGGTGAGGGCCCGCACCTGGCGCTGCTGGTGAGGCAGGTCTTTGCAGAACTCGCGGAAATTGTTCTGCAGTGCGCTGCACATGTGCTCGACGGCCTTCAGCTGGCGGTGCAGCCCGAGCACACAGGCCTGCTGCTCCAGCAGCGCCCTCCGCCGGCGCTGGGGCAGGAGGGGACACAACGTACCCTTGTGGTTCGATGCCAGGCCCACCCTCCACTTGCACCCCCCAGCTCCTGGGTCAGCCCACACCCCCACTCCTGCCAGGAGGCCTCCCGGCCCCTCACCTTCAGCTCGCTGACCCTCTCCTGCAGCACACCCGGGCCCGCGGGGATGGGGGCCTCCTGTGCCAGGGCAGACTCGAAGCCTCGGATGACCTTGTCCGCATCCTGGATCTGCCGCTCCAGACCCAGGGCGGCCTTGGCTCTGTCACAAGAGGAGACCCAGGGTCGGACACCACCTTGGCCGCACCCCCGAGGCCTCGCCCAGCGGCCCCCGCCTCCAGGGCACTCACTTCTCCCCGTAGAGGCCGCAGAGAACCTGCACGTCCCTGTACTTGTTCTTGACGCTGTTGAGGACCACGGGCAGGTGCAGGGCGGCGGACCCCCCGGGCTGCCCCGACAGAAACGCCTCACACTTCCGCTGGGCCGCCTCCTTCTCTGCTCCCAGGCTCTGCAGCCGCTGGGCCGTGCCCTGGGGTGCATCGGGGGTCTCAGGATCTCTGGTTCTGGGCAGGTGGCTTCCACCCAGCTCTCCCACTATGTCAACCTAACTCTGCTTGCGAGGCCTCCAGAATGTGGTGTGGACATGCTCGGGCTGTTTCCAGGTGGATGACCATAGGCAGGTCAACCTCTCTGAACCTCACTTTCCTCATGTACAAATGCTTGATGGGAGGATGAAATGAGACCCTGTGAGTCAGGAGGTGTCGCCCACCTTGGTCACTGTCCTGTTCACAAAAGCTTCAGTTCCCTGCCCCTTCCCCCCAGTCAAGCAGCAAAGCCCTGGCTCCATCCACTTGGGATTATGATTTTGTCGATTCTTTTATCAGTTATTCACTCATTGATTCCATAATCCATTATTCCATAATTCCACCTTCCAGGCTAACTGGACCCCCAACACCTCTGATGCGGAAGAGGACCTTAAAAACCCAAGGACTGGGGACTTCCCTGGCAGTCCAGTGGTTAAGACACTGCGCTTCCTCTGCAGAAGGCATGGGTTTGCTCCCTGGTCGGGGAACTAAGATCCTGCCCAGGGCAGTGATAACCTGGGCCCAGCATGGGCAGAGGTATTGTCCAGGCTGTCACCCCACAGTGCCTCCTTCTGCCACTCCTCCTTCCTTGCCTGGCCCCCCAGGACCCCAGCTGAAACAGCTCTCCCACCTCTGGAGCCCTGCCTCGCCTGGTTGGCTCCGACCGAGCTGAAACGCCCCAGAACATGGCGGAGTGAAGAAGACCGAGATGCACAATCATGTGAAAAACATGCTTCGTTTTTAAAAAACTAAATCCAAACAATATATCTGAGTAGAAACCGGTTTGGAAGGATACAACCCGAACTTCTCCCCCCGACCCCCTAACCCCCGGGTGTGGGGAAGGGGTGGCTTTCACCATTAGCACTTCGGAGTCCTTCTGTGACCATGTTTACACCCCTGCACTCTCTCCAGGGAGGCTCCCCATCAGCCACCCCGGAGAAACCACCCCTAAGATGCCGTAAGCCCGTTTTCAGGGATGAGGAAACCAAGGCCCAGAGAGGTTAAGCGAATTGCGCAGAGTCACAGAGCTTGGTCAGGGGAAGAGCCAGGATGGGAAGGAGGCTGAGGGAGCCCTGGACTGTCTGCTCACTTCTTCCACCTCGGGGGCCTGCCGCTGCCCCCACACCTGCCTCCCCAGGGCTGGACCGTTTTTTAATCTCAGCTGCCCTGGCTCACCCACCTGGTGCTTCTGGATGCGGCCCTCGAGGTCCTCGAGTGGTGCGGTGCGGCTCAGCGGGGCCCGGGCCCAGGCCAGCAGCTGCATCTCTATCTGCCCCAGGTCCTCCTCCAGCCGGGTCATCTGTGTCAGGAGCTTCTGGGCCTGTGGGTCGGGTGGGCCCGAGCTACTTGGAGCTGGGGGAAGAGAGTGCCTCTGAGGGTCCAGGGCCTGCCTCGTGCCTGCCTGCCTGCCTGCTGGGCCCCTCTGTGAGCACCCGCAGAGGGTCCCATGTGGAGGAGGGCGGTGGGCAGGGCCTCACTGAGGGAGGGACATCAGGCTTGCCAATCCAGAGCATGGAACCCCCAGATCAGAGCCTTTAATTCAGGGTCACTCCCTGCCCGTGGCATTCCCTGACCAGAGTAGGCATCTACTCCTATTTCAACAACGCCTCCCTCTTTCCCTGGCCAGCCCTCGGTACCCTGCTGGCTGGGCCGTAAGGGCTCCTTGGCACTGGCCTTCAGGCGGCTCTGGACTGTGGTCAGTTTCTGCTTCAGTGCCTGCAGCTCCGAGGCAAGCCTGGAACAAGGGGGCGGTCAGAGAAGGACCTGTCTCTTATATTGGGGACTGTACTTCTCCTGAGTCCCAATCACAGATGCTGTCCACACGCAGGGGCTGTGGGGGCAGGTTCCTTCGCTGGGGCAGAGGGGCCACCCCCTGGCTCCGAAGCTGCAGGTCCTTGATGATCTTTTCGGCCACAGTCAGCTGCTTCTCCTCTGTCTGCAGTGACCCAGGCAATGGGGGCTCAGGCCGACCCCACCTGTGCCCCCCAGGAGGGCCTGGAAGGGGTCCTGGCCGTCATGAAGACAGGGTCTCTTAGTCAGCAACGTAAAGCGAGCCCCTCCCTGGGCACCCAGGACCCTAGAGTCTGCTGGTTGGGGTGGGGCAGGCGGCTGCCCAGCAACCAACCCCCAGGCCTCCAGAGTGGGAGCTGGAAGGGTGTCACATGTGTGTGCGTGTGTGCTAAGTCACTTCAGTCGTGTCTGACTCTGTGTAACCCCGTGGACTGCAGTCCACCAGGCTCCTCTGTCCATGGGATTCTCCAGGCAAGAATACTGGAGTAGGTTGCCATGCCCTCCTCCAAGGGGTCATCCCCACCCAGGGGTCGAACCCACATCTCTTATGTCTCCTGCATTGGCAAGCAGGGGGACTTCCTGGTGGCTCAGCTGGTAAAGAATCTGCCTGCAATACGGGAGACCTGCGTTTCATCCCTGGGTTGGGAAGATCCTCTGGAGAAGGGAAAGGCTACCCACTCCACTGTTCTGGCCTGGAGAATTCCATGGACTGGATAGTCCTTGGGGTCACCAAGAGTCAGACAAGACTGAGCGACTTTCACTTTCTTTACCACTAGCGCCACCTGGGAAGCCCTGTCACAGGCGAGGAAACTGATATCCAGAGGTGGGAAGAGCTTGCAGCTGACAGACGAGCTCCCTCCTCCCACCCTCAGGGCAGGGGATCCAGGCAGGACTAAGCACCCTGGAGGCGTGAGGCCCAGACACCCAGGAGCGGCTATGGGGAGGGGCCGGGGGGCCATCTCACCTCCAGCTGCCGCAGCATCTCTGTTAGTGCGCCAGGCGGGCCCCCCGGGGCAGGGTTGTACTGGCTGTCCAGGTTGGAGTTGAACTTTGCCAGGGTCTGGCTGACAGAATCCGCCTCTTCCTGGAACTGAGGTCGGTGGGTGATCAGGGGTGGAGCTGGGGCACCTACTGCCCGCCACCCTGCAAACCAGCTAAACCCAAACCCGCTGAACCCAAAGTGCCACTTGCCATCAGCCTTTCTACCCAGGCAGTGGGACCTTTTAACTGAAGTGCTCGGCAAATCAGGCATTTTGCGGTCACTGAACTTAATTTCTTTTAGTGTCGTAAAACACGTTGTTTTTCGTCCTTCCTGCACAGATGAAGGGCGGTGCCCCTCCTGGAGGACTCACTCCAGCACCTGGAGTCCTGGCTGGGATCCAGGGGTGGGTGCCCAGGGCGTCTCTGAGCAGAAGCTAGGCGTGTGCTTAAAGAGACAGTCCACAGTTGGGTGATACTACGGAATTCTCGTCAATGGATGTGCTAACGTATAGTGGATTTATAGGAAAATGTTCTTAAACAAAGAGAAAAAGGGAAAAGTTCTGGCTTCTTTTTTTTTCTCAGTCTATAAGCCATTTTAGTTGGAAACTACCAAAAAAAAGGCAAAAAAAGTCCCTACTGGGCATTCTCTGGTGGTCCAGGGCTTAGGTCTCAGCACTTTCACTGCCGTGGACCTGGGTTCAATCCCTGTTGGGGGAACTATGATCTCACAAGCTGTGTGGTACAGCCAAAAAAACACACAAAAGTCCCCATTGTGGATATATATTTTTTATTTTTCTGTTTTTTTTAAAAAAAACTGTCTTATTTTTATAGACAGGACTGTTGTCTATTATAGTCTCTTATATCAATATTTCTCCACCCTTGTTTCATTATTGAACCTTCTAAGGAGATTTATTTAAAAAAAAAATTTTTTTTTAAACTAATTTACTTATCTGGCTGTGCGGGTCTTAGCTGAATGTGTGAGATCTTTAATTGTGGTGTTACAACTCTTAGTTGCATGAGACCTAGTTCCCTGATCAGGAAGTGAACCCCAGGTCCCCTGCCTTGGGAGTGCAGTCTTAACTGCTGGGGCACCAGAGACATACCTCTAAGTAACTTTTCCCTTTTTCGTCCTTACTTTCTCCATCATTGGCATGACATTTTAATATCACAGATATTCTGTATATCATTTACAAATGCATATCTGTGATTTATTTTTTTATGAAAAAAAAGTTCTTTTTTTTCACTTTCAAGAACCAACACTCACACCCCCAGGAGTAATGTCACCCTGTCGAGAATTCGTGGGTGACATTATTTTCCTCTGGGACCCAGTCACAACGATGCAGCTCTGTCATTTTTACGAGGTGCCTTGGCCCCCGAGATGCGCATCGTGTCCCCCGCCTGGCCCCGCCCCGGCTCACCCTGCGGTAGTCCTCCACGTGCTGCAGCTGGCTCTCCTGGCAGATGCAAAGGTTCAGGAAGTTCTGCCACTCCACCTTCAGGGCCTCCTGGTGAGCCTGGGGGCAGCAGTACGGAGCCCTCGGACCGCGCCCGGCCTGGCCCTGCCCACGGCCCCCACTGGCCCTGCCCGGTCTCCCCAGCCTCCCCTGGAAGCTCCCTGACCGAGAGTCCCCGAGGCAGCAGGGAGAGTCCGGCCCTCGCACCTGGATGGGCCCCACAGCTGGATGACCGAGCTCCAACATGCGCTCCCCGTCGTCCTCCAGCTGGTTCACGCACTGTTCCTGGCTCAGCAGCTCGTGCTGCTTGAAGTGCTGGGAGAGGATCGAGGCGGGGGCGCCCGCGGTGAGGACCAGGCCGGCCTTGTTCCCCCACCCCGCCCCCACCTGTCCCAACTGACCTCGTACTCCCTGCGCACGCCCGCGGGGTCGGCCAGGTGGTCGCTCCAGTCTTGCTGGAGGATGCGCTGCTGCTGCTGGGTCAGGGCACTCAGCTGGCGCGTGCAGCCCTGCAGGTGCGTGTACAGGCTGCCCAGGCTCTGCCCTCGCCACGAGGCTGCCTTCTGCACTCGGATACGAGGAGAGAGGCACCGTCAGGCTGCGCCCAGGAAGGCTGGCCTCGTCAAGGGTGCAGACAGCCCACCCAGCCCGCCCTGGGGCTCACCAGGAGGTCCCGGTATTGGCTCCGGATGGTGGCTGAGTCCTGTCTCGACCAAGGGGGAGAAAACACAGGCCCAGTGAGAGAGGAGGTGCAGGGGAGAACGCACCCCACATCCCTGGGCCTCCCCTGCCCCTCCTCCATCCCCAGTCACCGAGGACCAGCCAGACCTCGTTCAGGCTCTGATGGGAGAAAGGGAACCAGGGCTGGGGCCAACAGGGGCGTGTGTCCGACGGCTCACCCACCGGCCCTACGAGGGTCCGCAGCTGCTGCCCGTAGGCCTCGATCTCCTTCTGCAGGATGTTGTGTTCGGCGACCTGCTGCTCCAGCTCCGCCATGCCCGGCCCATACTGGCCGTCGCAGACCTGCTTCTGCAGAAGAGCTGGCCGCTCAGGGCCTGGGGTGGGGAGCCCCGCACCCACCCTCCCCCTCCACCCAGCATTGCCATCAGCAGGGGTGGAGCTGGTCATTCGGGCAGAGTGTGGACAGGCCAGGCGCTGCCTGGGTGAATGGCTGCAGCTCACGCTGGGGCATGTGCTAAGTCGCTTCAGTCGTGTGTGACTCTGTGCGACCCCAGGGATTGCAGCCCGCCAGGCTCCTCTGTCCATGGAATTCTCCAGGCAAGAATACTGGAGTGGGTTGCCATTTCCTTCTCCAGGGGATCTTCCTGACCCAGGGACTGAACCTGCATCTCTTAGGTCTCCTGCATTGGCAGGCAGGTTCTTTACCTCTAGCACCACGTGGGACACACTGGGGAACATGTTAGTCTCCAGTGGCCCCGGCTGAGAGTCACGTGACTGTGGATCCTGAATCCCACTGGTCCCCAAGTCTCAAGGCTCAGCTCTGAAAATCTCCCCGCTCTGCCCTGCCTCCCGCCTGGACACCTCCAGCCTGGCTCCTGAGCCTGCACACACCCTGCCCTGTCCATTCCCGCCCCTGTCCCTTCAAAGAGTTGGACACGACTGAGCGACTGAACTGAACTGAGCTGTCCCTTCGTTGTTATCACGGCACCCCTTCTGTCGTGACAGCAAAGCACAATCCCTCACCTGATGTTCCGGGGGCCCTTGACCTGGTTCTCCCTCCCTGCCCAGAAAAGCCCTTTTTCCATCACACCTCAGGCTTCCTCCAGGCAGGAGCCTCTGTTCCTTTTTTCTGAAATATCCTTTCCTCACCACTTCACCTCATCCCAACCGAGCTCTCCCACCTGCAGGAAGCCCTCCACGATTGCACAGTCTCTTCTGCCCCCTCCCTTTTCAGAGACCCAGCCCCCACCCAGGTCCAAGGAAGCATCAGCCCCGAAGTGCAGCCCTGCATCTCCCTCTGATGGCTCCTGGGTGACCCCAGACCTGCTTCTGCTCCAGCACCCTCGCCCAGTCGACCCTGGGCCCCATGTCGGGCGGCAGCACCATCTTCTCGTACAGGGCGCGGTACTCGGCGCACTCCTGGGTCACCCGCTCGTGCAGCTGCTTGATGCTGCCAAGGAAGTGGCCAACAAGTCGGAGCCAGGTCTGGGGCTCCCCCGAGACCCCCAGCCCCTCCATCCTGGACCCCCAGCTCCTGCCGCTGCCACCCCCTGGCCCACACTCACTCCTTCTCGATCTCCTCGGCCTGCGGGTGCTTGAGCCTCTGGGCCTTGTCCACATCCAGGAAGAGGTCTTTCAGCAGCACCTCGGCCTCCTTCAGGCTGCGGCCCACCTCCTGCCGGTGCTGCAGGGCCTGGCGCTGCTCACTGTGCTGCCGGTCCTGAGGCGGGGAAGGCATCCTTGCTGCCCGAGCCCCCCTGCCATCCCAGGGACCCTGGCCAGCCTTGGTGCCCACACCGGGAGAGTGTGAAATGCGAGCACTAGTGAGGCGGACTCAGGGACACAGTGGGGTCCTTTGACCGCCCCCTGCAGGAAGCAATCAGGGAGGGCTTCCTGCAGGTGGGAGGGCTTTGGGGGATGGGGTGAAGTGGTGAGGAGAGCACATTTCAGAAAAAAGGAACGGACGTTCCTGCCTAGAGGAAGCCTGGGGAGAAATGGAAAATGGGGTTTTCTGAGCAGGTAGGCAGAATCAGGTCAAGGGCCCCCTGAACATCAGGTGAAGAGCTCGGCTTTGATGTCACTATAGAAGGGGTGCCGTGATGACGATGAAGGGACGGGGAGGGCATGGTGTTGGGAACCCACCAGAGAAGGTGTGCCAAGCCCTCGCTCCCACTGTGGTTGGGGAGAGACCAGGGACGGACGGGACCGTCCGTGTATCTTTACCAAGGCGAGTGGGCACCTCTGGGACCACCAGGCATGGCAACAAGCCTCTCACGCCCCCGCGCCCTGCCATCTCCCCCCAGCTTCACCTGCTGGAGCTTCTTCTGGGCCTCCAGAATGTCCCTCTCCACCTGGTCGGCGTTGGCCTGCATGCGGGAGATCAGCAGGGCCAGCTCCTGAGTGGCAGCTCTGATGAGGGGTGGAGACAGAGGGCAGCCTGGTTGGCAAAGTTCCCTGTTTCCCTTGGGCAGAGGTCTGCCCACCTGGGTGGGATCCCCCGCCTGCACCCACCCCGTCCTGCCCTACAGCTGAGCTCAGAGCCCTAGGGGGGTGGAGTTAAGACCTGGGGAGCCCTGGCCTCTCAGTAGGACTCTCTGTGAGCTACGCAGTCCTGGGCAGGGGAGCTCTGCCTTCAGTGAGGGTTCAGAAAATGAGGGTCCTGGGTGTGGGTGGCCCTGGGGAGCCGCCATCTCCCCGTCAAGGAAGTGCCTCCCGACCCCACCCTGCTCTCTGCTGCTGCTTCAGGCTGGAGGGCAGGCAGCCCACAGGGGAGCACAGGACTCACTGGCTCAGCCCCTAATACCTGAGGCGGGACAGCTGGATCCTGGGAGGGGTGGGTGAGCTGGCTGGGGGCAGGGGAGCAGCAGCAAGTCCCCCAGCTCAGCTTCCTCCCACCCCAGCCCTGTCTCCCCTCCACTGCCCCAGGCTTTGCAGGGCCTGCCCGGGATTAGCAAGCTTGCAGAGGAGACACCCAGCACCCGGTGGGGGAAGTGGGCCACGAGATTGCCAGGGAACCCCAGCACTTTCCAGATTCAGGGGTTCAGAGTCCAAGCTTGGACCTGACTTGCTCCAGGTGGCACAGCCAGGAGGATGAGCCTGGCCTGGGGTCCTTTCCCAGAGCCGTCCCCCGGCCTCTACAGGGGGCCAGCTGTGGGCTCCAGCTCACCCTCTGGGGTCTAGAGGGACGATCAGACCCAATAAGAGCGTGGTCTAAGCCTCAGAAGCACAGCACCCTGGGAGGGTCACCGTGCCCGGGGAGGGATGGCAACACGGGCTGGGCCTTGAACCAGGGGTCCAAGGAGAAGCCCCCTCCAAGCAGAAGGGCCGTGCCACAAAGAGACAGTCTGAAAGAACTCTGACCGGCAGCCTGGTTTTCATCTTCCTCTATCCCAGCAGCTGTGTGGTCTTGGGCAAGTTACTTAACCTCTCTGGGCCTGAGGCTCCTCACCTAGAGGTCAACGCTCTAGTAATATCCACCTCCTGACCGTGTTACTGTGTGAAAAAACTAGCGTCCTGTCAGCGCCCTGTAAGTGATTGTTTTTACTCCTTTACAGGGTTTGAAGGCTGGGACCTGTTGATTCTGTTTACGATGGCATCCCCAGGGCCTAGAGCAGTCCCGGCACACAGTAGGTGCTCCATAAATAGGAACAAATGGACCGCACAGGAAGGGACTAATGTGCCCCCCTGGGGCCGCCGGAGGACAGGGCCGAGGGGAAGGAGACGATCGGAGCCGCCTGGGGCCGGGGGCTCCAGGTCCGGAATCCTGGGAGGGCTGCTCTGGCCGGGAGGGGCCCACTCCGCTCTGGGCAGGGCCCAGAGCCCCAGGGGGGACAGGTCACTCCAGTGAGAGTCTTAACCACCGTCTTTCCTGTCCGCCCAGAAGCCCAGCCTCTGTGTCCTCGCCCTGATCCCTATCGGGTGCTGGGCCTTTCATCTCAGCCCCCACCTCCGCACCCAGGACCCCGGGCGAGCTGCCACCTCCACCTAGCAGAGGGGGCTGACAGCCAGTGAGCGGAAGAAGGCTGCCCGAGTCTGTCTGCAGAGCGTGGGGCTCTGTGGGGGTGGGGAGGGGGTCGGGCTGGGGCCCCTGCAGAGAGCTGGGTGAACTGAGGAAGGGTCTGAGACGTCCCAGGTCTGTGGGCCCCTCCTGCTTCCCCACAGCACCCCTCCGCACACCCACCCGGGGAAGGAATCATCTCAACTCCGTAACAAAGCTCTCGAGGCCCAAGGTCCCAGCTGGTGGGGAAAGCGGCAGCCTGGACTTGGAGCAGCACAGCCCCGCCTCCCTGCCTCTGGGCACTCCGCCGCCCACCTCTTGGCTTCTCTGGCCTCAGTCCTTCTGCCCACCCTGTGCCCAGGTCCCATGGGTCATCCCGGGGCAAGTGGAGTCTAGAGGGCAGAGCCGTGGATGGAGAGCCGTGCCCTCCAACCTCCTCACCTCCCAGCAGAGGAGGAAAGCTCAGGCCCCTGTCCAGCATGTCTGTAGAGCCCTCAGGCTGCACCCCCCAGAACGTGGGGAGCTCCAGGCCATGCCTGGGCCCCTGCCAGGGCTGGAGCTGGGCCTGGGCTGGGAAGAGAGTTCACCCCCAGGCTCTTTAGCCTCAGGACACCAAATACCAGTGCTGGGCTGGTCCTCGGCTCTGGCCAGCTGCCTCCAGGTGGTTGGAGCCCCTGGGTCTGGAGCCATCCTGGCTCCGGCCCCCACCCCCCGCCACGCTCACCTGCTGTGCTTGTTGGGGGACCCCTTGGGGGAGCCTTTGGCCGGGGAACCCTTGGGGGACCCCTTCCCCTGGGAGCTTTTGCTCAGCCCCTTGAACATGGTCCTGAAGGCCGGTGAGGGCTTGGGCTGGGCTCGGCCGGCGAGGGTGGGCAGGCGGCGGGCAGCGGGCGTGCGTCCTCACTGGCTGCTCAGCTGGGCTCTGGCGAGGTGGGGCGGCCGGGCACCAGGCGGGCAGTTTCTGGGCGGGCCCTCCCTGCAGGTGAGGCGGTGAGGGGGCCGGGGCTGCGCGCTTGCACCCCCACTCCCCACTCCACACTCTCGCCTGCTCCTGCACAACCAGTTTGGGAGGAAAGGGTACAGCCCAGAGGGCGGGGCGCTTGTGCCTGCCGGAGTTTCAGAGAACGTTCGGACTTGTTACACCCAACGCCCAGAGCCAGAGGGAGCCAGCCGTGATCACGCCCAGACAGGGAAATAGCCAGGCCCAGGGGAGACAGGGCTCCAGACAGACGGACGCGCGTGTGCACACGCAGGCTCAGAGATTGAGGCCTGGCCTTAGAGCTCGGGGTTAATGAACACCTCCAGCCCACACCCTGCTATCAGGCACACCTCTTCACCCAGGACTCTCTGCCGGGGGCTGCTCCCTGCCAGCTCAGGGTGGGCAGAGGGACCCCGGGCTCTCTGCTGACCCCCAGAGCATCTGGGTCTCTGCTCCGTGTCCTCCACTGACAGGGTGGGGCAGCCAGGGGGCATTCTCCCTGGACAACTGGCACAGGTACCTTTTAAAAGTGGACACCACCCAGTCTGCTCCCCGGAGCCCCACCCCACGGTGCTGCAGAATGCTTTTCCTGGCCGGCCGGCTCTCCCATCTGTCTGTGGCTCCTGGGCCAGATGCAGTCAGATGTGCATTGCTGGGATCCTCAGAGAGTTGCAGACCAGCTCTAGAGGGGCCGGGACTCCCCCAAGGGCCCCAGCACTAGCCTTCGGGTGCTGCCGAGTCCAGGGTCTGGCGGAGCCTCCTGGGAACCCACTGTTTTTTAAAAAATAATTTTGTTTATTTTTGGCTGTGCTGGTCTTCACTGCCACCCGGACTTTTCTCTAGCTGCGGCAAGCGGGGGCTCCTCTGTTGTGGTGTGCTAGTTGCTCTGAGGCATGTGGGATCTTCCCGGACTAGGGATGGGGTCTATGTCTCCTGCGTTGACAGACGGTTTCTTCACCACTGAGCCACCTGGGAAGCCCCAGAAACCCATGTTACTGGGTTTCCTACCTGTCTCTCCTCCCTCCCCAAAGTGGCCCCTGGTGGCTTTTCTGGGGTCGGATGGAGTTGTCCAACAGCAGTGCCTGTTCACTGGTCTTTTCTTCACACTGAGGCCCAGGGAGGTCAACTTGGTAGCTGCCTTCTCCCGCCGTGGCCTCCAGGGTCTTCAAGAAAGGCGTGGGTTCCTTGTCTCCAGGGGTTCGTCTCACTGGCCCAGCTCCAGTCACTCCTAAAAATCTGGAGACATTCCTTGGAACCATTGCAGTTTCGGTGGAAGGAGGGTTTGAGGGGGAGCAAGGTGAGGGGAGGGAGGCAGACAGGCTGGGTTAGGGTCACTAGGACATCCTGGCAGGCCCAGCTGAGGGCAGAAGACATTTGGAGAACAGACAAGGGTCCCAGCAGACTGGGGAGGCCAGGGCCAGAGGCCTGAGACCGGCCACGTGCCCCCCGGGGGCAGAAAAGGCCCGAGTCTCTTTTGGCTGCATCTTGAGAGTGCTGCTACTGCTAAGTCACTTCAGTCGCGTCCGACTCTGTGTGACCCATAGACGGCAGCCCACCAGGCTCCCCCGTCCCTGGGATTCTCCAGGCAAGAACACTGGAGTGGGTTGCCATTTCCTTCTCCAATGCATGAAAGTGAAAAGTCAAAGTGAAGTTGCTCAGTCGTGTCCGACTCTTTGTGACCCCATGCACTGCAGCCCACCAGGCTCCTCCATCCATGGGATTTTCCAGGCAAGAATACTGGAGTGGGGTGCCATTGCCTTCTCCATCTCGAGAAGAATTGAATTGAATTTGGCCCTGGAGAAGGGACAGGAGTCACCCATCCTGGAGGTGGGGAGGAGGGGCTTCCAGTGGTGGTGGGGGTGGGGAGGGGAGCAGGAGGCCTTGACCCAACAGGGAAGTGTCAGGCTGGCCAAAACATTTGTTCGGGTTTTCCCATACTATCTTATGGAAAAATCTGAATGAATTTTTGGCCAACCTAACAGAATAGGGACGTAGCAACGGGGAAGCAGCGTGGTTTCCAGGGTTCTTCTCCCAGCTGAGTGTGATGGTGAGACGGAGCCAGAGGAGGAAGGCTGGCCCCGGAGGCCACTCACCCGCTGCCCTAGCCCCTCTCTCCGTGTTAGTCTTGCGTGACAATTGTCTTCTAACCATTCGTTGCATCCCTGTCATTTTCTGTTCTCAGAAAGGAGCCCATTTGTTGAAATGACTTCTAGGCTCAGGAGCCAGTCCGATGACTGGCTTCTTATAGCAAACCCGAGAGTCGGTTCACGTCCTCATCTCTGAGGTCGGGCAAGTGACAGCAATATCCCAGGAGAGTCAAGACAGACGGCAGCAGCCCTCAGCCCACTCTCCTGTTTCCCTGAGAACTCCAGGCCCCTTCTTGGGAGGGGGTGGTCACTGGATTCCCCGGGGGAGAATGTTTCGACTCCAGCGCCAGGAATGGAGGCATCCAGGGGAGGCTCCGCTGGAGGCTGAATTCTGGAACGTTAGAGCTTTGCCTCCTCTCTGCAGAAGCACCCCACTCCCACCCCCAACCCCGGAAATAAATTAGTATCACAGAGGGCCTTCACACACCGGAGATTAAGATGAACTGATTCACTGCAAGAAAATCAAGAGCTGAATCCCTGGCGTGACCGTCTAACATCAGATCAAATCAGAGCGCAGCTCCCAGATGGGGCTGGTGTGTAGGAGGCAGGAGCAGCCAGGCCTCCAAGGTGGTTGTCACCATGGGATGCTCTTCTTCAGAGGAGCCCTGGCCCCCAAGACTAGGGCACCGGAGAAAGAATGGGGGCAAGGAAAGATGCATGCTCTTCAACGTCTGAGAAAAACATTTAGAAGGCCCGGAGGGGACCGACAGCCTCGGTGGCCCCCTGTGCCATCCCAGCCCCCGTCACTCTTGAGCCCTTGAAGTGAGCCCAGTCTGAACTGAGAGATGCTGTAAGTGCATTCACCCCAGACTTCAAAGACTTAGTATGAAAAGAGGATGTAAAATATCTCAGTACTGTTTTAGATTGTGAAAGTGTTAGTGTCCTACTCTTTGCAACCCCATGGACCCCACCAGGCTCCTCTGTCCATGGAATTCTCCAGGCAAGAGTACTGGAGTGGGTTGCCATGCCCTCCTCCAGCAGATCTTCCCGACCCAGGATCAAAGCTGTGTCTCCTGCATTGCAGGCAGATTCTTTACTGTCTGAGCCACCAGGGAAGCGGAGTTTCATATTGATTACATGTCAAAGTGATCTTTTGGATATATTGTGTTAAATGAAACATTATTTTTAAAAAACTGATTTTACCTATTGCTTTTTATTTTTTGGTTTATAAACAGCTGAAATTTATTGCTTCCAGCTCTGCAGGTGGGACGTCTGAAGTCTGAGCGTCCGTGTGGTCAGTGAGGGCACTCTTCAGGGTCACGGATTCTCATGTTTTTCTCACATAGGGGAAGGGGTGTTGCTATTTTTACTTAACCTGGCTACCTGAAAATGTAAAATTACAGATAAGACTTGCATCTGTGGCTGACATTATAATTCTATCAGACAGCTCTGACCCAGAAGCCGGACTGGGTGCCCTGTTTCAGCCTTCCTGGGCCTCACTTCTACAGCATCTTCTCCTTTGGAACCAGGCAGGAGGCCTAGGACCTGGCTTCCCGTCCCGCCCCTGAGGCCTTCCCCTCGCCTGGCACGTGCTTCTCCCTCTGTGGACTGAGATGTTTGAAATCAACGGATCCTCAACCTCCCTCCAGCACTGTGACTTTCTTTTTCCCTTAAGTTTATTTATTTGGCTGCGCCGGGTCTTAGTTGAAGCAAGCAGGATCTTCGGTCTCCACTGGGGCATGGGGATCTTTAGTTGCAGCATGTAGGATCTAGTTCCCCAACGTGGGGCCAAGGCCAAAGCCGTGGGGTGATCAGAGCTGAAAGTGGTGCAGCTCCCAGCTGGGAACCCACCACGTGTGCACGCAGCTAGGCAACAGGGTGACAGCCTGGATACTGTGCTAGGCTGGCTGGCTTAGGCTGCCCACTCTCTCCTCCCGTTCCAGGGGTCCTGCAGGGAGGGGCAGTCTGCTCCCTGCTGCTCCTTGTGGAAGCAACTTGCTGACTTTGCCCTGGGAGCGTAACCTGTCAGGCTTCCATATCTCCCGGATCAGGACAAGCTTAGCCGTTTCAGGAAATGGCCCTCTGTTTGTGTTTGTACAAAGCTCTGCTAGCAGAACCTTGGAGCCGGGCTGGCTGGTAACACTTTCTCGGCCAGCTGAGGAGTGGGCGGAGGGGACGAGGGCTGGGGAGCGGGGAGCAGTCCTGGGTCTCCTTCTGTCCGCAGGGGCCGGGGGAGGCAGAGGCTGCGGCCCCAGGAATCCACAGGGCGGTTTGGAGGAGGCTCTCTTGGCTGCAAGTCTGCCCAGCAAGTCTGATAAAAAGAAATGCCGAAGACTGGCCTGGAGAGAAGCTGGTGACCATGGTTTGCCCAACTAGAGCAGGGAGGGCAGAAAAAGGAGCAGGCTATTCCTTCTGGGGAGAAGACAATGGCACCCCACTCCAGTACTCTTGCCTGGAAACTCCCATGGACAGAGGAGCCTGGTAGGCTGCAGTCCATGGGGTCACTGAGTTAGACACAACTGAACGACTTCACTTTCACTTTCCACTTTCATGCATTGGAAAAGAAAATGGCAACCCACTCCAGTGTTCTTGCCTGGAGAATCCCAGGGATGGCAGAGCCCAATGGGCTGCCATCTGTGGGGTCGCACAGAGTCGAACACGACTGAAGCGACTTAGCTAGCTAGCTATTCCTTCTGGGCCTTTTATAGGGAGAGTCTAGAGGAAGCAACTCCAACAAACCCAGACCCGCCCATGTCGAGAAGAGGGTTCCCCATACTAGGTGGCGAGACAGAGAACACAGGAAGGACCTCAGGAGTCCTCAGGTCCCGAGTCGGCTGGGAGGGCAAGGCCAAGGATGCTTTGGCTGTCTGCCCCTCCCGGGGAGCGATTCCCTTTCCCAGCCTTGGGTCACAGTAGCCCCAGTTCCCCCGTGGGACTCGTGCTGGTACAGCTCACACTTCCCAGCCACAGCAGCCCGCCTTCTGGAAGTCTACAGCCTGCCCACACTCACTGTGGGGCCTCCAGGTCTCCCCAAGCTGCCCAGGGGCTCTGGGCCTCTCTGTCACCCTGAAGACAATGAGGAGCCTTAACAGCCAAGTCTGGGGATATGCAGCCCTATCGTGGAGAAGTTCAGGTTTAATGGAGGTGGCTTAGCCGTGTCCCTCACAAGTTCCTTGATGGCTTAGAATCTGCCTGCAATGCAGGAGACCCGAGTTTGATCCCCGGATGGGGAAGATCTCCTGGAGAAGGAAATGGCAACCCACTCCAGTATTCTCTGGAATGGAGAATTATTCCATGGACAGAGGAGCCTGGCAGGCTAGAGTCCACGAGGTCACAAAGAGTCAGACACAAAGAGTCAGACGGGGTGACAAACACACACACTCACAAGGTCAACAGTGCGTGCACATGGGCGCATGTGTGCCCAGCGCGCGCACGCACGCACACACTCTCTCTCTCTCTCTCTCTCTCTCCATAGGCCTACAGCCTAGCCCAGCAGCTGGGGAGAGTTATACTGTCTGAACTAAAGCAGCAGGGGTTCAGATGTACCAAGCCGCATCTCAATAGTCTCAGGAAGAAAGATTTATAAAACAAACAACAAAAAAAAATGGAAAAACTATTAAGTCTTCAGAGCTGAGGGGTAAGCCTTCCTAACCAGTCCTTATTGCCAGGACATTGGAAAGCCCACAGCCCAGCTCATCAGCCTCACCTGTTGTCCTAATGATATCACTGAGACCTCATGAGACTCAGCCCCCGGGAGGGAAGAGGAAGAAGGTGGTGGGGCCTGCTGAAAGCGAAGGTGGCTGTGAACGTGAGGGTCCCTCACCTCTCACATGTGTGGGCCCCACCAACTCCGTGCACTGGACCCTGGGCTTAGACGGAACGGCTACAGTGAGAAAATTGTTCTAGACTGAGTCCCAGCTAGGCAGGGGCTCCTCCCGCGAGGCCCAGGTCAGGGCCAGGACAGGGCTCAGGTGTGAAGGGCGCCTACGGACAGCAGTGGAGGGAGAAGCATGGTGTTGGTTTTTAATATATAAATACTGACTTGGCTGTGCCAGGTCTTAGTTGCAGGATGAAAGATCTTTGATCTTTGTCGCGGCATGCTGGGTCTTTAGTTGTGGCATGTGGGATCTAGTTCCCTAACCAGGGATTGAACCTGGGCCCCCTGCACTGGGAGAGAGGAGTCTTAGTCACTGGACCACCAGGGAAGTCCCCAAGCATGGTGTTCTAATGCCAGCTCCATCCATGGGGGAGCAAAGGGAAGGAAATTTGTCAAGGGCCTGCCTACTAGATACTAAGGCCTCTGCATGTCAGAGAACCAGATGCCCCCGGCTTCCAGGGGATGACCCCGACCCCTCTTCCATTCCAAAGTGAGTGAGAGCTTCCAAACATCACTAGCTTTTGGGGACCAGTTACCTGCCTGTTCTAACTGCATTTCCTCCTGCCAGAAGGTCCCTGGGAAAAGTCCATCCTAACTGAAAGGCCGTGGTTCTTTTCCAAGGGGTCATTCAACTGCAGACTGAGCGTGAGGACACACATGGTTGAAGGATACAGCTAATGGAGGTGAACGAAACCAGCTGCTGAAAACGGGGACCGCAGAGAAGCAAGGCTCCCCTTCCCAACACAATGAAAATGGTGACAGTGGCCGTGGCAGAGGGAGGAAAGCAGAGACCCCGCCTCGAAGCTCTGCAGGGCTCAGCCCCAGGGCCAGAGGGCCTCGAACTGCCACCAGGATCCTGCCCTGAAAACAAAAAGAACAAAACCAAACCGTAACGCAGACCACAGTCCCTTAGCGGCTTCAAAAGGTCAGATAAAAGTCTCCCACAAGCGTTCCATCAGCTGAGGTTAAATTTTAACTTGTACCAGCTAACAGTACAGCTGGAGAATGTTCGCAGGGTCTGTACGGTGCTTACAGGGAGGGCAGCCCCCGGGGCAGCGAGAGGCCATGCCGGCCACTTGTGACCTTGCGCCCGTGCAGAGGGTTCCCAGCATCTCACAGAACCACAGGCCAGACTCTTCCAGTTGGTGGTGTCAGGATGGAGACAGTTTCCAATTTATCTCTTTGCTTTGGAACATCAATAAATTTTATAGCTAAATCTGGTTTCCATCTCCTCTGTAGCAACAAGTGTCTTCCAAAACATTAAAAAAAAAAAAATTAGAACACATATTTTTGCTATCTTTGGACATTTTCCTAAGACCTCTGAAGGTTCCAAGCTTCTCAAAGCTGTAGATGGCCGCGTGCGGTTTAGAATCCTGTGATCAACTAGCTTTTGTGTATAGTTCATGCCAAGTGTGGGGAAGATCAGCATCAGCACACTGACGACAGTGACGAGCTCCTGCCCTGGAGCCGGCGTCCCCTCCGGGGGTGTCGGGGGAGCCACTGCCTCAGCTGCGGGAGGAAAGACCAGAGCGCGTCCGGGCCACTGAGGGCGGATGGGTGTGCTGCCATCCCAGGCCGTCACCTCTTGGCCATGATGAAAGGCTCAGGTTGCCACCAGAGGAGAAAAGTGGAACCAAGCCTGTCAGTGTTTCATTTCAAACAGGGAATCCAAGAATTCTCGTTTAATGGAAAACTGGCCTGTACAGCAAAACAGTGCGTGCAAAAAGCAAAGAGCCAGGAGGCTGAGCAGCGCAGGGCCTGGCCATCCCCAACCGCCTTTCTCCCCCAACAAAGCCAACACAGCTAAGGATGACAAACTTGGCCAAATCGTGTCTTTCCTATCCAAGGTTCAGCATTTATTCCTCTCGGTTGCAAGCAGAGTTTTGACCTGGTGGAGCTTTGACCTCTTAACGCTTCTACAGATTGAAATTGTCACCACCTGACAGGTAAAAAAATAAAAAGCAGGAACACAGCGGCCCCCAGGCATGTTCTCAAAGTGTAGGCTCAGCTGAGCTTCCTCTCATTCTCTTGGATCTGGGGAGACAGACAACTCTTCCAGGACCATATCCTGCTGACCACACCGCCTCCCGTCCTGCAGGAGGGACGAGCCACAGCAGCAGGACAGACCTGCCCAAGGCAGCGTGTCCACTTCCCTCCCTCATACCTGCAACCTCCCTCCGGGGAAGGCAGGAGCAGGTGGCCTCTGCGGATTCATCCTGTGAACCCACCCAGCAAAGACGGCTGCTTCCTGGGCCTGACTCTGAACCCATCCCATGAGATGCGTCAGCCGCTCCGGGGCCTGAGACAGGATGGGGTTCCGCCCCCCAGTGACACTGCCTGTTCAATGTCTGGGGATTCCAGGTGAAGAGACGTGAGAGCTAAGTGTGACCTCTGCCCTGCAGGTCTGTCTTCTCAGGTAAATACGTGCTTTTAATACTGAACACGTCTTGTCACGGTCTCACAGGCTGAAGAGCAGGGCCACTATGTGGAGAGGAGTTCCTAGTGTGTTTCTTTTCCATGAGAAAGCTTAGAAAAGGCTCAGTCTGAATGACCAACCCAGGATTCTGGCTCCTCCTCATTGCCAGCACTGTAAATAAAGTAAGAAAACCTGGAGGGACCTACTCTGAGCAAGACAAACGGACACCTTCCCAGATGAGAACAGGACCTTCTATCCTTATCATAGGATCCACCCCCACCCCACCCCCCAGTGCCACACACACTGGCCCAAGTTGGCTGGAGGGCTGCCCACACAGTGGGGCCTCGAACTGGGTTCCCGAGGCTGCAGGACACCCCAGCTGTGGCTGCAGCCCAGGTCAGCGCGGAGAAGAGGCGAGGAAGGTGCAGAACCTGAGACCCCAGGCCTGGGGCTGCCAAGGGCGCTGGGGAATGGGATGGGGCTGAGGGAGAAGCAAGGTCCCCAGCGCTCTGCCCACCACCCGTCAGGAACACTGACTGGATCTTCGGGACCGAGATCCAGGACCTCAACCTAAGGTCATCTGCACTGTAACTTCAGGAGGTAGGGACAGAGGAAAGGATATCCCTAACTTGTATGGCAGACGATGAAACTTGTAATTAGAAGAAAAAAATCTGCTTCCTGAGGCTCACTGACCCAAAGCAAACCCCAGAGGGAGAGAAGCGCGTCTCCCCAAGCACCTCCGGAGAGGACGCTCAGGTCTAACAGACACAGGTGCTCTTCCTCCCACCACTTCCGGCAAGCTGCTCTGCGGTCCACCGGGAAGACAGCGGCGCCACTGAGCCCACAGAGCTTCATGCACCTCATGCTTAAGTCACTTTTATTTCTTGTTGTCCGACCTTGCTTTGGGGAATTGTTGATGTTGTAATAGAGATAAAAAAGTGACTGAGAAAAAACAAGAGTAAGGAAGGAAACTGACTAAAATATGATGGCATATAAAAGTGACAGGTGGGGAAATCCACTAAGGCCTCTACACTCTTATCAGGCATCAGACAGACCCGCACTGCCAGGAAGTCAGGAAGCACGTGACAGGACAGGATTTTGCAACAAGGCTCCCAAGGAGAGAGCCAGGACCAGACGGGAAAGAGGGAGTGTAAAGAACGGGCAGAGCAGCCAGCATCTTTGCCTTTTAATAGAAGATTTGTTTTCATCATTTCTGAGGGTAACATATTTCTTCTAAAAATAGAGCTCTTTGCTTGTTCTGAAACTTCTCAACTTTCGCTCGGAGGTGGAGGGGAATAAGGCTGACTGTAACCCTGGGGTGACGCTGCCAACGTCTCCTCATCTCAGACCAACTCTTCAAGGGCTCCTGGGTGCTCACAGCAAGGATGGGTTCATTCAAATCCATGGTACTGAAGAAACACGACAAAGCATGCGAGCCCCCGTCCGTGCCAGGTGTGGACCCCACGGAAACATTCCTGACCGTGGCTCAGATGAGACCAGGTGGCAGGGCCCCTCCCCGGGGAGGACGACAGAGGACCCCGCACATGTTTACCAGAAGACAACAGGGCGTCCTCCCCGCACACCGGGTGGGAACGGAAGTGTACACACACACGAGACACAGGAAAGCGGGCCGAGGACAGCACACTGCCCTGGGCCGACGCGGACCTGGACTTAATGCCACGGAACCTGCTGGGGTTTTCTCACAACACAGACTGAGAGTCAGACTCTCCCCTCCCAGAGGAAGGGCCTGGTTAGCTTCTGAATCCAAAGATGCCCTTGATGTACCCGGTGAGGCCGCTCTTGGCCTTCTGTTCCAGCTTGTCCTCGAGGGGCGGGAAAGCCACGTGGTTGAGGGCCAGGTCAAAGAACAAAGGCTTGCAGGGGATGGGCTGGAAGCCCGGCGGGAAGTGCACCAGGTTGGCTTGCTTGGTGACGAGGGAAGGGTCCAGGCAGAAGGTCTCAAACCGTTCAACCAGGGGCTGGAAGTCAAACCAAAGCAAGAACCCTGAGTTAATCACAGCCCATCGGTGGAATATTCGATCCCCACAAACCTCCTGCGAGGGGCTATTATGTCCTCACTTTATTTATAGCTGAGAGTCACTGAAGTCTAGAGAGGTTGAGAGTGGCGGGCTGGAGTGGAATACACGCCTGTCCGCTTTCTGAGTCAGAGCCAGAGCTCCCAGCCAGAGTGCACGGCAGGTCCCTAACTTTATTTGGGACCATTTACATGACACCTAACTTAAGATAACTTAACCTAACCTAACACAGGCAGGTTTCATGTCCGGAGTGAAAGGAGCAGGGAAGGGAGGGTGTTTCCTGAGAAATGAAGGGCCCTCTGCTCTACAGATGAGTACACGCTCCTAGAGAGTCACGAAATCCTGTTTATTCCTCAAAAGCCACAGCCCAGACTTACCTTATTGTCCTTGACTTGGGAAGAGGTTTCTGTCTGGTGGGCATCGTTTGTATCTGAAAGTTTCACAGGATGCAGTGAGAACATGGGACTTAACGCAACAGGCTTGAATGATACCTATCGCCCGCCTGGATCCTAAACCCCAGGGGTAAAGGCAGCCCATCTGTGGGGAGTCAGCCCTCTCCAACCCAAGGCAGACAAGTCGTGCCGATAACAGACCACACACCCAGAACCAGCGTGCTCAGCCCAGCACAGCCGGCGTGGCTCCCTGGGACAGGCAGGGGGACCGCATGCCAGGGTTCCTCTAGATTCTTCCACATAACCTGATGCCTCACGGGGGCAGAGGAAATGGCAGGAAAAACTAAAATCTCACAGATGAACCGAAACAACCCCTTTCAGTCCTACACCAGTGGCGCAGGGGGTGGGGGAGAAGAGGAGCAGCAGAGCAGGGGAGCCTGGGGACAGAGGCCGCGGGGAGAGGCGTGCGGCTCACCCAGGATTGCGGCCGCCTGCAGGGAGCACTTCTCCGACCTCACTTGTGTGATGAGCTCCTGCACGTCCGGTAGGTCCTGTGACGACAAGGAAAGCACGGACCCGTGAGCCGGGGCCGGGCCAGAGAGGTGCACCAGACTAACCTGAGCTACGGAACCCGACTGGTGTTTTCATGGATTTCAGGTAATTTAAACATTTTCCCTATTAAAAAAAGCAATACATAGAAACTAGCCTGTTTCAAGGGGAGAAATCTATCCCATGTTTTAAGTAATACTGCCTGAAAATAATAATAATGACAAACATAACATTAACACACTTATCATACACCAAATGGATTATGTGTCAGGCACTGCCCTAAGCAAACCACACAATTGTCAATTTCATCTTCATGATAATCCCAAGACAGTCTGTACCTGCATTTTACAGGTGAGAAGACAAAGCACAGAGAGGCCAAAGAATGTGTCCAGTCACGTCCCCAGTGGCCACAGGGCGGGACCCAGAGCCTGGCCGCCTGGCTCGAGGACCTCAGCCCCTACCCACAGCCCTTCTTTTGCCTCAGCTTCTCACTTGGCAGAATCTGGAATGATCGGTCAGGTCTGGATACTGCTGCACCCCTCACGCCTGCTTCCTCTAAGTTCCCCCTTAACCTAAACCCCGGCATGTTAGGGCACACAGGCTTTCGTGAAACCCTTCTTACTTCTCTCCGGAGTCAGACCGTCCATACTGGCTTGTCTCCACATTCCAACAACACCCCACCCGACCATGCTGCCACACTGGTCACCCCTCCCACTGTCCACCGCCTGCCTCCCACCTACTCCTATTTCCCTTCCTTCTTGTATTCGGAGGTGGGTCCTATGCAAGTCTTGTGGCTGCAGCAAAACCACAAGCTCTCTGAAGGCAGAAACCAGAGTTTTCTCTATGGCTGAGCCCAGGGCTGTTCCAGGTAGACACTCCCACGCTGGCTGTAACGTTGGTAACAGTAACCTTAACCCCACTTTTCTGAATAGTTTCTACTTGTAAAATACACATGGGTCCCCTGAACCACTGCTTTAAGAATCTCTGTAACCTCACAGCAGTCCATAAGCTTAAAAATCTAGCTGTCATTCAAAAATCAGTAAAATACACCAGATTGGCACATAAGCTTTGACATATACCCTATCACCTGGCAGTCTTGCTAAAGTAAAACACACTTTTAGACTCCACAGACCTGTGCCCTGGCCTGAGAATCTGCATTTCTAGCAAACTCCCAAATGCTGCTGCTGGTGGTCCCCACGCCCTCCTGTGGAGAGGCTTCACCAGTGGTTCTCCACTTGGCTGCAGAGCAGAATCACTGAAGGGCTTAAAAAAGCCCCAGTGCAAAAAAGTAAATAAATATTATAAAAACCCCAATTCTCATCCCACACCAATTAGAGCCAGACATCCACCTTGGAAGCAGTTCCCACACGGAGCCAAGCCTGAGAACAGTGCTCTGGGGCTGTGCACCAGGTGAAGGCCATCTCTCTTAGTACCTGAGTCCTCTTCGGGCCTGGAACGCTGCCACAAGTTACACCCACAGCTCCCGGGCACTTGGGTGCACCACATCCCAAGGCTGAACAAGCAGGACCCGCATGAGAAGGCATCACGGCCTCACGGCCAACTGCTCAGGGCTTAGAAACAGGCGCGGCCACTGGCTTACCTTGAGGCTGTTCTTGAAGGCTCCGGCGTCGGAATTCACTTCATCCGCATATTTCAGGACCCTGTCATACAGGACAAGGGCTTCACTCCACTTCTTCACCAGCACATAGGACTGAGCGATGAAGAAACACCTGATGGGGAAGGAAAGAGCCACAGTATTCTTAAGCAACAATCACCCAAGATCAAGGCTTTCCTTGCTGTTGAGGCTAAATAAATTGTTGAGTCTTTTAACGTCAGGCTCACTCCCTGGGGTGGAAGATTTCACTATTCTCACTGTTCCAGTTTGCCAGGCTAACCCGCAGACTCCTCCTTGAACTCGGAGCTGACTGACAGTGTAGGTCCAAAGCTGACCCACTGTCTTTCACTTACTGCTAACTCTGCAAAAAAGCTATAATTCCCAAAAGGCACAGGAAGGATGAAGACAGGCAGGAAGGAGGGACGCTGTCCAGCTGCAAATGCTACCCACACCGCCCACACACCTCGGTCATAACCGTTCATCTCTGCTCCTGTCTTTCAAAAACCAAAACCCAACCTTCCAGGGACATGCTCTCAAAGCTTCTAGAACCTTCCAATGGTTGAGGGGAGCCCTGCCCATCCCAGGGGAACTTACCTGTAAGCCTTGTAGACCAGAGTTTTGAGGCCTATCTCTTTCTGGAAGGCTCTGTCCTCCTCTAAGCCAGGAAGCTGGAGCAATTCCACCAAATTCTGCACAACAGATGTAACAGGAAAATCCATGAAGAGGGGGACCCACACTGAGTGTGTGACAGAAGATTTGGAAGGACAGACTTGGGCAGAAAGAACGAGCCTGGGCTTCAGAAAACGGGGACGTCTGTGATGAATGACTCAGCCGCAGCCACACCTGGTGTCACCTCCGCCCTTCTGACCCTGAGAGCCCACGTGGCCTCTTCCTCTCAGTCACGATTCACCTTCTTCAGAGGCTCCCTGGGCCCTCTCAGCTGGAGGGGACCCCTCTGGTTCTGAACTCTCATTTCAGATGGGCCCCTTGTGTGGCGCCTACACAGACACCTTGACTGTGGGCAGGGGTCTCAAACTCCCTCACCGGTGAGCTCCTGGGGGGCCGAGGCGGCGTGGCCTCAGGTTCCAGGACACGTCAAGGCATGTGGGCGACCAGTCTGCACAGGAAGTGCTCGGTGACGAATACCAGGGGGTCTACCCGTGTCTGCATATCCACACAGGCTTCCCGGGGGCTCAGTGGTAAAGCACCCGCCTGCCGATGCAGGAGACATGGGCTCAATCCTTGGGCTGGGAAGATCCCGTGGAGAAGGGAATGGCAACCCACTCCAGTATTCTGCTCATGGGAAATCCCATGGACAGAGGAGCCTGGTGAGCTATAATCCACAGGGTCACTAAAGAGTCAGACATGACTAAGACTCTAAACAACAACAAAACACATCAACATGTCTGGATATCAGGTTCATGGACGGCTGAACTGGTATGAAAACAAGAACTTCTGTCTTTCACCAAGTCATCAACAGCTCCTGGCTATCACAACCCTTTTGCTATGTCATTTTGTAGCCAACCCACGCACAGGACAGGCTTTCCCAGCCCTCCGGGGTCACCTGCAGAATGATGTCATAGAGCCGGATCAGGTCCTGGGGCCGAGGGGCACGCTTGCTGTCATCGTCCGGCTGCTGCTGCAGCAGGGCCTTCTGCAGCCCTTTAGCCATGTTCTCGTTCCGCTTGATCGCTGTTGACAGCTTGATGTAAGTCAGGTAGCTGGAATGGACCACACGTCAGCTCAGGTGATGCTCAGGGAAGCAGATGTGCTGGGAAGAGCACTGGACCACAAGCTGGGCTGCCCTGGGGAGCTGCGAGGGTGAGGGCGTGTCACCCGGCAGGGCTGGGAGGTCTGGGCCTCAGCCTCCATGGGCCTTTGACTCTGGCTGCTGTTCGGTGGCGAACTCGCAGGGGACCCGCATGAGACCTTATGACAAAATCTGATTTTAACTTGAATTATATCTTCTGTATCTTTAGAGAGTTACCAATTTCAGAGGACACTGCTGGTCCTTAAGACGAGAGATGGATAGCAAGCTAGTTCCTGAAATAAGGACTAAACAAATAAAATAGCATCGGAAATGAGAGAGCTTGTGTAGGAGTCAGGTAGAAGGCCAGAGGGGTCAAGGTGAAGAGCAGGAGTAGAACTGGTGAGAAGGCTGTAGAAGAAAGCCCAAATCAACAAGTAGCAACGTACACATGTCATTTAGACACATGGAGGTAAATACCAAAATAATTTGTTAAAGAATTAAAACTGGCCCCTTCCTTTTCTTTTTGCTGCACTGTGAGGCTTGTGGGAACTTAGCTCCTGACCATGGACTGAACCTGTGCCCCCTTCATTGAAAGTGCAGAGTCCTAACCATTGGGAAACCAGGGATCCTCAAAAGTGGCTGCATCTGAGAAGTCATGAGATGGGCTTTCCTAGAGCTCTGCAGAAAAATCAGACTCTCAAAACAAATAACCGTTATTCACCGAGTGGAACAGGAATCTAGATACATTTTTATTAAGATACCAGAGCTTTATTAAAATACAAGAGCTACTGGATTCCTGACTTTAATCTATCCCAAAGCTGGTCTCTGGTCCTAACTGCTCACCATCCCTATACCAGCTCCATGTGGAGGTGGGAAGACAGATCCCAGGGCAAGGGGGCTTCACAGTGTGGAAGTGTCCTGAGCCCCGCTGAAGCTCTCCCGGTCTTTCAAGGCTAGGAGGCTGACAACTGCCTTTGCCTCTTTGTGGCTTTTAACTACCAATACGTCCCCTAACCTCCTACAGCCCTGTTTCTCATGGGCTTGCTGAAACAGAAGGGAGATAAGGACTGTTTCTGCTAATATTCTGTGCATCTGAACCATAAGGCAGTCAATGCGATATAATACCAATTCTCTAAGAATGGAGATTAAGGCAGAGAGAGGAGTTTTTTTTGGTTTTGTTTTTATTAAAATGGCTGGGGGGCGGGGGTTGGGAATGACTGAAAATATTGCCAGGTTCACTAAAAAGTTGCAAGCAGTGACTAAGACATTAAAAATTTCAAGGTCACAAGGAAAGAGCACCTTGGGAGAAGTAGAATTTTATTTCTCCCAGGAAGTTTGAAAAATGTCACTCTTCCTTCCTTTCTTCTGTGAAACAAAATGACCTATCTTTTAAAAAACTTAAACTTGACAAGGCGATTTGAAAATGAGTATGAAAGAGCAAAGGGATAAAAACAATCAAGATGTGCCTGTGGAGAAAGCTGGCGGGGTGGGGATGGGGGGAAGACGTGCTGGACCAGACACCAAGACCCGTGATGAAGTCACAGTAAATCACGGCGCTGGCGTCCGTGCAGACAGACAGAGCAGCAGAGTCCAGAAAGCCAGCGCACAGGGAATGGGGAACGTCCACCTGCACGCCAGTGGGGAAGGACACCCCGGCCCATAAACCGCACGCGGCAACAATCCGTCCCCCTCGTGGAAAAAGGTGGCGCGGATCCTTACTGCACTCAAAAATAAACTCTACATGGAACTAAAGTTGGGTTGAACTTGAACTTAAATGTGGACAGGACAACACAAGCCATTCAGAGCACAGAGCAGAGTCACTCTGGGAGCCTGGCGCTCTGAGAAGGAGAGCGGTGAGCTCTAGAAGAGGGGCAGGAACCAGCGAGGGGCCACAGGGGACTCCAGAGTTATCGCTTACATTCTGGTTCTTCTGTTGTACAAAAACGGGAAATTACACGGATATTAGAATAATATACACATGCAAATCTCACGCAAAAAAGTGCACAGATGCACTCATATTTTACTATGTATCAGTAAGTTATAATGTACATAAACACTGCACATACTCTTTTGTTCCAATGAGACATCATGCAAGGTTAAAAAGTAAAAATGTCACATCTCTTACCTGTGCAGGTACTGAAGGTTAGATACCTTCCCCGACTCCACGTCTAGGGTGTAATCTCTCTGTTTCTGCAGAAAGTGAGAAGGTAGAGATTAAATGGCTGATTACGTCCTTGGCTCTGACCACCTCATTCAGCGGTGTGGACCTCAAAGTGCCCTGGGACACAAGCACAGGCTCTACGAAGCTGAGGTCCTCAAATATCAGAGAACTCCTGGGCTTTTCTGGAACGACAAGGTCACTCAGTTTCCACTGACAAAGAAAAACCAGACCTGAACAAGAATTCAGAGTAACGGCCAGGAAGGCCTCCTGGCCACTGTGTCCAGTGTTCAGACTCAAAGCATTAAAGCAGACAGTCCTCAGGCCACGGCTCCGTTTTAGGACCTCTGTCTTAGACCCAAGGTCTATGCCTCGTGCTGTCAGCTCCTGCCTTCCTGGTTGACTGAAGAAGGGCCCCTAAAGGGAGGAACCTGTGAAGATGTGACCTTACACGGCAGGAGACCTTACAGATGTGGAGAAGTCAAGGATCTCTTGATTAGCCTGGACAGAAAAATCAGGTGACTTCTCTACGAGT
Source organism: Cephalophus harveyi (assembly GCA_006410635.1). Taxonomy (NCBI): domain Eukaryota; kingdom Metazoa; phylum Chordata; class Mammalia; order Artiodactyla; family Bovidae; genus Cephalophus; species Cephalophus harveyi. Next base: position 276,062 of record SJYT01051311.1, on the reverse strand, counting down.
CCAGGCATAATAGAAAAAAGTTCATTAGAGACAGGTGGAACGAACAAAGGGAGAGGGAAATTACAAAGGGAGAATAAACAGGCTTTTTGGCAACAGGGAAGAAAGACAAAAATGGTTCTGAGGTTTTCAGCCCAGATGCCTGAATGAATCACAGTGATATTATTAGAAAAAAGGAGCGCTGGAGAAATCCACCTGGAGATATGGATTTGAGGCCAGAGGCTCGACAGGTAAAACATGAAGCCATTAGGAGAAGCGGGACAGAGGGAAGAGAGTTTCTCAACCTGGTGGAGCCCAGAGGAGGCTTCTCTTGTTGGTCAGCCAATCGCCACATCTAAATACAACGGTGGCTAAGAGTCCCTGCTCTGGGAACGCGACACACAGAGCAGAGAGGGCCTCAGCGCAGAGCAAGAGCCGGGGACTCAGCGGAGAGCCCTACCTGATCTGACTTGAGCTCCTCCCGCACGGCCTGGATGGCGTCCCGACACTCACTGAGCATGGATTCAAACAGACGCTCCTTGGTTTCTTCACTCTCAGCCTAAACAAAGGCAGAAGGTGGTCAAAGAGTTTCTTTTTGAGTAAGTCATGGTATTCTGATGGAGGAGGGCATGATAGTGCTTTGATTCCTCCTGTTAGACACGAATACACACATCCAACCAAAAAACAGCCTGGATCAGACAGCATTTCAACTGTTAATATTCTTTATCATATACAATGTTTCTTATGGTTTTATTCATTAATTTGTACGGAAATGAGAAGCATGTATATATAGATGTAAAGTGAACATACTGAAAAAGCATCGATACAACTGATCTAAACTGTCAACCAACAGAGGCTTTCATCTTTCCTCTATCATAGAACTTTCTACTGTTCTCCTTCAATGCCTCTACCTGTGCTCAGGACCAGCACCTGACATCTCAGGGGAGCCTTATGGACTAGATTTGGGGCACAGCCACCTCACTCTGAAGCACAGCACAAGTTTCTTTCCCTTGCAAATGGAACCCAACAGAGTTGTAGATACTGGGTTTCTTCTAAGTCCCAAGTAGGTGAGTGACGTTGCTAATCAATAACCAACCAAAGATGTATTTCTCTCCTAAATGCCATATGAGGTTTTCCTGCATACAGGAGTTATTCCATACGGCTATGCTGAGAACATCTCAGGGCAGATGAAGTTGACAAGCATTTAATAACAGTCTCTGCAAAGCACAGGGTGTTGCCCCTGTGCCAGCCAACCGGGATAAGGCAAAAAGTGATTCATTAACTGAATACCTGCCAAATCACATTACCATCTTAAGGAATCTGACTAAGCAGGTGGGAATGGACAAAAAGCAGAAAGGAGATGAACTTGTGTTACTGGCAGACCCACTCTGACATTAAAACATCAACATTCCCATGATTATATTTGACTTTCCACAGAAACTAACATCCAATCTGATCTCTTGACATTCAACTGACCTCCAGAAAAGCTCAAAAGAAAACCCAGTACTGCCCACCCCTTTAAGATATGGTTGGGAGGGGCCTTCAGAAAAACCTTTTCTTCTCTTAAGAGCTCTCATGTTTTTCCTAGTTTCCAGTGTGGGGAAGAAAAAAAAAAAAAAAAAACACTTCCTTGTAAATTACCCAATATAAATCAAACATACTTTTCTATTTATAAGTTACTTGACTTTCTTGTTGTTCAGTAACTGAGGAACAAATCAGGGGCATGGCTATTCTATAAATTTATAAAGGCAAACCCAGACACCATTAATACACTGCAGGCTAGAGCAGGGCTGTCCACCAGCACTTTCTGTGACGGTGGTGTCCCTGCACGGTCCAGTGTGGGCATCAGCTACAGGTGGCTGCTGAGCACCTGCAAGTCTAATCAACGTAAACAGCCGTATGTGTTCAGGTGGCTACCGTACCAGACAGCCCGGCTCTGGAGAAACACACTTCACGCCACACACCGTTACGGATCTCAAGTCAGCAAGATTCTTCGTACTCATTTAATCAAACTAGCTAAGTTTTTCAAAGTACAAATCCTGTGGACTGGGGCAGCTGCGGAGTTAACAACTGGAATAAGATATGAAAACAGCCCTGGACCAGCTACACACACACCAGAGCCATGTCGTGAGCAGGCAAGTGAGCTCCAGCACCAGCCTGGTATCGTGCAATCCGGCAAACATGCCACCGACACCCTCTCAAGACTGGTGGGGTTCAGCAGTTGGGGCAGCAAGTGCTTAAGTAGAAGAAAAGAGCCATTTGGTTTTACCAGCTATGTGGGGCCTGCCTCCTTTCCTAGGGAAGCAATGGCTCAAGTAAAAAAAAATTAATATGATGTGAAAATGCTATACCTCTTTACTGCCAGGTATTACCTTCATTCCCTTTGAATAAGGACACTCTGCATCAAGGTACTGAAGAGCAGCAACATCTCCATCCCTCTGCTTCCAGAAAATTCTTCGTTCCCCTGGGATCTTACAAAGGTCTTAAACCACAATGAAGGGAACGGCCGATCGGGATCACAGGCCGTCAGTCGGCTGTGTTGCTCTTATGCAGCCACACTGCACAGGGACAGAAACCACTCATCTCTGGAGCAGAACATCTCATGGTTCTCCCTGGGCTGGGCAAAATGTCCACAGAGGAAGCCTGAAACACATTTTGCTACTTACACTCTTATTCTGTAAACCTATCTCGGAGGCAAAGGTAATCCTGAAGAGACCATGGAACAAGGAACACCTCTCCACGTGTAGGCAGAGGGCGGGCCCCTCAGAGCCCACATGCAGACGGCTCAGGTCTGCCACTGAACCAACAAGAACCGCTTCTGCACACTCGGGCCAACTCCCTGCAGGAGAATTTGTGGCCGGCCTGGACCTTCCCAGGTGGACCGTGACAGGGAGGAATCCATAGCCCAGAAGTAACGCGTTACTCAGTCCTATTAATAAACAAGCTTGAGATCAATTTTTATAAAACTTCAAACACTCTCAGAAGTGCTTTTCCACAGCCCCAAGGCACGTCTCAAGGCCGAGGAAAACCAGCTGTGTGTCCTGGGGCGAGACCCTCAGCTCTTAAAAGACAGAGCTCCCAGACTGTTTTCACTTGTCTACTTGGTGTGACAGAGATAGCAAGGTGAATCCAACCACATTCTCCACCACACCCTCAGGAGAACCCAGGGAACAGGAGCCCGCCTCTCTCAGTGCAGTGAGGTCTAGGAAAAACAATCAGAACTCGAGTAAAGAAGGACACAAACCTCACGTAAAAATAATTGTTTTTTTTTTTTAACAAAAAGGAGAAATGATCTCCTTCCAGTCAAAAATTAAAGTATTAGTCATAATCTGAGGATAAGAATCATCAAACCTATAGACATTTTTAACCTGCCCCCACCCTCAGCTGCATGACATCCTCAAATCACCACCAAGACAATTCAGGCGTGATCAAGTATTAACAAAGCAAAATAAAAACAGATGAGAAAGTAAGACAATATTAAAGACATGAAGACCTAAAGCTTGGCTACAGGAAAGAAGGCTGTTGCAGCTGGATTTTGGCAGTTGATTAAGCCTCGGCTCCAGGCTTTGCAGTTTAGTATTGTCTCCTTGAATTATTTCTTTCTTCTTGCTTTTCAGTAAACTGTGGTTTTAGTATTTAAAGGTCATAAAAACCTCTACAAGCAACCAAGAAGCGGGGGGCTACTAGATTCTTCCCACCCAGTTCCCAGAGGGTGGGAAACACCAACAGCAGCAGGGTTGGAAAACACTGCAGGGAGAAGCCCCGTCTCCTGGGCAGAGAGCAGCTCGACGCAATAAGCAGAGCTGGCAAATCAGCTGCCAAGCGCACCAGCGAGCAAGCGGTTCTCCTGGAGATCAGCCCCGGATAGCCAAAGGGCCTTTCCCACGCGTAATAACCCAGGGTTCATTCAGTTCAGTACACAGTTCATCAGCCACAGAGCTACACCTGAAACCTAAGGGTTTAACCAAACTTCATTTGACACCACACTTAAATTATTTTCTTATTGGCTTGACCTGGTGTAGGTGTGATGCAGCATATCAGGCATGTAACTGTTTTTAAGGTTAAAACCTTAATGGGATTCCTGGGATTAATACACATTTTGTTTGCTCAACCAAATTATTTAAAGGTCTCGGATATTCAAGTGATCCTAATTCACCCTAAGATCCTTAAAGATCACAATTAACTGTATTCACCACAACCAGCACATTAACCAGGCACTTAACAGAAGATAACACTACAGATTCTCGAACACTAAAATGGTAAGAGGATATTATAAACTGTCAATAAAACCAACAATTTACATGAAATTAATACATTACTTTAAAAATATAAAATCCAAACTGAGACAAGATGAAACAGAAAATCTGAATAGTCTTCCAACTCGTAAAGGAATTATGTATTTTTTAAAACAGGCAAAAACAGATTATAAAAATTTTCCCACAAAGAAAACTCCAGGCCCAACAGTATCACTAGTGAATTATAACAACCATTTAAGGAGAAAACAAAAAGCTACATACTCTTTCAGAAAGCAGAGGAGGGAACATCTCCAAACTTGTTTTACAAGGGATGTATAACCCTGCTGCTGCTGCTGCTGCTAAGTCGCTTCAGTCATGTCCAACTCTGAGCAATCTCACAGACGGCAGCCCATGAGGCTCCCCCGTCCCTGGGATTCTCCAAGCAAGAACACTGGAGTGTTCCTTCTCCAATGCATGAAAGTGAAAAGTGAAAGTGAAGTCGCTCAGTCGTGTCCGACTCTTAGCGACCCCATGGACTGCAGCCCACCAGGCTCCTCCGCCCATGGGATTCTCCATCCTGACACCAACCCTAAAAAAAACCACTGGCCATCATCTGTATAAAGAAGGACTTTTAAAAAGAATATATTTAACACTATAAACATGCACACTGAAGGTGAGGTGGGAACACACAACTAACAGCGGCTGTGATGAGTTGACCGACCGTGAGAGTCTTTAGCGATTCAAGGCTGGAATCATGTCACTGCCTTTTCCTGCCAATATTATCAAAATGTTGGCCACTCTTGAACTTTTTTTTTTAGTATTTATTTATTTATTTGGCTGCATCAGGTTTTAGTTTGGGCATGCGGGATCTTTCATTGCGGCACACCAATCTCTCGTGGCGTGCGAGCTTAGCTGCTCTGCAGCGTGTGGGATCCCAGTTCCCCAAGGACTGAGCTGGCATTCCCTGCACTGCAAGGCAGACTTCCAAGGACTGTACCACTAGGGAATTTCTCTGAACTGCTTTGTAAGGAGGACTATAACCTGGAGATCCAGAAGTCAGCCCTTCACCTACACTAAACCGGAGTTTGAGAGTAATCCTTTTATATGCGCACAAAGCTCAACTAGTGACCCGTGACTGAAGTGATCAATTTTAAAGGCAATGGCCTCATGTGCAATTGTGAAATGTTTTTCAGCTGGTTTAATTTAGCCCAATCTGAATTACTTTATGAATAAGGCAAAAATACCTCCCCCATTTAGATCTTATTCTCTATTTGTAAAAAAGCAGAAGAAAGATAAATTCAGATAAAACATGCCTGTATCTTCTCCTCCCACAAGGGAAACCCCTACCTCAGTAACCTTCTGAAGTGGAGAGGATTCTCCTGTGAAGGACTACTTTTTTCCATTAAGATTTCCATTAAAATTCAACTTTTTCAGTCAGAGGCCCAGGACCCTGCTTTTCTATTGAGTGAAATTACATTTAGCTTTTCACCAAAGCCCTGTAAAATGATCCTGTTACTAACCTTCCTGGTGAATTTAAGATTATATGGAAAACTTCAGGGAACATGAGCTTTGGAATCAAGAGGGTATGGTTTTAAATGCAGGCACTCCCTTCTATCAGACACACGGTTATGGACAGGCGACAGCTTACCCATCTGTAAAATGAGTATCACCCACCTCACAGGGTGGCAGAGAGAAACACGCGAGCGCACTAAGCAGTGTATCCAGGATATAAAGGAGGATCATTACACTCCCTGCTTGTCTCTGTGGTGTCTGTCCAGGTGACTACCAGGTAATAAAAAATTTGTCAGAACATGAAAAATCCTTACAACGTGTTAGTATAAAAAAAGTGAAATTGGATTTCAGTCTAATTCTAACAAAAAAATTGTATCTTGCAAATATGAAGGGCTTGAAACACATTATTTTCCTTTTTAGTACAATGCAGTATCAGTGAAGGTATATGGGAAGTCAGACTGTAGATTGATCTCTTATAAACACTTATATAAATGGTAAGCATAAATAGCTTTTAAAGTTACTTAGTAAATCTCCCTATTCTATCCAGAATTCCTACCTGATTGTCACTGATGCCTGTCACAGATCTGTGGCAGTTCTCTTCTTCCAGTATGTATCACTCTAAAGAGAAAACCCGGCTGCATAATCTAAATGGTTGCTATCAGCCCTAGTCAAGAAGAGAGACCTCTATACTGTTAAGTGCCAATGAAATGCTCTCAGAAAAAGTTTAGTCTTTTAAATGAATAAAAACTTAACTTTCTAGTACTGTTCTAATTTTCTAAGCAAATAAAGGGGGAGGTGAGGGGCCATATGCAATGCAGACAAAAGGCGCATAGAAATCCTTCAGTTGTTGAAAGCTGCCCCCAAGCAAAGGAACCACTTTGGAACAAGTCACTGAAAGGCCTGGATGCTTAACAACCCATCAGCACAACTAGCAAAGCGCCTCACACACATATCTCTCTGGGGACAGCAGCCAGCTGTGAAGTCTCATGAAATGCCACTGGTCCCTGCTGACCCTGGAGACACAGGGAGTAGTGTGGTCTTTTTTTCAGATGTTCTTCACCTAATACAGAAAATGAGCTCTAAAAAATGCCTCCATCACTGTCTAGTCCATACAAACCAAGATCAGCAGAATCTCTTCTCTTCTGGAACTCATATGGTTGTTCACACCCACAATCAGGTAATTATGTCAGCAGGAGCATCGGGCAGTATGGCTCTGCATGAATACCGCATAAATACCACACGTAAAACAAGCTGATCGGGTTTAGCCAGGCTGTCTTTCAAGGACCCAGGGACACGAGGGGACCCTTCAGGGCTGGAAGGCGAGGCTGAGAGGTCAGCGAGACACAAGACCTAGCAGCCGTGCTGCTGCACCACCGGCTGGGCGAAACGCCACCCTGACGCGAAGCAGCCCTGGGCCGCGCCCATTTGCACTGAAGGCTGTCACTGCCAATTTCTTTGGCCTCTACACAGGAAAACTCCTCGATAAACTCAGCTTTCAAAAGAATTCTATTCAAGAGCATGCATCTTGAGATGGTTACCCAAATCCTAATCAGCAGCAAAACATCGTATCTTAAACACACAAGGGCAACCTACAGACACACCAGAGAGAACAGAACAGGCCCAGCTCCGTACCTGGACGATGGCGGCCTCGTTGTCGGCCAAACCCAGTAAAAAGATCCTCACTTTGTCGATCCTCACAGGCACCGTCCTGCCCCTCCACTCCACCTCACTCATGGTGGCTGCCTGCTTGGCCCGGGTCTGAGTGATCAACGCCTAGAAAACAGTTATGAAACGTTAAAGCTTCACCCGTGGATGTGAGTGACCAAGGCGAAGCTCACTGGGAACTATCGTTTGTCTCTTCCTGTAACTAACATATTACATATCCTTGGGCCAGGGAACTAAAATCCCACAAGCCACAAGGCACGGCAAAAAAAAAAATTAAATGACAAAAAGTTTTCATTAAAAATATAGATATAAATGTGCATATATTAATAGCAATTATCCCTGGATGAGGGGATTGTGTGTTACTTTTACTGGATGTTTTTTCAAATCGAAGACTTTTCACAGAATGTGCATACTAGATTACCTCCAATTTTTCAGCCAGGAGACCCTCAGTGCCCCCAGACCTCAGTCTCATCTGCATGAGTTCATTGATAGCTGACTGGTCCCCTGAGAAAAAGAGAGAGAGATTGAGCGGAAAACCCTCAAGTGTCTTGGTTGTTTCCTCAAGAACTCTCAGATTCAACTCCAAGCTCTTCCCCGTCCACCAGCACATTTCAATGAATCCTAAGTCCTTTCACTAGGCTCTGGGTGACCACAGATATGGTGGGGCCAAAACTGAAGCTAGGAAACTGCCTTCTGGATGTCCAGCAGAGCTGACACCGACAACTGTACTCTTTTCATCAATGCAAACCCACACCAAAGATGGACGCAGGGGAAAGGGAGGAAAGTTAAAACCATCATCCAGGTCCTGTAGGCTGCTCGTTGCTGCCCTGCACAGCCCCGCTCACCAATGTTGTAGGCACAGTAGCGAATGTTGGGCGAGATCTCCTCTACCCGCTGGTTGTACAGCACAGCCTGCTCTTCTGTGAAGGCACTGGCCAGCTTCTCGTAGATAGTCCTGCCAGGCAAGGAACATCACGGTTCATAGCAGCCTCACTTTAAGAAAATAAACTCACAAAGAACACAGATCAACTACCAGAACTGGCAAGTTCTGAGGCTGAAAGAGAACAATCCATATTTCTCAAGAGAAGGCAAAAAGAAAGAAACCATAATAACTTTCACAGAAGCAATCACTGGCTGATCTGCAGCTTGCATGTGACTGTTATCAAAACTGGCCACAGCCTTTGGGCCAGAGGACTTACTTGCATTTATTAAAAGCCTCAATGGCAGCTTTCCACTCTTGATGTTCGAACTGCAGCATTCCTGAGAGGTAAGCCGTGTAAGCCTGTGAGGTGACGGGAAAAGAGACACTGCTTCAATACCCAGTAACCAGGGTACAGCCCGACCTCTACTCGCTTCAAACTCTGATATCAAGAATAGAGATTCAGGTTGATTCTAATAAAATCAAAAAATGTGTCTCACTAATAAAATGTGACCCATGAGTAATTTATGCCTCATTTACTTCCCAGGAGAGAACTTCAAAATAAAGAAAATTTACTCTCTTTGTTTTACTTAACAACCCACTTCTGGGCTACACCATTAGCATCAAAAGTTGAATATAAACTTGAAATCTCTTCCATCCCTTTTCAAATACTCATTAAGAACAAAATTCTTACTTTGTGAACTTCCCAGACATGTTTTTCACATACACATCAAAAGAAGCACAGGCTTTCTTAAAAGTTAGAGCCAGTTCTTGAAATCCAGGAACTCAAAAACAAAAACCAGAGCCAACTTCACCTTTTAAAAGCAAGATTAGGTTTTCTTCTTCCCTGATTACCAACATACAATGGAAGAGACTCTGTTCTGTTTAACTGTATTATTATTATTTTTAAAGCTACATCTCTAATCTCCACAATAAAGCAAAGCTGATGTTATGACACTAACCTGAGCCTCCAACTTGGTCTTGGCATCCACACGATTGCTCTCACACAAGCGTTCCAACTCCTCGGCATGCTTCACGGCTTTGCGTAGGCGAGACAACAAGTGGAACCGTTTTCGGGGCTCGGTGTTGGCTTCCTGTTTGAGCTGCATGGCATAGCTCCAGGCTCTCTCAGCATCCATCAGAACCAGAAGCAAATATCTAAATCAGAGACAGAACAGGCCAACTGAACAGCAAAGGCAAGGAGCGCCAGACTCGGGTATCCTCGGAGGAGCAATCCTCGGCCTCTCAACTTTTCCCTACGCCCTCCTTTGCTTTTCTCCTCAGAGCTGCTCTTCTCACAGCATCAACCATGGTTCCCAAATCAGCATCTCCGGTAGGTTTCTAATCACCTACTAGACACATCTCACTGAAAAACCTGCTACCACCCCAAACGTGGCAAGCCCAGACTTGCTGTTGTTAGTTGTCCAGTCGTGTTTGACTCTTTGTGACCCCATAGACTGTAGCCCACCAGGTTCCTCTGTCCATGAGATTTTCCAGGCCAGAACACTGGAGTGGGTAGCCATTCCCTTTTCCAGGGGATCTTCCTGACATAGGGATCAAACCTACGTTTCCTGCATTGCAGGCAGATTCTTTACCACTGCACCACCTGGAAAGCCCTTACTTAAGTATAACTGACTTAAAATTCTGCATTAGTTTCAGGTGCAGGGTATGAGGTATTAACTATATTCCTTATGTTGTCCATTACATCCCCATGAATCATGACTGGGGAATTATTTCATGACCGGAAGTTTTTACCTCTTAATCCCCTTCCCCTATTTTACTGACTCCTTCCTACTTCCCTTCCCTCTGGCAACCACCAACTTGTTCTCTGTGAGTCTGTTTTATTTGTTCAGTTGTTTCTTAGATTCCACACAGACTTGAAAATGTATGGTATTTGTCTTCCTCTAATTTAACATGATGCTCTCCAAGTTCATCCATGTTGTGGCAAATGGCAAGATTTCATTCCTCTTTATGGCTAGGTCACACGTATGTAAATGATCTTGCTTTTAAAAGGTGAAGTTGGCATCTCCTGTTTTTGAGCTCTTGGTTTAAATACAGATACAGAGGGACATCGCTGGTGGTACAATGGTTAAGACTTCACACTCCCAATGCAGGGGGCCCAGGTTCCACCCCTTATCAGGGACCCAGATCCTGCATGCCAAAACTAGTACCTGGTGTGGCCAAGTCAGTCAGTCTGAGAAACTGAGCCCCAGACTATTAACACACACTGCCTGATAGAGTAATCCTGTCATGTTAACCACCATGTATACATTCAGCAGTGAAATACAAAACTCTTAGGAAGTACTTTACATATGGCCAGATTTCACTTGAGATATACTGATTTAAGGCCACAGGACTGGAAAAGGTCAGTTTTCATTCCAATCCCAAAGAAAGGCAATGTCAAAGAATGCTCCAACTACCGCACAATTGCATTCATCTCACACGCTAGTAAAGTAATGCTCAAAATTCTCCAAGCCAGGCTTCAGCAATATGTGAACTGTGAACTTCCAGATGCTCAAGCTGGTTTTAGAAAAGGCAGAGCAACCAGAGATCAAATTGCCAACATCCGCTGGATCATCAAAAAAGCAAGAGAGTTCCAGAAAAACATCTATTTCTGCTGACTGACTTTGCCAAAGCCTTTGACTGTGTGGATCACAATAAACTGTGGAAAATTCTGAAAGAGATGGGAATACCAGACCACCTGACCTGCCTCTTGAGAAATCTGTATACAGGTCAGGCAACAGTTAGAACTGGACAGGGAACAACAGACTGGTTACAAATTGGGAAAGGAGTATGTCAAGGCTGTATATTGTCACCCTGCTTATTTAACTTACATGCAGAGTACATCATGAGAAATGCTGGGCTGGATGAAAGCACAAGCTGGCATCAAGACTGCCAGGAGAAATATCAATAAACTCAGACATGCAGATGATACCACCCTTACGGCAGAAAGTAAAGAAGAACTAAAGAGCCTCTTGATGAAAGTGAGGGTAAAAAAGTTGGCTTAAAGCTCAACATCCAGAAAACTAAGATCATGGCATCTGGTCCCATCACTTCATGGCAAAGAGATGGGGAAACAGTGGAAACAGTGCCAGACTTTATTTTGGGGGGCTCCAAAATCACTGCAGATGGTGACTGCAGCCATGAAATTAAGAGACGCTTGCTCCTTGGAAGAAAAGTTATGACCAACCTAGATAGCATTTTCAAAAGCAGCCAACAAAGGTTTGTTTGCCAACAAAGGTCCGTCTAGTCAAAGCTATGGTTTTTCCAGTGGTCATGGATATATGTTTAGAGTTGGACTATAAAGAAAGCTGAGTGCAGAAGAATTGATGCTTTTGAACTGTGGTGTTGGAGAAGACTCTTGAGAGACCCTTGGACTACAAGGAGATCCAACCAGTCCATCCTAAATGAGATCAGTCCTGAGTGTTCATTGGAAGGACTGATGTTGAAGCTGAAATTCCAATACTTTGGCCACCTAATGTGAAGAGCTGACTCATTTGAAAAGACCCTGATGCTGGGAAAGATTGATGGGAGGAGAAGGGGATGATGAGGATGAGATGGTTGGATGGCATCACCGACTCAATGGGAATGAGTTGGGTAAACTCCAGGAGCTGGTTCTGGACAGGGAGGCCTGGCGTGCTGCAGTCCATGGAGTTGCAAAGAGTCGGACATGACTGAGCTACTGAACTGAACAGACACTGAAATTTGCATTCCAGAAACCTTACCTAAAAACCACTTAGGTTATTAGTCTAATCACTGACTTCAACATTTACCATTCCGCCACATTATTTCTGAACAAGTTACAGAGTCTCTCTGAGCCTGTTTTCTGTTTGTTTTTTTGGACCATGCTGTGCAGCATGTGGGATCCTAATTTCCTGATCAAGGATTGAACCTGTATCCCCTGCATTGGGAGTGCAGGGTTTTAACCACTGGACCGCCACGAAGTCCCAGTTTCCTCATAATGGAGGAGTAGTAGTAAAGATGCCGATTCCACAGAGCTGCTACAAAAACCACATGAAATAACTCAAGTGTGTGGCACGACATCTGTCACACTGTAATTGTTCAATAAATGTATTAACAAGATGTACTCAGCACTGAGCAGTCAGTACCTGTTATCAGTCAGAAGATCTTCAGTTACTTTTTTCCCTGTGAATTTGTGTCTGTTCCCCATCTTAAAGTTGAGTGTTTTCCGAAGACGTCTTTGTCTACGCGAACAGTAGCCCCTGTAAGAAACCACACCAAAAACCATTCAGCTAAGCTGATAGTACTTTCAATAGTAAGTTCTATAATAAGGCAAGGTCAAAAGTTTGGGATATTCTACCTATGGTTGCTATAGATACCACCATCCTCTTGCAAATGTTTACTGAATGGAAACATGCAAGGCAATGACTGGAATTACAGAAAACATGAAGAGACAAAGGACATGGTGCCCATTCTCAAAGAACTACACTCAAGCTGGAGAGAATCATGAAGATAAAATGGCAACCACAAAAGTGAGGCAAATGGCAAATACAAAGTGACACGAGTAACCTTCCTCTTCTTGCTAACCCCCTTCACTGGAGTGGACTTTTGATGGGCTTTGAAAGAATGAGTAGGATTCTGATGGATATAAAAGGGAAGACGGGGCATCCTGACGGAGACTATGATGACGAGGAAGACATGGAGAAAGGAACTGCAAGCATATCTGAAGAAAAATGAGGTGAACGAGGATATCACCAAGAAATACAATAAATGTCACCTCTTATGCCAAGCCTCTCTCTTCTGTACTCATGCAGTTTTTAATTCTTACTTCTACTATAGTTTGAGAATATTATAATCATGTTCTTACATCTCTCACTACTAATATAAACTCCTTGAGTACAAAGATTATTTTCAAATTTCTCCCAATGTCTTAGCACAGTCCCTAACATATAGATGTGCAATAAAAATATTTTGACCAAACTAGTGTAAAAATACATGCAAAATTTTACCACTCTTACTCAAAATAGCATAAAATTTACAATATAAAATGATATTCAAATGGTAACTTCAACATCTCAGTCTTAAAGCTACCAAGGAATGGGTTATTAAAAAAAAAAAAGTCTGATTGAATCTATGAACTATAGGTCTTTTTCCTCAATTCATAATTATGCTTTAATTATCACTTACCCTTTTACATAAAAATCAAATGGAACACACACATTATGGATAGAAATGCAAATTGGTAAAAATTTTCTGGCAAGCCATTCATCAAGATCCTTAAAAATCAATGTATGGCAAAACCAATACGGTATTGTAAAGTAAAATAAAGTAAAATAAAATTAAAAAAAAATAAAATAAAATAAAAAACTAAAAAAAAAAAAAAAAAAAAAGATCCTTAAAAATGGTCATACTTCCTGAACTGACAGTCTACTCTTACACTAAGGAAATAATCAGAAATACAAAGAGGAATGATCAGAGATTCACAGGAACAAAATTTTTAAGCCTACAAAACTGGCTACCATATAAATAACCAACTCAGGGGAACAGGTAAATAAACTATGACATGTCTATATAGATGATTTAGATGTATATCAAGTTATAACACAACTAATAAAAATCACACATACAGAACATTTTTATAAACATGGAAAATAATACATAATGTCCAGCAAAAGAGCAGGATACAAAGTTGTATACACAATGTGAGCAAACTTATGGGAAAAAAACGCACAGAAACAGACTAGAAGAACAAAAATAGTATTTGGTAGGCACACATACACAGATATATTTATGTACTAAAAAACAGAAATATGGACTAAAACGTACACAAAGTCATTTTTATGTTATATTTTACTACCAAAAAATCTAACTGAAAACCCAACATTAAAAAGATTAATAATAACTAGGGAAAAAAAAAAAAAAATTGGAGTCCGAACAGCCATTCAACTGGGGGATAAAAGCAGACGATGGTTCACCCCTGCAATGCAATACCACTGAGTAATATGTTAGGTGAGAGAATCTGGACACAAAAGGCCATGTTCCGGAAAAAGCAAAACTACAAGGACAGGAATCAGAACAGCAAATGCCAAGAGCTGGGACATAACCCAGATTCTGTAACATGGTTAAATTAAAAAAAAAAAATCACCATAATTTCTTGTTATTTTTGCCTGAAGCTTCCATGTATCTGCAACATCTTAAGGCAAAATGGATAAAAAGATTCACTCTTTTTAAATTTGAAAATTAAGTATTTTTTTGAGGATTTGATATAAGTTAAGAACTAGGCTTTCCAGGTATACTTTCGGGTAAGGCACAGTAGTGAGGGTAGTAACGAGGGCAAACCAAGTCTGAAAAAGCCAGAGATGTCTATACACCTTGCAAGCGATACTAACCTGTACCTCTGAAAGTCTCCATGCCGTAAACCGTGCTGCTGCTGGGACTCCTTTATAATCTGAAGAACTAGAGTCAAGATTAAGGAAAAGCTTACAGTGCCAAGAATCCAAATAATCCAAAACATTCATCCATATTAGTACCATTAATCTATTTGTATCAAATCACAGCTCATTAAACATTTCTAAGATGCTTAGTACATTAACTAGTGAAATCTCTAGTGACCATTTTCAATAGCTACCTTGTCAGAGGACAGGGCTGCTGCTGCTAAGTCGAGTCCGACTCTGTGGGACCCCACAGACAGCAGCCCAACAGGCTCTTCTGTCCCTGGGATTCTCTAGGCAAGAATACTGGAGTGGGTTGCCATTTCCTTCTCCAATGTATGAAAGTGAAAAGTGAAAGTGAAGTCACTCAGTCGTGTCCAACTCTTCGAGACTCCATGGACTGTAGCCCACCAGGCTCCTCCGTCCATGGGATTCTCCAGGCAAGAGTACTGGAGTGGGTTGCCACTGCCTTCTCAGGAGGACAGGGCTAAGCATGTAAAAAACCTGAGAGCCTGAACTTTCAGTTACTACTTCAAACTAAAAAAGGAGGGCACCCTTCGTCATTGAAGATTAATGAGAGCCAACAATTTAAATCAAGCTGCTGGATTCTGTTGTTAAGTGCTGACTACATTTGGGGTGGTTCCAAAGTGATTTACACCTGGACCTAGTGTTTTTACTCATTTAAGCAGACTCAGGTTATAAATGACGTGTACTACTAGTCTATTTGCATAACCTTCTACAACTGCCAAAGCTGACTTTCCTTAACAGCTGTGATGCTGTCTGTGCCTATGGCAAGCACATGCCAACCAAACCAGGCCACAGTTTGCATTAACATACCAGTTTTTCTTTTAAAAGAAAAAGCATTGACCAAATTCTCCTCTTGAAGAATTTTTAAAATATTTTAAGATTATGTCCCAAACTTTGGGAAGTCCAACGACCTTTGCCTACCATTTTAGTTTTCTTTTAAAGTTTCCTCAATGCTTCTTTATAGGGATATTTTAAAACACTGAACAATGAAAGCGCTATTTCAACAACTAAAAAGAGACCAGCATGTACAAGATCTGTAATAAAATCAGAGCAATCTAACATCCATTTGGAAGGATTATCACCAGTTCAAAAAGTCAAACTTCAATCTGCTGAAAAACTTCAGTATGTTAAAAAGTCAAGCTACATGTACTATTTCAGAAATTCGCCTACATTTTCATTTCAAAAAGCCACAAACTAATATCATAAACACTCAACCGTGATACACTCTGATGAAAACTAGAAACCGATTCCTCAACTGCTCATCTGAATGACTCTCGACAAGACAAAATGCTTACGAGGCATATTAAGAGTAAGTACACAAGTAACAATCTTTGATGATTTATATTCAAAACGGGTAAAAAGCCTTTCCTTGGAACAGTCAACCTTCGCCTCCACTTGCAGAGCATCAAACTGTACTTTTTACTATGTACTCTCCGACGGCTGTCAGACAGAACTATTAAGCCAAAACGTCGAGACTGCAGTTTCTTTCTCCCCACTTCAGCGGCCCCAGGTGCCAAGTTCATCAGAGTGGCCAGTGTCAGACCCACCACCAGCCCCCTCAAACTGGGCAACTGCGGGGAAACTGCCGAAAACTGCCCCATTTTCTGGTGCCGACTGAAAGAAGAAAACGTTCCCCAGCGCGGAGGGCAGAGGAGATGAGAAGAAAAGACAGTCGAAGAGCAGACCCTGGAACTGGTAAGTGCCCAGAAAGTAGGGGCGAGAGCAAGTGCACCCCTCGGCCTCTCCTGCCCAGGGTGAGGCGGCCCCACCGCCTCTCCCGCCCGCCGGCTCGCCAGACCGACACGTAGTCATTGCCGAGTTAGGCCCGGCTACTGTAGGATACTCTCCAAACTCAGGCTATCCCCGAATTCTTTGTGTGCCTTCGAGCCAGCCGAAGGCCGCTCATTTTCCTTATTTTCCTCTCCTGCAGCAGTGCGTCCACCACCGCTCCCGCCGCTGCCCCCGCCGCTACTGCCGCCGCTGCCACCGCCTCCGGGAACCTGCTTCTCAGCAGCCATCTTGCTCATGCGCCGCAGAGCAGGACGGGATAGAGGAGGCGAGACGACACGTGGCAGAGAGCCCGGCCGGCTCGGGCTGGCTGACGGGATAGCGGCGGACTCCGCCGCCGACGACCCTGCCCGCAGGCAACGGCCACTTGTGGTAGCGCGCCTGCGCATGGATGCCGATTCTGGGTCTGCAGCGGTGGCGGGATTAGGGCTGGGGACCCTGAAGGGGCGAGGACGCGGTAGCTGTTAAAGTCTCCTGGAGGCAGTCTTCCTTGGATGGAGGACCCGGCCCCCACCTCCTGCATCCCTGCGCGGGAGACCCCGTTGGATAAGATCCTTGCCTCCCGGAGTGTCTTCCTCCCCGGAAACCTGGGAGATGGGATTCCCACCCTAAGGAAGGAAACACCCCGCCTGGGAGGGGACCGCCTCTGTCTGCGCCGTCCTCTGGAGCCGGCTGTAATGCAGGAACTCTCAGATGCATGGGGATCTGTGCCCTTCTTTGGACTTCGGGGCGCGCTCGAGTAGTCCGAGCAGAGAGAACTGTTGAAGCGTGGAAGACTATGAAACTTTGCTCTGCAATATGGCACTGCGAGCTCTAATTCTGGCTCTGTCTTTATGGCTGGGAGATATGGGCAAATAGCTTAATCTCTCTCTAAACCTTTCTTCCCTCATCTGTCAGTGTGAAAGTGGTCAGTCGTATCCGACTCTTGGCGACCGCATAGACTGTAGCCTGCCAGGCTTCTCTGTCCATGGAATTCTCCAGGCCAGAATACTGGAGTGGGTTGCCATTCCTTTCTTCAGGGGATCTTCCTGACCCAGGGATCGAATCCCGGTCTCCTGCATTGCAGACGGATTATTTACCATCTGAGCCTCCAGGTGATAGGCAACATTAGGGAAATGCATATCAAAACCACCATGAGCCATCACCTCACATCCATTAGAAGGGCTACTGTTTTTTAAATAACAGGACTAGAAAATAACATGTATTGGGGAGGACATGGAGAAATTGTAACTACTGCACTTTTGGTGCAAACATGAAGCAGTATATCCACAGTGGAAGACAGTGTGACAGCTCTTGAGAAAATTAAAAGAATTACCATCTGCTCCAGCGATTCCACTTCTGGGTATATGCCCAAAAGAACTCAAGGCAGGGCCTTGAGATATTTGTACACCCAAGTTTATACCAGCATTATTAACAATAGCCAACAGATGGAAGAAACTCAGTGACCCTCAAGGAATAAGCAAAAAATGGTCTAATCCCTACAATGGAATATTATTCAGCCTTAAAAATGAAGGAAATTCTGACACTGCTACAACATGATTAAAGTTTGAAAACAATTGTGCTAAGTAAGCCAGTCACCAAAAGACAGACATGGTAGGATTCCACTTATATGAGGTATGTAGTGTAGTGAAATTCATAGAAAGTAGAATGTGGTTGCCAGGGGCTGGAGGAAAGGGAAATGGCGAGATAGTGTTTAATGTGTATAGAGTCTCAGTTTTGCAAGATCAAAAAGTTCTGGAGATTAGTTGCACACCAATGTGAATATTCTTAACACTACTGAACTGCACACAAAATATTTAAGGTGGAAAACTGTGTTTTTTATATTTTACCATGACTAAAAATAATTTCTAGGGAATTCCACAGTAGTCCAGTGATTAGGACTCTACACTTTCACTGCCAGGAGCGCGGGTTCAATCCTTGGTCAGAGAACTAAAGATCCCACAAGCCATACAATATAGCCAAAGTTTTTTAAAAAATTAAAAAATAAATTATCAGTTCAGTCGCTCAGTCGTGTCCGACTCTGCAACCCCATGGACTGAAGCACGCCAGGCCTCCCTTTCCATCACCAACTCCCGGAACTTGCTCAAACTCATGTCCATCGAGTCAGTGATGCCATCCATCAATCTCATCCTCTGTCATCCCCTTCTCCTCCTGCCTTCAGTCTTTCCCAGCATCAGGGTCTTTTCCAGCTCTTCGCATCAGGTGGCCAAAGTATTGGAGCTTCAGCTTCAGCATCAGTCCTTCCAATGAATATTCAAGACTGATTTCCTTTAGGATGGACTGGTTGGATCTCCTTGCAGTCCAAGGGACTCTCAAGAGTCTTCTCCAACACCACAGTTCAAAAGCATCAATTCTTTGGGATTCAGCTTTCTTTATAGTCCAACTCTCACATCCATACATGACTACTGGAAAAACCATAGCTTTGACTAGATGGACCTTTGTCAGCAAAGTAAAAAAATAAATAATAATTTAAAAAAAAAAGTCAGTCTGGGACTTCCCTGGTAGTCCAGTGGTTAAGACTCTGAACTTCCTGCTCTGAACCAGCAGGGGACACTGGTTCAATCATCTCTGGTTAGGGAACTGAGATCCTACATGGCCAGTGGGAAAAAAAGAAGGGGAAAAAAAAAAAGAAAGTCTCCTAAATGTCTATCAACAAATGAATTGGATAAGCAAGATGTAATTATTACACAATGGGACATTATTTGGCCATGAAAAGGAACGAAGTACTGATACATTACAGATGAATCTTGAAAACATTAGGCTAAGTGAAAGAAGTTATACACAAAAGGTCACATGTTGTGTGATTTCATTCATATAAAATGTCTGGAACAGGTAAAGCTATAGATTCAAGTGGGGAAGTGGAGCTCGAGGAAAGGTCAGGGCTAGGGTAGGAGCGCTTATCAAGAAAAGAAAATGCCCTTCCAGAAACTCCAACCTGTAATTAACTGACAGCAAGAACCTTTTAGAGCTTCCCTAAAGTGGTAAAGAATCTGACTGCAAAGCACAAGACCCAAGAGACTTGGATTCAATCCCTGGGTAGGGAAGAGCCCCTGGGAGAGAAATGGCCTGGAAAATCCCATGGGTGGCTGGAAAAGAGACTGTATACATAGTGACAGAGTGGTGGGCTAGGGTTGAGGTGATTTTTTTTGGCGGGAGCAAAAATGTCCTAAGATTGATTGTGGTATTTGCACAACTTAGTGACTAGACTAAAAAGCAAATAAACACTGTATATGAGTAAACTCCATGGTGTGTGAATTATATTTCAATAAAGCCTTTTTTTTTTCTTTTTAAGCAGATCAATGTTAGGCCTCTAGGCAAAACTGCCATGGCTTCTCTTTTTACTCAGACTAGAAGCCTTCCTCACAATGGAAAAAATCCTGCACGCTATCCCTCTCATGTTCTCTCCTACCAATCTCCTTGTTCATTCAACTGAAGCCATACCCCCTCCTGGCTTAGGGGCACAGACACACTCCTGCTTTAGGGCCTTTGCGCTGGCTGTTCTATCTGGAATTCAAGTTCCTCAGATATCAGCTAGGCTAGCCCCCTCTCCTCATCCAAGTCTTTGCTTAAATGTTACCTTCTTAATGAGGTCTGCTTGACCACCCCATTTTCAATTGCACCATCATCACCACTCCAATACTCCTACTCCCCTCAC
This sequence comes from Cephalophus harveyi, assembly GCA_006410635.1. Taxonomy (NCBI): domain Eukaryota; kingdom Metazoa; phylum Chordata; class Mammalia; order Artiodactyla; family Bovidae; genus Cephalophus; species Cephalophus harveyi. Next base: position 255,893 of record SJYT01051311.1, on the reverse strand, counting down.
TCTATAATTTACTTTTCCTGCAAGTACTTATCAACCGATTAATAACTTGAGTTACATTTATTGTCTCTCTCCCCTGATAGAAAGGAAGCTCACAAAGGGCCTTGATCTTCGTAGATCTCACTGGTAAATCCCAAGGACCCAGAACAGTGCCCGGAAATGAGTAGGTGCTCTATAAATGTGTATTGAATAAATGAATGGCAAGCATCTCAGAAAAATGAACGGTTATTATCTTCCTAATCCATGAATAAGCAGGCAGGGCAGAGGTGTAAATAACCTTTTCTTACCGAGAGGAGCAAGCAGCTGGGCTCCTGCGGCTGAGGTTCTGGGTGAGGAGAAGTGGAAAAAAGGAAGTTTTTGACTAGGAGCCCAGGAACAGGACTGGAGAAGGAAATGGCAACCCACTCCAGTAGTCTTGCCTGGAAAATCCAACAGACAGAGGAGCCTGGTGGGCTACAGTCCATGGATCGCAGAAGATGAGACACGAGTTAGTGACTAAACAACAAGGACGGGGCAAGGAAAGGTGGAGCAGAGGTTAAGCTACAGAAGGTGGTGATGCTCAAACCCAATTTTAAAGTTAGATAGAAACAGTCTTGATTCCGGGTCACAAACTTTTGATGCTTAGTATGTCAACATCATCTGAGGGGCTTCCCTCAGCTCAGTTGGTAAATCATCTGCCTGCAATGCAGGAGACCCGGATTCGATCCCTGGGTTGGGAAGATCCCCTGGAGAAGGAAATGGCAACCCACTCCAGTATTCTTGCCTGGAGAATCCCATGGACTGAGGAGCCTGGCTCCTCAGTCCATGGGGTCACAAAGAGTCAGACACAACTTAGCGGCTAAACCATCACGTCAACATCATAAATAAATATTTAAGTGTTTTTGCAACCTAACACCCTCCTGGCTATCTCAAAAAATGTGGCTGATGCATATCAATAACTCTGCTGTGGTTTGTTTAATTTGGCTGTGCCCCTCTTGGATGTGGTATGCGGGATCTGAGTTCCATGACCCTGGCCGCCTGCACTGGTGTGGAGTCTTAACTACGGGACCACTGGAGAAGTCTCAGTTCTGCTGTTTGTGTTTCCTTTTTATTTCCCCTTGTTGGATATCTGGATAGAGTAAGGAAAAAGAGAAGAAGAGTTTGATTCCTTCAGATTCTACCAACTGGCCTCAGGTCTCACACACCCATCTCCCATTCTCATCAGAGCCCTCTAGAAGGTGCTATTAGCCCATATTGTAATATTGAGGAAACGGAGGCAGGGCGCTGGGAACCGAGCCTGACACACAGGAGATGCTCAGTAAACTTTTACTGGACTGAACTGGAGTGGGAAACGCTCAGTGCGGGAGAGAAGGGAACGAAATCCTTCCACCTTTGCCTCGTCTGTTCCCTGGGGTTCCTGTGAGGCGCGATGCTCCTGGGAATTAAAAGCGGGAAGAGGCGTGGAGTACGCGGCAATGGCATCCCACTCGCCAGGTCGGGAAAATTGCAGCCCCCCGCCCAATCCGCCCCCACTCCTCGTCATCCCCACCTCCACACTTTAGGGGGCACCTGGAACTCTCTGGAGGACGCCTCCCAGCCTGCCCCGGGAGGTCCGGCGCGCCCGCCAGCCTGCAGAGAGGCACAGAGGCGCGCCCACAGGTCCCGGCGGTCGGTCCCTCCGGCGTCTGCCCGGGAGGTCAGTTAGCTGCTCAGCTCCGTACAGCTCGAAGCTGGAGGCTGGAGCGCGCCGACGAAGACGGAGGGCCAGGGAGCAGGAACGCGCTCGGCCGTCCACCCCGGGGTGGGCTGCTTGTGCCTTGGCCAGGGCGCGCCGGGGCCCCTGGGCAGCCCTTCCCCCGGCGCGGTTGGCCGCCAGCGGGATCATACCCCGTTCGGCGGCTCGCTCCTCCCCTTGAGCCCCGCGCGGACCCTTCTGCCCCAGCCGCGGAGATCACTCCGCTCAGTCGCGCCGGGCGCTGCAGCGGCTGGAGCCCCCGGAGCTGCGCGCTCGCCAGGACCCAGACGGCTGCCGGAGCCCAGGCAGCCCCGGGGCGGCGGCACCATGAATGGCTCGGGCGGCCTGGACACCGAGGACACGAGCGAGGCGGGAGGCGGGGGCAGCTGGCAGCCTGAGGCGGTCATCGTGCCCACGCTCTTTGCGCTCATCTTCCTCGTGGGCACCGTAGGCAACGCACTGGTGCTGGCCGTGCTGCTTCGCGGTGGCCAGGCGGTCAGCACGACCAACCTGTTCATCCTCAACCTGGGCGTGGCCGACCTGTGTTTCATCGTGTGCTGCGTGCCCTTCCAGGCCACCATCTACACCCTGGACGACTGGGTGTTCGGGTCGCTGCTTTGCAAGGCGGTGCACTTCCTCATCTTCCTCACCATGCACGCCAGCAGCTTCACGCTGGCCGCCGTCTCCCTGGACCGGTGAGCTGGCGTCCCAGGGGGTCGGGCTCGCAGGCAGGAGCTGAGGAAGGGGGCTGGACTTGAGGGTCAAGGAGAGATGTGCAGAGTGGAGAGAACTAAGGCTAGGAAGGAAGGGGCACCAGGAGGGAGTGAAAGACAAGTAGGTGTGTCGGAGGAAAAGAATGGGGGACCTTGGTGTCCCTCTGTTAGGTGCCTCCTCAGGGACTCAGGGCCTCAGCTCTTCGGCCCTTCGGTGTCTGATAAAGTCTTTCCGGGTAAGAAGGGTTTTCCCATGCCGAGTTTCATTTGAGGGTCAAGGCCCCTTGGGAGGCTGGGACAGAAAGGATTGCTGTGCCCAGTTTACAGACCAAACCGGGTTTATAAGCGATTCGCTCAGAGTGGCCTGTCCTGTAGTCCCGTACCTGAAGCCAGCGCTCTGTCTCCTCTCGTCAAGCTCAGGCACCTCCACCTCGCTGGCCTCCAAACCACAGTTTGCTCGGCACAGTCTACTCTGGCTCCGACTGCAGAATCTGGGTCCTTTGTGAGGGCCCACACCAAACTCCAAGCAAGCCCACCCCAGGGGCCCTAGGTTGGTCCCATCCTACCCCATGCCACCTCTGCACCCTACCAACAGGCCTGGAGTCACTGGCAGGAGAGGAGTGGGCCCAAGGGTCCCCCTGAATGCTGGAGCTTGGAAGGACACCGGGATGATTCCTGGGGCGGGAATCCTGGTCTGACTGCTACCTCCCTGGCCCCCTCCGTCCTCACGTTCCTTCCCTGGACAGGCAAGGAGGTCAAGGAGACAAGTCACATTCCCCATGCACCAAGCCCCGCCCCCAGTTCCGCTGAGCACTAAGTGTGTCAGTTCCGATAGGCTAGTGGGACCCAGTTCCGCTAGGCTAGCGTCGGGTGCTCTAAGAAATCCCCTCTGTACCTTGCCTGAGGTGTCTCCAGGCTGTCTCTTAGAGCCTCAACGCGCCTGAGTCCTACCTCTGGGGGCAACATCACTGGTGAGTAATCACAGCCTGCCAGAGCCCCGAAGCCGGTTTCATCTTGGGGGTGCCAGCCCGGGTGGAGTCTGACAGTGGTCGTAGTCTCAGAAGTAACAAATGAGTAGCCTTTCCTGCTCCCGAGTCCCGCCTCGTGGGTGGGCGCAGCTGAGGGTGTCCGGGATGGGATGCTCGGTCGCCCTCTGGGCTTGTGCAGCGTTACGCTGCGCTAGAGAACTTCCCGGACGGTGAGTGTGGGACTCGAGGTGGACGGGTCCGGCCCGGCTCCCGCGAATCCAGCTGGCTCATCCGACGTCTCGCTTTCTGGCCTGACCCGCAGGTATCTGGCCATCCGCTATCCACTGCACTCCCGCGAGCTGCGCACGCCTCGCAACGCGATGGCGGCCATCAGTCTCGTTTGGGGGCTCTCGCTGCTCTTCTCCGGGCCGTACCTGAGTTACTATCGCCAGTCCCGGTTAGCCAACCTGACCGTATGCCACCCGGCGTGGAGCGCGCCGCGCCGCCGCGCCATGGACCTCTGCACCTTCGTCGTCAGCTATCTGCTGCCGGTCCTGGTGCTCGGCCTGACCTACGCGCGCACCCTGCGCTACCTCTGGCGTGCCGTCGACCCGGCGGCCGCCGGCTCGGGCGCCCGGCGCGCCAAGCGTAAGGTGACACGCATGATCATCATCGTGACCGCGCTCTTCTGCCTCTGCTGGATGCCTCACCACGCGCTGATCCTCTGCGTGTGGTTCGGCCGCTTCCCTCTTACGAGCGCCACTTACGCGCTACGCATCCTCTCGCACCTGGTCTCCTATGCCAACTCCTGCGTCAACCCCATCGTCTACGCTCTCATCTCCAAGCACTTCCGCAAGGGTTTCCGAGAGATCTGCGCCGGCCTGCTGCGCCGCGGCCCGCACAGAGCCTCGGGCCGCGTGTGCGTCGCGCCCCGGGGCCCCCACGGCGGCAGCGTGTTGGAGCGCGAGTCCACTGACCTGACGCACGTGAGCGAGGCCGCCGGGCATTCTGCCCCTGTGCCGGCGCCTCTCCGCGGCCAGTCATCCAGCCACGTCCGGGACCTGTCCTGGAGGGACCCAAAGGCCCCTCAAAGGCATCTTGACAGTTAATTTGACCTAAGGGCACTTAGGGGGTATGCTTGGGTGTTGAAAGATTGGAGTCAGAGGTTGCGGGATCGTGGAGGGAATTTCATTTGTTAATAAAACGTGCAAACTATTCCATATGCTGTGGCGCGCTGTCTCTGCCTGTCTCAGGGGCCCCAGGCTCCGTGGTGAGAAGCCTCTGGGACTTCCCAGGGGAGCTCTGGAGGGATGAGTACAAGAGAGGGGCCTGCACCGAAGGCAGCAGAGTTAAAATCCGCCTAGAAATCCCTAATGGACACTGAGGAGCCTATGACGACCTAAGGCTCTTTCCACGTGGCCATCTGGGCGCGCCAGGTGTATATAGATCGAGGAAACAGCAGCTGCCGGTGAGCAGCACACAAGCTGTCAGAGCACGCTGGATAACTCAGCCGGTGACACACTTGGCGGACCTGGACACTGCGTGTTCCCATTAGCATTTGTGTACAGGCATGTGGTGGGTCCTCGCCTGTTGCCAGCTTTCTGAGGCTCCATGGAGTCACACCAACCAGACCTGCGCCTAACCACCTTCAGCCCTTGTTTCCTTCCCTCCCTGTAGCTGTCTGGGACCTGGTCTCCAAGACAGGTTTATCCTTAGGTTAGGAAAGTCACCCCCACAGCCATCGGTCCTGCTTTAGGGTGCACAGAGGTGTTTCTAAGGCACTGCTGGCCTGGGGCAGCCTGAGAATCCTGTGGGGAGCAGAAATACCCCAGAGGCTTTGGTCAAAAGCGAGCCTCTAGCTGTTCCAGGTTTGCCCCACTTCTGGGGTCCTTGAGCCAAGGCCTTTGACATGAAATTAGTTGTTTGAGGAGAGGCAGGGAAACCCTCAAGGGTGTGCCACCTTCAAATGGCTGGGCACAGAGCACTGTGGTAAGGGTTTGGGTGTTTAGCCAAGCAGGTGCCTGCTGTGGAAACCCAGGTTGCACCTGCCCAGATTGGAAGGACCTTTTCAGGAAAAGGTGTGTGTGTGTTTAGGCAGGGGTCCCATGCTTGCCTCGTCTGCTTGGTGAGTCTTGAATGTGAAAACTGGTTCCAGGTGGTAGAAATGGAGCAGGGGCCTGGAAGCCTGGGCAGATGCAAGTTGGGCAGGGCTGAGTCCTGAGCTTTGTCTTTCGGTGTTTGCGGAACCTGGGGTGCAGGTGTGCCAAGTCCGAGGCTCCAGGGTCGTGGCACAGAACAGCTGCCTCCAATCGACTGCCCAGTCCCCCAGAGAAGTGACTGAAATAGAGGTTGTAGCTTAGGCGCTGCTCCTCCATCCAGCCCCTCCGCATAGCCTCTCATGATGGCCCTGTGGCTCCTGCTCCATCTCACCTTCCTCGGGCTCGGAACCACTCAGCCTTTGGCTCAGCAGCAGGGCTTTAGCGCGCCGGCATTTGGTAGGTAGAGAGCATAAAGCCTTGAGCTTTGGGATTTGGGTCCCAAGGCACAGGGTGACCTCGACCTCCACCCTTCAGACTGGCCATCCTTCTCCAACCTCAACTCACCCCAGGAGGTTAAGGATCCCATCCAGATTCCAAACAATGGAAGCAAGCCCCTGGTGGTGGACGTGCAGGTGTTTGTATCCAATGTGTTTAACGTGGTAAGTGTCCTGAGGGCCCGGGAGCCCAAGTGCTGAGCTGGAGATGGAACAGGGCTCAGCCTCGTGAACGCGGGGGTCTCCTGCCTTCCTGCCACAGCGCCCACCCCCGAGGTGACACACTGTTCCCCCCTGCAGGACATCCTTCGGTATACGGTGTCCTCCACGTTGCTGCTTCGGCTGGTGAGCATCCATGGTGGGTGGAGGCTGAGGAGGGGAGAGACCCCTTGAGTCCAGCACAGTACTGGCCTTTGTCAACCTGCTAAACCCAGGGGCACATATACACGGAGAGCGGGAGCCTTAGTAGCACCCTTGTGTCCCCAGTCCTGGCTGAACACACGCCTGGCCTTGAACTCAACTGGGCACCAGCAGAACCCAATCATGCTGCCCTGGGACGTGCTCTGGATGCCGAGACTCACTGTTCGGGAGGCGTAAGTGAGGCGGGGGTTGTTTTCCCTGCCACAGGTCAGGAGCAGCCTTCTCTACTACTCATCTGGAGCCGGGAGGTCCTCTTATTGAATATTCCCCTCCTGTTGGCCCCGCCAGACCACTGGCACGACTCTTGTGCACTATGGTGCCCCACCTTCCAGAACCCTGAGGGCAGTGCACAGCAGCTGGGAACATGCTGGGGTCCCCCCTCTTCCCCCTTCTGAGGGATGTCTGTCCCTCTGCAGCCTCTGGGTGAACTGGCAGGACAAGAGCCCGCAGGCCCGTGTAGACGGGGACGGCCACATCGAGTTCTACCTGGCCCTCACCACAGAGACCAACTGCGACTTTGAGCTCTTCCACTTCCCTAGGGACCAGAGCGACTGCCACCTCACCTTCTTCGCTTTCAGCAACACTGGTGCTGGCAGGACAGGAGACGGGGGATGAGGGGAGAGGGGAGGGGAAGCCTCTGGCCCCCAGCAAACACCGGACCTGGGGGACTGGGCCTGTGTTCACACCTGTCCACCTCCTGGCCTAGGGGAGCTGGGCACGCTTCTTTCACTCCATACGCCCTACTCAAATAGCGGCCACATCTCCCGGTCCTCCCCTGCTGTAGGCTGTGGGCCCCTCCAGTCTTCTCCCACCCCCAGAGCAACAGTTCTGGGCCAACACCCAGGGCCGAACTGCCCACTTGTGTCCAGCCCAGAGGCGCAGGATGCTGCAGCCTCACTCCTGAAAACATCCTGAAGGTGTAGCCACCCACCGATTATCCCACAAACCCAGCAGGTGATGTTCAACTCGGCAGAGTAGTCCCACCTTCCCTTCCATCCCTCCCCTCTGGGAAATACCACAGCTGCCGCCCCACAAATCCTAGTTTTTCAGGTGTGAGATGATATACCAGTGAGTGAGTTTGTGACCATGTCCCCTGCCCCTCTGTGAAGTGGTGCAAAGTGCGTTTATTTTTACAGTGAAAATACATTTTATGAATCTGAGATGGCCCTTCCTCTAAGTTGAGAAAATTTGGGGTATTGCAAAATCAGTTTGGAAAGCCCTTGGACAGACCAGCTTCCAAGTCTGCCCCCAGCAACCATCAGAGGGCTCCATCATCCCTGGGCTCCAGTCCATCCCTGCCCCTACTGCCAAGAAAGATGCAGGCACAGGGTATTTCTTTCTGAGTTCACCGTTCTCACCCCTCCCCCTGCATCATCCAGATTCCAAACAATGGAAGCAAGCCCCTGGTGGTGGACGTGCAGGTGTTTGTATCCAATGTGTTTAACGTGGTAAGTGTCCTGAGGGCCCGGGAGCCCAAGTGCTGAGCTGGAGATGGAACAGGGCTCAGCCTCGTGAACGCGGGGGTCTCCTGCCTTCCTGCCACAGCGCCCACCCACGAGGTGACACACTGTTCCCCCCTGCAGGACATCCTTCGGTATACGGTGTCCTCCACGTTGCTGCTTCGGCTGGTGAGCATCCATGGTGGGTGGAGGCTGAGGAGGGGAGAGACCCCTTGAGTCCAGCACAGTACTGGCCTTTGTCAACCTGCTAAACCCAGGGGCACATATACACGGAGAGCGGGAGCCTTAGTAGCACCCTTGTGTCCCCAGTCCTGGCTGAACACACGCCTGGCCTTGAACTCAACTGGGCACCAGCAGAACCCAATCATGCTGCCCTGGGACGTGCTCTGGATGCCGAGACTCACTGTTCGGGAGGCGTAAGTGAGGCGGGGGTTGTTTTCCCTGCCACAGGTCAGGAGCAGCCTTCTCTACTACTCATCTGGAGCCGGGAGGTCCTCTTATTGAATATTCCCCTCCTGTTGGCCCCGCCAGACCACTGGCACGACTCTTGTGCACTATGGTGCCCCACCTTCCAGAACCCTGAGGGCAGTGCACAGCAGCTGGGAACATGCTGGGGTCCCCCCTCTTCCCCCTTCTGAGGGATGTCTGTCCCTCTGCAGCCTCTGGGTGAACTGGCAGGACAAGAGCCCGCAGGCCCGTGTAGACGGGGACGGCCACATCGAGTTCTACCTGGCCCTCACCACAGAGACCAACTGCGACTTTGAGCTCTTCCACTTCCCTAGGGACCAGAGCGACTGCCACCTCACCTTCTTCGCTTTCAGCAACACTGGTGCTGGCAGGACAGGAGACGGGGGATGAGGGGAGAGGGGAGGGGAAGCCTCTGGCCCCCAGCAAACACCGGACCTGGGGGACTGGGCCTGTGTTCACACCTGTCCACCTCCTGGCCTAGGGGAGCTGGGCACGCTTCTTTCACTCCATACGCCCTACTCAAATAGCGGCCACATCTCCCGGTCCTCCCCTGCTGTAGGCTGTGGGCCCCTCCAGTCTTCTTCTCCCACCCCCAGAGCAACAGTTCTGGGCCAACACCCAGGGCCGAACTGCCCACTTGTGTCCAGCCCAGAGGCGCAGGATGCTGCAGCCTCACTCCTGAAAACATCCTGAAGGTGTAGCCACCCACCGATTATCCCACAAACCCAGCAGGTGATGTTCAACTCGGCAGAGTAGTCCCACCTTCCCTTCCATCCCTCCCCTCTGGGAAATACCACAGCTGCCGCCCCACAAATCCTAGTTTTTCAGGTGTGAGATGATATACCAGTGAGTGAGTTTGTGACCATGTCCCCTGCCCCTCTGTGAAGTGGTGCAAAGTGCGTTTATTTTTACAGTGAAAATACATTTTATGAATCTGAGATGGCCCTTCCTCTAAGTTGAGAAAATTTGGGGTATTGCAAAATCAGTTTGGAAAGCCCTTGGACAGACCAGCTTCCAAGTCTGCCCCCAGCAACCATCAGAGGGCTCCATCATCCCTGGGCTCCAGTCCATCCCTGCCCCTACTGCCAAGAAAGATGCAGGCAAAGGGTATTTCTTTCTGAGTTCACCGTTCTCACCCCTCCCCCTGCAGTGAAGGAGCTGGAGTTCCAGGTCCACGCGGTGAACGAGATTGTGAGTGTGAAGAGGGAGTTCGTGGTTCAGGATCTGAAAACCCAAATCCCATCCCAGCAGCTGGTACCCTGCTTCCAGGTGACGGTGAGTTGGGAGGTGGCTACTGAGGGCTGAGGGGGGCGTTGGGGAAGCACAGTCAGAGGCCATGACCTCACCCTTCTATGCCCACTCCCTAGAACACCCTGTCTTCCTTCCAGTTGCGCCTGGAGAACACAGCGCTAAAGGCATTCTTAACGCTCCTGGTCCCTGGGGAGGCGCTGCTGTTGGCTGACCTGTGCGGGGGGCTGCTGCCCCTCCACACTGAGCGCATCGCCTACAAGGTGACCCTGCTTCTGAGCTACCTCGTCTTCCACTCCTCCCTGATACAGGCCCTGCCCAGCTCCTCCTCCTGCAACCCCCTGCTAGGTAAGGCCCTGCCCTCGCCCGGCCTGGGGCCGGGCCGCTCTGCGCTGGGCCTGCCTCACTTCGCCTCTGCCTGCTTTCACCGGAGCCAGGGTGCCTCTGCTCAGGTCCCGGGGCCCGCGAGGCCAGGCCTGGCTCCTGACCGCTCTTCTCCACCCCCTCTCCAGTTTACTACTTCACCATCCTGCTGCTGCTGCTCTTTGTCAGCACCACCGAGACTGTGCTGTTGACCGGGCTCCTGGCCCGGGGCAACCTCAGGGCAGAGGACAGCCCCAGTCCAGCGCTGAATGGGGCGCAGCACAACCCCGGGAAGCCAGGGCCTAACCCTGAAGGTGGGCAGGGGCTGGGGCCCCTTCCTGGGGGGGTGGAGGAGGAGGCCTAGGGGCAGAGCTGGCAGACTGGGGCTGCAGGTCACCGGGCTCCTTAGAGGTTCCTGCACCCATCTCGGCCGGCTCTGCTGTCCGGACCCCACCATGGCTGCACTCACCAGCAGCAGGTCTGGAGCAGGGAGCAGAATCAGCCTCCCTAAGGCCCAGTGACTTCAGACTCTCTAGGCTTCCCAGGTGGCACTAGGGATATAGAGCCCACCTGCCAATGCAGGAGACATAAGAGACATGGGTTCAATCCCTGGGTCAGGAAGATCCCCTGGAGGAGAGTATGGCAACCCACTCCAGTATTCTTGCCTGGAGAATCCCGTGGACAGAGAAGCCTGGCAGGCTACAGTCCACGGGGTCACAAAGAGTCGGACACGACTGAAGTGACTTAGCAGAGGATAACCCTGTGCCTTGCACAGCCTCTCTCAAAGGGCATTTCTTCAACTCACGATGATCTAGAAGGGGCCAGACCTGAATGTTCCTTCGCTGTGAATGTGATGAAGTGGGGCAGACTAGCACTCTCTGGGGCTCACCCTTGTGCATACGCAGAGTGTGCAGTCTGTCTTCTTTTACTCTTCCTGCCCACACAGAAGCCTCTGGAGCAGGGAAGGGGTCCAGAAGGAGCTGGGCGGAGGCTGCTGACCACATCTTCTTCCAGGTGTATGTGGTAGGGGTGGCGTGTAGCCAGATCATCTTCATTGCGCTCTGGATGTGGGCGACATGCAAGTCGGAACCCGCCCCTGGAGCGGCTGCACCCCATGGCGGGCAGCCCAGGCTGTAACGGGCTGCAGACCTGGGGGGCGAGGGCTGTGACGGGGCCTCTGGAGGGGGAGGGAGGTGGACTCTCTTCCCTCAGCCTGGAGGACTCCAGGCCACCCCGAGCTCTCCTTCCTGTTAGCACGTAAGCAAGGAGTGTGGAATAAACACATCACCCCGGGGCAAGGGCACCTCTCGGGTCTGTCTTTGTCGCGCTCAGCTGTTCACTTTTGTTGGAGTAGGTGGGGCCCCATCTCATGTCCCTGAGCCCCACTCTGCTCCAGACTGTCTCACCACTGTCCGCTAGTCCCCCCGTCCCCACACACTGCCTAACTGCTCCTTCGGCAACTGCTGCTGCTTAGCCCCAGGCCAGGAGCACTGGAGCCCCGAGACAGGCCTGGGACGGTCAGGACCCCTCCTGTGAGCTCCGGCCGAGCGCTCAGAGGGCAGGGAGGGCACTTCTACTCCAGCCACTGGGCGCACCTTGGGGACAGAACCCCCCAGGCAGCAGGACTGTGGGGATGGGGCAGGTATTCTCTGCACTGAGTCTGAGAGCAGTCCAACCCCCTTGCTTTTCTGCAGGGCCCGGGGCTGCGGTGTGGCCTGCTCCTCTGAGCCCGACCTCAGGCCTGGGCTGAAGGGCATTCTCCACCCCAGTCCTGAGCTGGCCTGGAGGCAGGCCTACTCTGCCCTCCTCCTCCCGTTCCGCGAGGCAGCTGTGGGCACAGACCTCTGTCTCCCTTCTCTGTCCTTCTCGTCTTGAAGCCATCCTGTGGCTGCTGCAGGCTGTGGTCAGGGTGACAAACCCCAAGGTTCTGGGAGAGCGCTGCTTGGGTAGGGAATGGGGGCTGCGAGAGGGAGGGCGGACCAGGACTCGAGGACTCGGGGGCGGGGCTCCTGGCCGGGTGGCAGAGCAAGGCCCCTGTTGCAAAGGATGCCACACTCACCCGGCCCAGAGGCAAGTCCACACCTGTTTATCTGTCCAGTAACACAGCTGCTCTGGCAGAGCCAGGCAGGGGCAGCGGCAGCTCAGGCCGAGGTGTCAAAGAGGCGATCGATCATGTCCCCCACCTGCTCCACGCGGTACTTGATGTACTTCTCCGGGTTCTTGGTGAAGGGCACGCTGCCATACCTGCCCAGGCGCTGAGGTCAGGGGGTGCAGGCCGAGCCCGCCCCCAGCCCTGACTCACCCTAAGGCCCTCCTGACGGGGTGCCCCGAGTCGTGTTTTGGTCTGGCCCCACACGAAAGCCATAGGCGCTGGGTCTGCCACCTGAACCCACCACCCTCTCTCCAAGTTTTCTCAAAGAAAAGAGCCCAGAGGTCTTTGAGTTGGGGCAGAGGGGGAGCATGGGGCTGGGAAGGCAGAGATGGAGGGCTCACCTGTTTAGAAAGGCCCCATAGGTCTCCTTAACGATGCTTTTCTGAGCTTGGCGGATCTTGTCCCTCTGCTCCGTGTCGGGAATAGCCCAGGCCTTCTGGATCTTGCACAGCTCCTCAAGGCCATCGTTGAAGCCCTGGCCACCAAACAGGGGAAATAGCAGTGACCCAGAGACAAATGTTTGGGTCTGTGTTGCTACGGGAGCGGCATCAATCGACGGAGGGGAGAAGATCCTGATTTACCTTAAAACGCTCCTTGATCATCTGCCGCTCCTTGTCCCGAAGCTGGGGGGCCGGGGGAGATGGAGGACAAAGTGGAGCTCAGAGCAGAGGCGTCCTGCCCCTGGCTCCTTCCCCTCTGCCCTCGGGGCCACGGGCATCCTTGCTTTCTCATCCTGATTGCTTATTTTTTTCCCAGAGAGGCAACATAGAGCACCGTATCCACTAGCCACCCTCCCCTCCCCAGCCCAGGCCTTCAGCTCACCTTGACTCCAGGCTGGACCACAGGTAGATTCTTCTCGGCAATGTAGTCAGTCACCTTTAACCAACTGCCAGGCAGGGAGGGAAGCACAGGGCAGAAAAGGGATAGCCTCAGGCCCCTGCTCCCTTTCCTGGGGTTTTGTTTTTTTAAAAAATCTCTTCATCTACTGGGGTAGGTGGTGAGGGCAGGGATCGGTTTGGGGTTTGGGTCAAAACTGAGCAAAACACAGCTGAGATTTCCACCCCAACCCCCCGCCTTGGGAATAAAAATGTTCAAGCTGCTTGCTTTTAAAATTAAGCACAGGAAACAGAACACTCAATAGATTGATTAAGCACTGCCGAATGCACTTCATGTCGGCATCACGGCCAATTTAGATGGAGAAGCAGATGAGAAAGGAGGAGCAGCGCCCAGATAAACAAGAAGGAAGAGGGAGATCCAGCCACGGGGAAGAAACACCCGAAGGGAGAGAGACACACAAACTAAGAAACAGGAGGAAAGGACCAGAGACAGCCCCGGAGGGTGAGGCTCGGCCGAGTTCAAGGGCCCTGCGACCTTGCTCTTTGCTTGGCCAAAAAGTTACCCACGTCTCTGACAGTCAACCATTCTTAGCTGTCACCCTTGGCAGACTACCCTTGAACAGACTGGCAAAGCGCCCCTTCCCTGCCAAGGAGTAGGGAGTGGGAGGGGGCTTCCCACCCCCCACAAATGTGATTAAGAAGCAGAGGGTTGGGGTCCACTGGGCAGCAGTTCCCCACCACTGACCCCACTCTGGCTGGCCCCAGCGTCCCCAGGCCCTGGGAAGGGAGCCGCTCTGGCCGGGCCCCGCGTCCCCAGGCTCTGGGAAGGGAGCGGCTCTGGCCAGAGCCGGGCCCTGCGTCCTCAGGCCCTGGGAAGGGAGCCACTCTGGCCGGCCCCGCGTCCCCAGGCCCTGGGAAGGGAGCGTGAGCGCTGGGTGCGCAGGCCGGCTCCGCGTCCCCAGACTCTGGGAAGGGAGCGCAAGCGCTGGGCGTGCAGGCTGGCTCCGTGTCCCCAGGCCCTAGGAAGGGAGCCTCTCTGGCCAGGCCCCGAGTCCCCAGGCCCTGGGAAGGGAGCCACTCTGGCTGGGCCCCGCGTCCCCAGGCCCTGGGAAGGGAGCCGCTCTGGCCGGGCCCCGCGTCCCCAGGCCCTGGGAAGGGAGCGTGAGCGCTGGGCGCGCAGGCCGGGGCAGGGGCTCCCCACCTGCGCTGGTAGGTGTGGATCTGCTGCTCGACGTGCTCCCGGTAGGAGCGCTCGGCAGTCTTCTGAGTCACGGCCACCAGCTGGATCAGCTCGGACCTGTGGTGGGAGCAGACGGGGAGAGGGGAGAGAGGAGGTCCAACAGGCTGCTGGCCTCTGCAGCAACCCTGGCGGGGCCTGCCTCCCACCTCCCTGGGTCCTGGGCCCGCCAAGGGTGACACTAGGGGGCACGGCCATCCCCCGGAGGCCGGGCAGAGGTAGGTGAGCCCCGAGCAGCCCCCGTGGCCACTTACTTCTCCAGGGCCTTGAGGATGTAGTTGTAGTTGTTGTGCAGGAAGATGGCGCTCAGAGCAGGGTCCTCATACACCTTGGATTTGCTCAGAAGGTTCAACTGCAGGTTGCCTAGGACTTTACCTGCACAGGGAAGGACGTGGTCACCTACCAACCACGGCAGTCTGATCCGCAAACCAACTCCCACTCATCGTTCCTCGTCCTTCTCGGACCCAAGACCCTGTCAGACTCGGGAGCCCTTGGCCCAGCCCCCACAGCCGCCCAACCAGAGGTTAGGTTGCAATTCTAAAGGTCGGGGCAGGGTGGGGGGCCCTCAGGAGCGGGGCCAGGACTAGCAGGAGCACACAAAGAGGAGAAGGAAGGGAAGAGGCCAGGAGGCCGGGCGCCGGGGCTGCTGGCTGGGGGGGACCACTCACAGATATAGGTGCTCAGCAGACGCCTGCTGAACTCGGAGCTGTAGCTGGTGGCGGAGGAGCTGGTCTCTGAGAGAGGAGAAGTCCTGTTACCGCGGCGGTGGCAGCAGCCGAGACCCTCTCTGGCCTCCCCTTGACCCGGGAAACAGCTGGGGAAACCCTGGCAGGGGCCTTCCTCAGACAGAGATGGGTATGTCCTGAGCTACCGGGCTCCCTTCCAGCTGAGGAGAGTGCTTCCTGGGACTCTTCTGGAATCCGGGGAGGCCCCTCCACGGTCCTGGGTGGTGGGGTTAATGAGCTGGCCCCCAAGGACCGGCAGGAAGATGGGCAGGATGGGCATGAGGACAGCCCCTTCCCCCAACCCAAGCTGGGTGGTACCTACAAGGCCCACGTATCCCATTTGTTAGCAGCAGAGTTTTAGAATAGGCCCCTGATGGCCTCTCCACCTTCTCCCCCACCACCCATAACCTCCTCTACCAGACCAGAGGTGTCCTGCCCACACAGAGCAGAAGGCCGGGGGGGGAGGGAGTAGACAGGGGAGGAAGGGGACAGGGGGGTGCTGGACCAGCCCAAAGGGTGTAGTCAGGGTGCTGGGCACAGCAGGATGCTGTCTGCAGGAGCCCAGAGACAGAAACTGGTGATCAGGGAGCTGAGGGGGTCAGGAGCACCCTGCAGGAACCCATGCCCCTCTGACCCTGCTCCGATTGGGGCCCTGAGCCTGTCCAGGGACCTCTGTCCCCAGGGAACCTCACCCACGGGGCTTCAGAGGGGGAGGATGGGGCTGCCGAGCCCTGCTGCTTACCTCGGGGGTCTAAAGGAATATTGTATGTGTCCCCAAGAACTACGCAGTGAGAGGCAGTGCGCACAGAGGGGAAGGGGGGAGACAAAGGAGGGAGAAAGATGCAAAGTGCAAAACAGGTTAGAGACGGCCGCCACACCCGAGCCAAGCAGCCCACGCCCCTCGACGCCGGGACACAGACAGCAGGACAGCCCAGGCTGGACCCCCGCGGGCCAGGGACACACCGGAAAGTGGACATCAGGAGAACGACAGGCCAGAGGCTGCCCCCAGGATGCGGGGTACAGGGAAGGCCCAGGGCTGGGTCTCAGCGCACGCCTCCCCACGTGCTGACGTCCCAATCCCGGTCACGGGAAGACACCAGGCTGGCCCTGAGATGCCAGCTGAGCCTGCTCAATGGGTCAGCAGTGTGAGACCAAGTAGGAGGAGAGGCAACACAAGAGGAGGGGGGGAAATGCAGAAGGAGGCGGGAGCAGGGCAGGAAAGACACTTTCAGACAAGTGGGGTCCACGCTCCAGGGCGAGGACAGTGGAGGGAGCTGGGGGGATGGAGGCCGGGGCAGGTGGTCAGACCCTGCTCTCCTGATGCTGGGTCTGATGGTCCAAGAGGCTTGAGGGGGGTCCCGTCGCAGGCCACGATTCCTTTCCACCCCCTAGGGTGGGGGGAATCTCCTCACCCAGAGAGGAGGGTGCCCCCGGGAAGGGGGCTAACCCCATGTCTCCAGCTCGGAGGGAGGAATGGGGTGGGGGGCCCCGCTGGGAGGTGTCCAGTACCTTGGGAGGCCAGCATGGCGCCCGCCGTCTCCTGGAAGTCCAGGAGCTGCTGCAGGAAGAGGATGGCCTGCGTGGGGAGAAAGCGGGGCCAAGAAGAAGGTTAAGGGCAGGACCCAAAGGCTGGATCAGCCCCCACGGTGTAGCCCCTCTGACCGTTCCGGACAGGTGAGGGCAGGCGAAACGGGTGAAACGGGTGGGAGCAAACTTGCCGCTTCACCCTGTGGGTCTGGCCTCCAGGGAAGGGCGCTCAGGGCGCTCAGCACCTCCAGCCCATCCTGCCACCTGCGCCCCTCGCCCGCCCCAGGAGTCCCCGGCAGCACCTACGTTGCTCGTGAGCTCGTGCACGGTGCCATCCTTGGGCATGTTGTATTCCTTGTCTGGGTCGTTCTGTGGGACAGACAGCTTGAGTCCCTGAAACAGCTCCTAAGGAGGCCCCAGCCCACCCCGCACCCGTCTGTGGGCCCACAGCGCCACCTCCTGGGAGACAAGTGTCAGAACACCCCATCGGGAACAAACAAAAAAACGAGCAAGAGGGACCTAAAGGAGCTTGGTGCCTCGAGTGAGGGCCTCTGGGAAAGAAAGGGCGGCCCGTGGGTACTGACAGGAGACCAGCAGCACGGCTGGCTGGCTTCCCTGCAGGGCAGGCCCGCCCCACTTGGAGGCCTGCTCTCAGGAGTTCCTGAGGCCGGTCGCCGGTGGCCCTGCCTGCAGCCCCGCCTGCCGGCCTGGGTGGCATGGACAGAGGAAGGGCACCTTGATGTTGTCGGCAAAGTCCTCCAGCGCTTTGGCTCCCACGGTCTCCATGGAAGTGATGAGGCTGGGCAGCTTGTTCTTGGTGCTGGCGGCTGTGCCCTGAGGATGTAGCCACATGGCTGCACAGGGCTCCGGAGCCTGCTCCTTCCCAGCCCCCCGCCCCGGAGACTGTCTCTTCTCCTCACTCCCCCGAGAGCACCTCCACCTGCCCAGGGCCCCGAGGAAGCTGCTGCTGCCCCCGACTCTGAGCAGAGAATGCGGTTCTCCTGGGAGGCCCTGCTAGGTGGCGTCCCCAAGGGCCCCCCCTGCCCCCACGTACCTGGAGCACCTGGTCAAACTCAGGCTTGGTCTGCTTGAGGTGCCGCAAGATGGGGAAGACGGTGAGCACGGCTGAGAAGTCATGGCGGATGATGGCCTTGCGGGCGGCCACCACAATGTTCTCGCCTTCGAGCATGAGCCCGTCCAGGGCGTCCTGAGAGAGAGGGGCAGGGGGAGGGCTCAGGGGAGGGGCAGCCAGCCGGCTCCCATGGCCGGTGAGGGCACCTGGAAGGGTGTGGGGGTGTGTGTGCCTCTGATTGGGACACACCACCCAGCTCAGAGGCCCCAGGATCCGGGTAGAGGCAGTAGCTGGAGTTAAGGGCTAGGAACCTGGCCCAGACTCAAGCTTCTGCAGGGACAGCGCTCACTTGGGGCGTCTGGGCAGGGCGGGGCGGGGCCAGACCTGTATCAAAGAGTCGAAGGTCTTTTTCTGATGGTGCTCAGGGATGACGTCCGTCAGCAGCTGGTACTCGCTCTGGGCCAGCTTGACAAAGGCACTGGCGCAGTGAATGTAGGCATCGGTTTCCACGTCCAGCATGTCATCTCTCCCTGGGGGGACAGCAGGGCCCCTGAGCTACTGGTCTGGGGTAGCCCCTCTCCCTGCTGGGGTGGGGGCCGTGAATCTCTCCAGCTCCTGGGCTGCAGCCAGATTGGCAGCAGATGGGAGGAAGACTGCTGGCAGAAAGCGGAGAGGACTCCAGCAGAGCTGCCAGGGTTTGAGGGGGAAAAAATGGGGCTGAGTCCAGCCTTGGTCTGAGCTTCATTTTCAGCTCTGCTGTGGGCAGTATTACTGTCCCAGAGCGTCAGGTATGGGAGGTGTGGGGGAGGATTCAAGGACAAGAAGACCCCTCAGTCTACTTCCTGGAGAAGACACGTCTGACCCCAAACAGGGGATTCTGAACTGTACTGGGAAGACGACACCCAGGGATGGGCAAGAGGCAATGTCCACCCCAAGGAGGTTGGCGCCATCTCAGAAGATGTTGGGCCTCTGAAGGCAGACACCGGCCTGGCCAGGCCTTCTGGAATGTATAAAAAGGCGGCAGGCTCTGGTCTATGAGGCTAGCTGACATGGGATCAAAGTTGGAGAGCAGGCCACGTGAGCCCCAGAGAGGGAGGATTGCTTGGTTGTCAGCTGCCCTGGGAGGAGTGGGGGGGTCCCTCCACGGTACTGGAGGCTGGGGCAGTGGTGTCCACAGGCAACCAGATGCTACGTGCCAAGGGACGGGCTCCGAGGGGGTCAGAGCCTTGGAGCTGCTGCTGGAGTCAGGTGCGGGTGCTCCCTACCCTCCAAGGGGCCGCCTGCAGCTTCTGCCCTCGGCCCAGGCCCCGAGAGCCCAGCCTGCACTCCCGTCTGGAGAGAGGCAGGGAGACCTAGTGCCCGAGAGAGAGAGAGAAGGAGGCCGGGGAGAGAGAGAGGCGAGTAGGCCTGGCTCGTCCTTGGAGCGGAGGCCAGCTGGGCGGCGGGAGCGGGCCCTCCGGGGGGTGGCCAGGAGTGCGGCGGAGGCGGCCCGCGGACTGGGCTGCGGTACTCACCGGCCAGCGGCCCGGCCTTGTCGTTCAGGGCCTCGGACAGGTGCTTAACTCGGAAATCATGCTCGTGACCTAGCGAGACGTTGGCCGCAAACACAAGCAGCGTTTATCCAGGGGCGGGGTGGCGGTGGCGGCCCGCGGACTGGGCTGCGGTACTCACCGGCCAGCGGCCCGGCCTTGTCGTTCAGGGCCTCGGACAGGTGCTTAACTCGGAAATCATGCTCGTGACCTAGCGAGACGTTGGCCGCAAACACAAGCAGCGTTTATCCAGGGGCGGGGTGGCTGCCTCTCGGGTGGGGGGGCGCTGAGAAGAAGCCCTCAATCTCCGGGGGGATATGAGATGGGGTGTGTGTGGGCACTGGAGAGGGCTCTGAGCCCCTCCTCTGCCTCAGACCACCTCAGGAACAGCCGTTTCAAGCCTGACTTGCAGTGCCTGGACCACCCTTGGGAGCCAGTTTCCCCAAACCCAGAGGCTGAGAAAGCTGTGAGAACCACAGAGGGTTTCTGAAGAGTTTCCGGCAGCTGCAGAAGGTCTGATGGTCAGCCCCAGGGGCTGAGTCTCACCGTAATGGGGAGAGATCCAGTGAGAGAAATGTCACTGCCCAGTGAATGGGGACAGGCTCCTTTTGTCCCCCAGGGACATTCTTTTGAAGGCGGATCTGGTCCACTGGGGCAGGGCTGTCCCTCCTCTGATGGGAGACAGGGGGGACATAGGCTGCCTGTCTCCCATGGCTCACGCTCCCCTTTCTGAAGGTGGGGGGCGGCGGGGGCAGCCAGCTTGGTCCTGCCACTGCTGGTCTGAGCGTGAAAGGGCTACCCGTGACAGAGAACTTTCTCTGAGTTCAAACAGAAGACAAGAAGGACAGAGACAGGATGGGGAGGGGGCAGGAAGCCTCCCGGGGGGCAGAGCCGCCGCCAGTCAGACAGGACTAGGCCAGGACCACAAAGGCTGCCCGAGCCAGCCAGCGGGGCTCAGTGGCCCCAGGGACCTCAGTTCCCCCCGCCCCCTGCCCTTCTCAGGCTTGTGCCAGAGGCCGTCTTGGGGGTGGAGGCTCTGCCCTGCCACGGGAGTGGACACACAGTGGAGGAGAAGGGAACTGGAGAGAAACACGGGGTGATTACCTTCCAGAGGAATGAGGTTAGAGCCCCCCTTTTTCCCATCTAGACCATGCTGGGAATATTGTTTCAGAAGGTTCTGAGCCTTACGGATCGTCCCTGTCACCAGAGCCACACAGAGAGGAGACAAGAAGACCTAGGAAATGAGTGAGAGAAAACAGCAGCAGCCCTCCACCGGCCCCTCCCCCAGGCCCGCGCCCACCCCCAGCAGTGAGCACGCCCGGACCGAGGAACAGAGCCATTTCATTCCCTCAGGGGACTCCTGGTTCTGCCAGTGACCCTCATGGTTCTGGGTCTGAGTTCATTTGAGGAAGTGCAGCGGGTGAAGGAGATGAGATGGGCAAAGATCCACCAGGAGAAGCCAAAAATTAAAAAAAAAACCAACAGTACTGAGTGGCACTTAGATTATAGGCCCTGGGACGGAGGAGCAAGTCACGGAGCTCCAGAGCCCAGAAACGGAGATTCGGGGGACACCTCGAGGCCCTCGGGTCCTCTCCCAAGGGCAGGCCGAGCTCTCCGGGCGGCTCTCCGGGCATGCTCAGTGCCAGAAGCGGCCAAGCAGCAGCCCACCAAAAGCAGGAGACCCGGGAGGTGGCGAAATGGGCCTGGCTCCCAGGGAGAGCAGCGGGAGGCTTGGAGGTCCAGAGGCAGAGTGGCCGACACACCAGGGCAGGGACCCGAACCATCAGAGCCCTTAGGAATGACTCAAAAGCCAAGGGGAAGTTAACAGAGGCCACCACACAGAGAGCTGGAGCGGGAGGGCCGCAGGAAAGGGGGCATGCTCTTGGCATGGGGGGAAAAAACCAACAGTTAGTATCACACGTGAGAACAATGACAACAACGCCGCGATGCCCACAGCCTCTCGGGTCAGCTACCTCTACGGGAGCGAGAGCGCTCAGGGCAGAACACGTGGGGGAAATAAAACAGCACTCAAAACGGATGTGTGCAGCTGCCTCGTGAACAAAGCTGGGGGCAGGGCAGGCACCGCGAGGGTAACTCGGGTCCCTCTCCCCTGGGGACTCCTGTGTGCCCCCCGGCATCTCTGAACACAGGGAGGCTGCCTGGGTCCTGGCAGCTCCCCAAAAGGCTGGGGGAGGCGGGACATTTCTCTCTGTGCGCACCAACCACAATTAGCTACTAACAACCGAGTTCGGGGCTCCGGTTCAGCATCTGTCTCGCCGTGCTCTTCAGCGAGCGGCCCCACTAATGAGTGAATCGGTTTCCTGCCGCATGGGCGAGCGGGAGCAGATGGGCCCGCGCATTCTTCAGGAGCCTTGCCAGCACGTCCACGTGGATGTGGGCTGGGGATATTGATCTGGCAGCCACCAAGCCCATCAGGTGCCCAACTACCTCGGATGATGCCAGGGTCAGTGTTTCATTACCCACCGCGCCGCCCAGCTTCGCTCCTCAAAAGCTGGGAATCACGTCCCTGGAGCCTGTCTCCCTAGTTTCCGACATCAGTTCTGAGCGCCCCCCCACCCCCAGCTTCTGACAACTCTTGAAACCCCACAGAAACCAAAGGGGCCCTCACAGCTACAGCCCTCCTTTAGGCAGGCTCGAAGTCACGGCTGCTTGAGGTCCAGCGGGAGCACCGAGATCAGACCCCGGCTCCCCTGCAGGGCCAGCAGTGCTCCTGGATGCAGTCTGGGTCCTGGGGTGCCCGTCGGAGAAGAGACAGAGGGGAGGAGAGCGCAGGCCTGCCGAGGCCCAGGGAGCCCCACAGCCTCGCTGAGCCGAGGTGCAGAGACGGAAAGGCCCGTGTGGCGGGGGTCTGGGCATGTGAGGCAACAGCAGCTGGACTGGATGGGCTGAGGCGGGAACAGCCCCTGGCCTCACGCGCTCTCTCTCTCCCCCTGGGGTCTGCAGTGGTCCCTCACCCTGGAAGATCCCAGCCTCTCGAGGGCAACACCTCTCAGCGGCCAGACACAGCCAGGCTTACCAAGCGGAAGGTGACACGCGGGGACACTGTTTACCCGGAGCACAGACCATGGGCACATGATGATGGGAAGAGAGCCAGACAGGGAGCTGTTCGCCCAGGACCCCCGCAGCCCAGGCCTCTCCCACCTCAACGACCCTCCCCCGACTCCCCACGGCCAGACACGAGCGTCGAGTGGAACCCAAAAGCCCGACTGCGTCCTTCGGCGAGGATGGCCTGGGATTTTTTTTTTCTGGATGGATGGATGGACTGTGAAAGAGCAAACTCTCCCCTCTCCACTTCTTAACTACGCATCAGGTCAAGCGGCCTGCGCTTCCTGGAAGGTGAAGGCCGCCGTGCCTGCCCCTGTCCCATTCCAGAGTTTTGGTGGCGGCAGCAGGCCTGGCCTTTACACAAGACGACGGAGACAGGCCAAGGGCGCCCAGCGAGTGGCTGCCCCTGCACCCATCAGCCCACCTCTCCAGGCCTGTGACCCTCCACTCCAAGGACCCTTATGCAGCCCCCAGACTCGCGAGAAAGGAGCTCACTGGACCAGGCCGTGCTGGGTGGGCAGACACCTGCTTTCTGTCCTGTGTACCTATGGTCAGGGGTACTGTGAGGACAAGCTCTAAAGGGGCTGACGCTGCTCACCCTGGGGTGGGCCTGGGCAACCCAGGTCCTAGGTGGCCCTCGGGATGGTTCCGAGGTGGGCCGGCGGTGGGGGGCGCTCACCTGGCCGCTTGACCGGCTTCTTGGTGGGTGTGTCTTTCCTCTTGTTGGGGATGGCAGGGGAGTAGGGGACCCCGGAGGAAGAGCTGCTCTTCCGGAAATGCTCCTTCAGGCCTTTGATGGAGCGATCCAGCTGGCTGGAGCGGATCTGGTAGTAGACGTTCATGAAATCTGAGGGGAGACGGGCGACAGCTGAGGTCCCTGCCCCTGGCCCGGGAGCCTCCCTCTCCCATCCAGACACAGCTCCTCAGAGTAGCAGTGGGTACCTGCTATTGCTACCTGTGAACCTCTTCCTAGCAGCCCCCAGTGCGGCCTTGTCCCAAATTAAGCAAAGTCTTATGAGAGAAACTACCCCCAACAGAACCAACAGTTAGTTGTGAGTTTTTTGTTGTTGCTTTTTTTTTGCTGTGCCACACAGTATGTGGTTCTTGGTTCCCCGACCAAAGATCGAATCCGTGCTCCCTACAGTGGAAGCAGAATCCTAACCACTGGACCACCAGAGAGCTCCCTTTGAAAGTAAGGTTTTTTTATTTTTTATTTTGTTTATTTTTGGCCACACCCTGAGGCTTGTGGGATCTTAGTCCCCAGATCAGGGACTGAACGCAGGCCCCTGGAACTGAAAGTGGAGTCCTAACCACTGGACCGCTAGGGAATTCCTGGTTAAGTTTTTTTTTAGATTAAAAAAAAATACAAAGTTAACACCCAGCTTCAACTTGGTAAGAGGTCAAAGGATGTGATTTCTGGGTCAGGCAGATCCCCTGGAGAAGGGATAGGCTACCCACTCTAGTATTCTTGGGCTTCCCTGGTGGCTTGGTCAGTAAAGAATCTGCCTGCAATGCAGGAGACCCGGGTTCAATCCCTGAGTCAGGAAGTCCTTCTCCCTGGAGGAGGAAATGGCAACCTACTCCAGTATTCTTGCCTAGATAATCCCATGGATAGAGGAGCCTGGTGAGGTAAAGTCCAGGGGGTTGCAAAGAGTCGTACATGACTTCAGCAACTAAGCATGCAAAGGATGTGAGCAATGTATAGGCAGTAAAGAGACAATAAATGTCAGTCAATGAAAAAAATAGGCCATTCTTTAGCTGTGAATGAAGTGAACATTTTTAAAAATTAGAGGATCGTGATATCCTGGTCAAATAGCTAAGATAAATGAGGTTAAGGAAGAACAAACAGCTGGAGGATTGTCGACAGGTCAGTCCACCGGCCCCATCTGCCCGGAGAGGAATGTAAGACAGCAAGAAGGTTACAGATCTGTTCAGACAGCTCTACCTGATAACTGCACCTTTGAGAGAATATCCCAAAGAACTTCCTAAATAAGAAGAGCAAGCAGTACAACATGTTCACTCCAGCACTTTATCAATACTGGAAAGTTAGAAAATAAAAAAGTTCAAATGAGTGAGGAAAAAAGATACAGATGCCACGGTACATTTCAGCAGCTCCAAACCAATGTATCTAGCATGCAAAATGGACCAAAGCACAGAGGTTCTGGCTGAAGGAGGCAGAGGGGTCTGGAGGCATCCCCTGGCCTCCCTTATCCCAAGGGAACCCCTGGATCGCTCCTAACAACCCCTCAGCTCCCAGAGAGCAGTTCGTGAGCCACAGACAAGCCTGTGTGGTTGGTACAGGCAGCCCTGAGACCCAGCACCACACAGTCCTTGAGAAGGAGGGGGACGGACAGTGATAAGGGACACTGGCAGCTTGGTGTGTGTACTCACTACCAAAGGGAAGCAGAATGTGGAGGACTAAATAGCTTAAAATAGAACATTCATTAGTTTTTAAAAATTTTTTGCTTAACTCAGGAGTTTGGTTTTTTTTTTAATCCTAGGACAGACCAAAGAAATGATGGGACCAACACACCACAGAATATTATGCAGCTGTCAAAAAGACTGAAGCAGATATACATGTACTGATATGGAATGCTCTCAAGGCATGTCACTAAGTTAAAAGCAAAAACTGGAAAACAATAGTCAGAGAGGACAACTGTCCTTCCACCTGGGAATGAGGGGGAGATAACGCACATATTCACTCTCTCTCTCACACACACATAAAGATTTTTTTGGAAGGCTGTAAATAACCTTAACAGTACTCATCTTTGGGTTATGCTGTAGGCATCAGGGAAGCGGGGAAGTGAACTTCTGTTTTTCACCTAAACCTTTCTGTGCCACTTGAAATTTTTATAATTAATTGGGGGGAAAAAAAGGAAAGAAACAGGAAAGGAAGGTATATACAGAAACACGTAGGTTTGCTAGATTCACAATTTGACATACATGCTCGGGATTTATGGCTCACGGTGTCTCCTACTAAATTCCTTATCAAAGACATGCAAGTGGATTAAAGAAACGAAGGGGAGGCCCGCTCCCTCTGGCCTGCCCTCACCTTGGTTGCGGCCGTATTCCACCAGCCAGCGGGAGATGCGGACCACGTCGTGCAGGACGCTCTCGGGCAGGTGCTCCAGGGGCACCTCCTCCTGGAGCTCCAGGTCGTCCTCACCACTGATCAGATCCAGGATGAGCGCTGGGGACACCACCTTGCTGTGCCGGGTCATCAGGCTGCGGAACTCGGACTCCAGCGACTCCTTCCCCCGCTCAAACAGCAGCTTCTACGGGACGGAGGGAGGGCGGGGGGAAAGATGAGGGTCCGCAGCTGCTTCAGCACTCAGCTGGCCCTCGCCTCTCCATACTCTTCCTTTCCCTTCCTGCTTCTGGGTCTCAGCCCTCCTCTGCCTTCACCTCCTTTTTGCCAGAGAAGAAATGCTCGGAAGCCTTCCTTTATTCTTTCTTTCCCTTGTGTTCTCTTAAAATGTATGCTTGCAGGTGAAACCCAGAATTTTACAAGAAGTAGGTGCTTACAGGTATCAGCTGATTATTTTTTCATTCCACCATTAATTTGTGTTCTTGTTAGAAAAGGGTTTGTTAGAAACCCTTGTTAGAAAAGCAAAAGATAAAAAACATAAACTGGATGTCAAAAACTTATGTGCTGAAAATGATGCCATCAAAAAAGTGAAAAGAGGGGGACTTCCCAGACTGTTCAAGGCTTAAGACTCCATACTTTCATTGACGGAGGCGAGGGCTCAATCCCTGGCCAGGGAATTGAGATCCCGCATGTCAGGCTGTGAGCACTCCCCCGCCCCCCTGCCAAAAAAAAAGTGAAAAGACAATCCATAGAATGAAGGGAAATATTTGCAAATCACGTATCTGATAAGTGATAGGTATTCACAGCAGACAAGAGAAACAAAAATATACGCCCACACAAAAGTATGTACACAAGTGTTCATAGCAACACTGCTCATAACCACCAAAAAGTGGAGTGATCAAGTGATGGATGGACAAACAAACTGTGGCAGATCCATAGAATGCAATATAATTCAGCCCTACAATGGAATGGAGAGCTGACACACATTACCACACAGATGAACTTTGTAAACAGGCAATTAGAAAGAAGCTACATGCACAAGGTCACATACTGTGTGATTCCACTTACAGAAGTCCAGAATAGGCAAATGTACAAAGAAGACAGATGAGTGAGTGCTAGTGGCGGGGTGAGTGGGGGAGGCGAGGGAAGAAGAGTGACTGCCAAAGTGTTTCTTTTTACAGGGGATGAATATGTTATGAAATTTATTCCAGGGATGTTGCATGACTTGGTGATTATCAAAACTACTAAATTACTGGTTACTAAACTACTAAGTTTTATACTTCAGATAGGTAAAATTTTATTGGTATGTGAATTATATCTCAAAAAAGATGCTTTAAAAATAGAGAGAGGAGTTGGAGTGTTTCTGCTTACTTGAAAAGTAAGTCCTCTGGGGTAAACCTGGAGTTGTATATTTTTTGTCTTCTTCTCTAGCCCACCCCCACGCCCAAGTCCTAGCACAGAGCTCTTCACTCTGTGACCTGAACTTGGTAGAGATCCTCAAGAACAAAGTTCTCCAACCCCTGACATTCCAGGCTGCCCACTGATGGGTTGCAGTATAGCGGTTACACTGGCGCGTCCCCTCTGGGTTACTCGTGTGACAATGTACTGATCCTGTCAGTCTTCTGTGTAGCCAGGTGGCAATGGTTATACACCGTGAATGTCACTGAATTGTTCCCTTAAAGATGGTTAGAAATGGTAATTTTTATATTATGTATTTGTCACTACAATAAAAAAATACCCATGCATTTATAAAAATCAAATGTTAAATTTATATTTCATAGGTAACTTGTAATGTGTGTTCTCTGGTGGCTCAGTGGTAAAGAACCTGCCTGCCTATGCAGGAGATTTCTGGGTTGAGAAGATTCCCTGGAGAAGGAAATGGAAATCCACTCCAGTATTCTTGCTTAGGAAATCCCATGGACAGAGGAGCCTGGCAGACTACAGTCCATGGGGTTACAAAAGAGTCAGACACAACTCAGCAACTAAACAACAACTTATAATTTATCTAAATTATTAAAATGTAGACCTATAATTCCTGAAACAGAGATTTCAATGTCTGTAGTGTGTGCATGGTACCATATACTTCTCTTTATTCGACTACATTATCTTTTAGCTGCTTCAGTGTCTCATGAGACCTGGACAGGGATTGGTGTCTCCCAACCTCTCACGTCACTCTGCTGGCCCCTTACCACTTTGTTGAGCTCTGGGCTGTCTGGGCTATTGTCCTGGAAATACTCCACAGCCTTCTGAATCTTGGCCATGCTTCCCAGATACTCCTCTAGCCTACCTGTGGGCCTGGAGAGGAGAAGAGCCATATTAGCCCGGGCAGATGGAATATGAAGAGGAGGGACTAAGGGAATGGTATTTGGAAATGGTGAACAGAATTAACACAGGGGACTCTAGGCTCATATATATTCTACCCCGCTTCCAAAGCCTACTGGTCCAAGAGGCGTTAGAAATGTGACCCTCTGGCCCGAGCTCACCCCTCTCTGATGATCTTCTCAGTGTCACTGGCCACGTGGTAGTAGCTGATGACATGGTCCAGACAGGACAGAGTCTTCTCGACATTCTCCTGCAGCCGCTGCAGGTTCTCCGTCTGCTTGTGCACGGGGATGATGGAGTTCTCCAGCTTCATAAGGCGACTCTCAAAGGATGACAGGATAGACACCTGTGGGGGGAAGCCCCAAGCTCTCAGGCCTCAGGGTTGTCCCAGCACTGCTTCTGCCCCTCGCCAAGTTTTTGGCATTTGCTGCCTTTTCTCTGGTTTTCTAGACAGTAGGCTCCAAGAGGAGAGGGACAGGGTGTACTTATTCCCCACTGTATCCCCAGGATCTACCACGTGCCTGGCAGATCGGAGGTGGCCTAAATAAATTGGCTGAAGTTTGATTTGAAGGCGAGGCAAGCATTACATTAACTCCTCAGAAAATCACCTCAGGATGGCTTCCCTTCCACCCATTAAAGCCAGATCTCAACTTATGTTCTCTCTGATGCTTTTCTAGACTGAACAGGAACTAGTTTCATATAGAGTAGCCTCAAATGCATTCCTGGTACCTTCAAACCCCCTCTCTCTAAGGATAAATCTCATTAAGTAAGGACTAGCACTTGATGACCGTGTTACTGAATACATACCCACGTTTCTATCTACTACTCAGTTTGGGTTTTCCAGGCTCTTTTAGGAATAAGAAAGGAAGTTCATGTTTATTGAGTACCTATTGAATACCAGATACTGTGCAAGAGGCATTTCCATGCATTAGCTTCCATGACCTTCACAGCTACAATGGAGACTGGTATTGTCTATTTTAGCAGAGGAGGTAACTGAGGCTCAGAGTTACCTGTCAGGAGCCACACACAAATAAGTGGAGGGCAAGGGCTAGATCCCGCATCTATCTGATTTCTGACTCATTTACCCCTCCAGCTCTCTGGAGTGACGGCTGAGTCTCCTGCCCTCAGTAATCTCAGAAGTGGTAACCCCACCAGTGATACCCGCACTTAACTAAGGGTGACCCATGGCCAGTACCCAGCCCACTTATGTCAGTCTCACTAAATGTTTGCGGAAGGAGAGAAAGAAGAATGGAGAACTTAGGCAGAAAGCAGAAATGTGGGGGGCTGCCAGAGAAGGCAATGGCACCCCACTCCAGTACTCTTGCCTGGAAAATCCCATGGACGGGGTAGTCTGGTAGGCTGCAGTCCATGGGATCGCTAAGAGTCGAGCATGACTGAGCGACTTCACTTTCACTGTTACGAATTGGAGAAGGAATTGGCAACCCACTCCAGTGTTCTTGCCTGGAGAATCCCAGGGACGGGGAGCCTGGTGGGCTGCCGTCTATGGGGTCGCACAGAGTCGGACACGACTGAAGCGACTTAGCAGCAGCAGCCGCCGCATCCTCAGCGAAGTGGTGGGCAAGGGGAAAGAGAGTGTAAGAAGTGTAACACTGTTGCTAGAGAAACCCAGACGTTACCACCCATCACCACCCAGGCCAGAAGCCTCAGGCTTTAGGTACCAAACCCCTGGGTCGCAGAGTCTGGAGGCCCTCCCAGCGAGGGGTTACCCACCATGTTCTTGGTGAGCTGGTCGCTCTTCTCCAGGCTGTCTCGGATGAAGGACAGCGTCTCCTCCTCCTGCGCGGGGGACGGGAGGACATCACCAGAAGCCAGAGACCACCGCATCCCGGCTCCACAGCCTCGCCCGGACCCGACTGCCTGGTACCCGGACCCCTCCCATTCCTGCTACCTCCCTGAGTGGACGCCCGGCCCGGATCTCGGCCCCTTCCCTCACCTCCTCCCTCGCCTCAACAGCCCCACCTGCTTCAGCTTGTCCTCGATCTCCCGCCGCCGGGCGGACGCCTCCTGCGGGGGGATCATGACTTCTACCCTCCCTGCGTGCTGCTCCCACAGCCCTGCGTCTCGCTTCAGAGAGCCCTCTCGGCTCCCGTCCCTGTCACACCCACTTCCGCTTCCGCCCAAGGCCCCCTCCCCGGGGCCCGTTTGCTGCCATATTGGGAGTGGCAGGCGGAAGTGCGCCTGCGTGGAACTCAGGGACAAGGGAACCCGGCAGGTGGCCATCTTGGGTGTGGCGGGGAGGTGCACCCGGGTTTCACCTTGATGCTTGTTGCCACACTCATCAGAGAAGGTTCTCTAGCGGTGTTTTGTCCCGCAGCTGGCACAACAGTTACAGCTCACTTGCCGTCTTCGTGAGAAGGCTGACTCTTTTCACAAAGATTAATAACAAATTCGTTTGTCTGGATCCAGGCACAGATGAGGCGTTCCCCCGCAAAGCACAGCACAGAGCTTGTCACACAGCAGGCGCCTAATGTCTGCTCATTTAATGACCGAGGGACCTATGTAGTCGTGTCCTCCTTCGGCCCTAAAAGCGCTCACGGAATGCGCCCTGTGTGCAAGCCCTGGCCCGGGGCAAAGAATGGTCGCCCATGGCCCCAGCGACATCCATAACTACAATCCCTACTTGTGAGGGGCTCGGCCAAATTCCTGGGGTAGGAGGGGTTCTGGGAGCACTCATCCCGGGGACTGGGATGGGACCGGAGAGAAGCTCCAAGCTCCACACTAAGGTGTCTGTTTTGGAAAGAGAGACGTGGTTTTATTTGCTGGGGGTGAGGGCCGGGCCGCGGGTAGAGAGTGGCTTCAGCGGTCTATTTTCCCAGGTCTGGAAACAGTGCAAAGGGAAGGCTGAGAACGTCCAGACCTGTCCGAGGGGTTAGAACCCAGGTGGTGTTCTCAGTGATGGAGACGCTGAGGCCTGTCTGCGGGTGCTCAGACACAAGGGGAGCGTTTCTCATAGGGCCGCTGAGGACATCAGAAAGGCCTAGAAGGCTGGTAGGGACCCTTCTGCAAAGGGCCAAAATGTCTCAGCTGCTTTGTCCAGAGTCTCCTCTAATTAGGGGCCAGCCAGGGGTGGGGAGGTGGCCCTGGGTCAGGGTTCCTGCAGGGATGAATATTCTGGATTCACCACAGACACAGCTCCTGCAAAACCTAGTGTTACTCCCTCCTCCATTGCAGAGGCTCACCCTGCCTCTGGTCTCACCCTGGGGTGGTAAGTGGCCGCACAGCTTTGTTGAGGCATCCAGGTACAGGAAGATAGACAGTGAAGCATATGCTGGTAGGTGAGAAGGTTTGGGGGGCATTAAGTTATAGGGTTCCCACGGCTCTCCCAGGGGCCAGCCAGTTCCACAAAAAGGAGGAAGAAGTGGGACTGAGCCCCTGGAGGGGGATTGGACAGCTTTCTTTTGGGGCGAGAGGACAGTTTCAGATCTGGTTGATGGCTGTGAAAGTACCGATGAAGGAAATATCTGGGAGGCGCACCCCTATTGCAGATGAGGGAGATAAAAAGACAGAATCCTTGTGTAAGGACACCTAGGATGACTCCATTGAGGTGGTCCTTGTGCAGTCCTGAGAACTAAGTGAAAGGAAAGGTGTAAATTGTTAGCAGCCAGAGAAAAGAAAAAGTGGACTAGAGAGCTTTGGTGGAAAGGACTTTGGGCTCAGATGGACCAGCCCTAAAAGCCTCATTCAACACTTAACACCTCTGACTAGCACCCAGCCCACAGTAGACACTCCAGAAAATATGAATAACATCATCTCAAGAAGAAATCCTTTATGGCTGTGAACAAATACTTTGAGCTTTTTATATTCTCATTGCAATTTTGTAAACTATATACATGTGTGTTTTGTATTTTCTCAGATATCCTTCTCTAAGGGCAATTTGCATGCTCCTTGTGAGGAAAGCTATGACAAACCTAGACAATGTATTAAAAAGCAGACACACTTTGCAGACAAAGGTCCGTACAGTCAAACGTGATTTTTCCAGTAGTCATGTAAAAATATGAGAGTTGGACCATAAAGAAGGCTGAGCACGGAAGAATTGATGCTTCCAAACTGTGTTGCTGGAGAAGAACCTTGAGAGTCCCTTGGACAGCAAGGAAATCAAACCAGTCAATCCTAAAGGAAATCAATCGATTATTCATTGGCGGAACTGATGCTGAACCTCCAAAGCTTTGGCTACCTGATGCGAAGAGCTGACTCATTGGAAAAGATCTGATACTGGGAAAGATTGAAGGCAAAAGGAGAAGGGGACAGCGGAGGATGAGATGGTTAGATAGCATCACTGACTGAATGGACATGAATCTGAGCAAATTCTGGGTGATAGTGAAAGTCGGGGGAGCCTGGTCCACGGGGTCACAAGGAGTCGGACACAACTTAGCGACTGAGCAACAAAGTGCAGTTTGGTAGCCAGCTACCATGATTTGAGAGCCTTGTTTGCCCGGCTGTGTTACAGGCACCACCTTGCATTAGCTTGTCTAATCTTCACAATAAACTTACAAGTCAGGCACAGCTGTTCATCTCCCTTCTGCAGAGGAGGAAGGTCCGGCTCAGAGAGGTCACAGCTGCACTGAGTCAACACAGCTGGCCAGGAGACTGCTGTGCTCTGCCTCCCCAGACCAGGTAGCTCCGGAGTTCTGCCTGCTGTTATGCAAAGCTGTCAATCTGACTTGAAGAAAATCCAATGTGAAATGTGAATCCATTATTATATTTATAGCAGCCATATCTAGTAAAGAGTAGATAGGAAAAGAATGAAAAGATGGGTTGTTTATTTTTTTCAGGTGAGCTTTAACATTATTTTCACAACTGTAAGTTGAATGTCCTCCGAGTAAACTGGTTTGAATCAAGGTGGTGGGGCGAGTGTTCCTCCCTTCCCCAGGCCCGAGGCCAGGCTGGGCCACGTGGGCACGAGGGGGCGCCCGATGCCCACGGGTACCTTTCCACCGCGCCCCCTGGAACCTCCGAGAATGTCAAGCGGGTGCAAGAAAAGGAGAAAGACCGAAGACAGGAGGATGGATGGGTAGAAACAGAAAAGGAGGTGGGGGGCGGCAAATGGGGCGCTGAAAAGGAGAGGAACGCGGACAGCAAATAAACGAGGAAAACTCGAGAGGGCACGGAGGAGAGAACGTGCAGGAAGACGGGCACAAACCGGGGGCTGGGGGGCGTTCAGGGCCTTTCTGCGGGTGCCCCCTCCCCCTACTCCCTGAACCAGCGGGCAGCGGTAACGGCAGGCGCTGGCACCCACTGCACTTCGGCCTCGAAACTCCTAGCAACCGAGGACGCCAGCGGCCCGGCGGTTGGCAAAGGGGGAAGCCGGGCGCCCCGCGCGCCCCCGCAGCCCCGCCTGCGCGCCCCCGCGCCCTGCAGCCTCGGGCGCGCCCGCACGCTTCTGCAGCCCCGCGGCCCAAAGGCGCGGCTCTCTGGGGACCGTGTTCCCTGAACGTGACTCAGCGCTTTCTCTGCGCCTCCGAGCGTCCCCATCCCGGCAGGCCCTGGGCTTAGGGGAGTGAAGACCCCAGCCGGATGGAGGGACCCACGGCCTCCTGCCTGCGGGCAGGGGCCTGGAATCACCCACACACAGGCCCTCCTGCCAGGCAGGTGGATCTTTGTTGGGGCGGGGAGCAGGTTAAATCGTTCGTTCATTAAGCCCAGGGTTCCTGTAGGCAAGGAGAGAGAAAGAGAAGGGAGCCTTCCTTTAGGGGCTCATAGCCTGGGCAGGGTGCCCTTCTGCTGGCTTTTTAAAATTAATTTATTGTCTCCACTTTTACTGTCTCATGTTTCACTGACATTTACTTCTCAGTGATTGACATACATCAGTGCATAAGGTGTACAGCATGGTGGTTGAATTATATATACAGCTGATCCTTGAACAGCAAGCATGGGTTTGAACTATGAGAGTCCACCTGGACCTTTTTCAGTGAATATACACTAGGATAGTACACGATAGAACAGTGGATTGAAAGGGCCAGCTGTAAAGTTATATGGGAATTTTCCACTGCCCTCGGGTCAATGCCTCTAACCCCTGCTGTTCAAGGGTCAACTGTATTGTGAAGTGGTTACCACAATAGGTTTAGCTGTCATCCATCATCTCAAATATAATCCAAAGTAAAGAAAAAAAGAGTTCTCCTTGTGATGAGAACTCAGGATCTCCTGGGTTAACAACTTTTCTATCATAAAGCAGTGTTAACTGGAGTCCTCCTGTTGTACATGACATCTCTAGTTCTTATCTGATAACTGGAAGTTTGTACCATTTTAACCGCCTTTCTGCAATTCCCCCTCGGCCCACCTGTGCTTCTGGTAATTACAAATATGATCTCTTTTTCTATGAATTTGGTGGTTTTTCTAAATTCCATATGTAAGTGAGCTCATTCGTGTCTTTACCTTCTCTTTTCTTTTTTTGAACATACTGCTCGGGATGAGGGATCCTAATTCCCCAACCAGGGATCAAACCCATGCCCCCACTGCAGTGTGGAGTCCTAACCACTGGTCCACCAGGAAGTTCCCCCAGTGCACTCTTGGAACCCACTTGCTCTGTGGTTTGGTCTTCTACCGTGTGTGTGCCCGGTGCTTCCATGGAACGGTCCTCCCATCCCTCATGTATTCATTGAATGAATGAAAGAGCACGGAGACCAGTGATCAGCGTATGCGGTTCTCCATGTATACCACCTGCGGGGCAACACACACAATCACATCTTCAACAGCGGCTTTTTAAATAAGGCCAAGGAGGAGGGGTGAGCTGGGAGGCAAGGCCCGGGGTCCCTGAGGGCAGGGAGGGCAGACCCAGCCGTCTTTCCCCTGGCTCTCCACAGTCTGCCCAGCTCAGAGCACTGGCTTCTGGCTCTAAGTCACTGAGAAATGGGGCATGCACTCCCACCCCCTCCATCCGTTCCACCATGCTCTGTTGAGCACACACCATGCGCCACTCCCAGCTCCTGGCAGGTGCCATGGAGGACCAGGCACTGCCTCTGCCTTCCTGGAGCTCCCCATCCAGCAGGAGAGGCCCACGATGCCAATATGGTGAAATCAAGGGCACTGGAGGATGGCAGTGAGTGGCGAGGTGGCAAAGGTCCAGGTGGGTCCCCCAGCCAGTAGTGCCCAGGAGAAGCCAACCTCATCTGTGCTGACATCCTCAGAGCCCTGTCCCCTCTCTGTGCCTCAGTTTCCTCTTCAGCAGGTGACACTGGAAGGTTCTCAACATTTCCTGCAGACTAAACATCTATGCCTCTATGACTGAGAACCATTCCAGGTGCCCCCTCCCTCCTGCAAAGGGGGCAAACAGACCAGCATTGGCAGTGCCCCCCCACCCCGAGCCTAGGCTTGCAGATTCTGGGGTCTGCCAAGGGCCCAGCCAGCTGATGTGGGTTCCTGGAGCTCAGCTCACAACCTTCCCCAACAAATGTGAACTCCAGGCAGCAGTCAGGAGCCCCTAGGTGGGCAGTCTGTGCTGGCAGCAGGGGAAGGGCATGAGCATCAGGCAGGAAGAGGACAGAACCCCTAGCCCCTGTCTTCTGAGCCTGAGTCATGCAACAGACTGCTGGGATGAAGCAGGAAGAGAGGTTGTGATGGAGGTCTTCTCCCAAACTGGCTTCTAGATACACAAAATGAAATGGCTCAGAGTCACGAGTAGGCCTTAGGGGGTGGGCTTTCCAGAACTCTGGCTGGCTGCAGGCAGAGCGAGTGTCCAGGGACACTACCCCAAACTTCCCTGCCCTTCCTTGATGATCCGGCCCTGCTGTCCTCAGTTGGGGTACCCGTATGGGAACCTCGATGTGTGTAACCAACTGCCTTCTCAAGCAGAAGTGCGAAAAGTGTTGGGGTGAATCCTACCAGCATGGTAGAGTTCTTCCAGCTTGGGGGCCACAGCTGGGGACTCAGAAAAGAGTTACCCAGTGAAGGGGGAGAGTGGGAGGGTGTTTCCTCAGGGCGGAGGGCAGGGGTGGAAATAGCAATTCTGGGTAATACATCAGTGTGACTGATCACAGAGGAGGGGTATGTGGGAAGTGAGTGGCGAGCAGGGGAAGATCTTGGTGGTGTTTACAGCCTTCTGTAGGCGAGGGAAGTCAGTGCAGGGTTCTCAACCGATGAGTGACATGGCCAGAGGAGCACTTGACAAGAGTCCCGGTGGCCCCTATCCCCCCCTGCACTGAGCCAGCCAGCCGGGTGTCCCCCTGCACGCCCATGCCCACCTCCTCTCCTTCTGTCTGTCTCTCTGTCCTGTCCTCTCTGCGTCTGGCTGAATATCCATGCTGACTCTTCTAGAATCAACTCAACATAGTCCAGTGAAGGGTTTGTCTTCTCTTTCCAAGCCCCATTCACATGAAAAAGATTAAAAAGTATATTTATTTATTTTGTTTTGGCTACACTGGGTCTTTGTTGCTACGCGTGGGTTTTCTCTAGTTTCGGCAAGCAGGGGCTACCCTCCAGTGGTAGCGTGTGGGTTTCTCGTTGCGGTGGCTTCTCTTGCGGAGCACAGGCTCTGGGCGCGTGGGTCTCGATAGCTGTGGGACACAGGCTCAGTTGCCCTGTGGCATGTGGAGTCCTCCCAGGTCAGGGATTGAACCCATGTCCCCTGCATTGGCAGGCTGGATTCTTAATTTCAGGACCGCAGGGAAGTCCTGAAAAGGATTTTAAAAAACCAAAAAACACCCAAGGACTCACCTAGTGGGCCAGTGGCTAAGCCTCTAGGCTTCCACTGCAGGGAGCTTGGGATTGATCCCTGGTTGGGGAACTGAGATGCCTCATGCTGCATGGTTCAGCCAAAAAAAAAAAAAAACAAAAACCAAAATGCTTTCTACAAGAATGTTCATAGCAGCTTTAGTCACAATAGCCCCAAACTGGAAGCAGCCCAGATATCTATCAAGTAGGGAATGGATAAGCAAGCTGCTATAGTTGTCTGGTAGAATACTACTCAGCCGTGAAAAGGAACAAACTGCCGCTGCATGCGACCAGGTGTTAAATTTCACAATTGATATGTCAAGGGAAAGAAGCCAAACACAGAGTACAAAGAGTTTGATACCATCTATATGAAATTCTAGAAAAGGAAAAACTGACTTGTGCTGGTAGAAATCGAATGAGTGGTTGTGGCTTGGGGAGTGGGAGCAGGGGCAGGAGGGCTTGCCTGGGGCGTGCTCACACACTGGGGTGCCTTTCCAAAGCTGAGTCTCCTAGAACCATCCTTCGATACCCAGAAGCCTCTCAGCCATCCCTCAACTATGTGCCTCAAACTCTCTGTAGCCCCGGCCTGACTCCCCCTTCCCTTCCCTTTCACGCTGCATTCCCCACTCAGGCAGCAGTGACACCACCACCCACCAGTCTCGAGGACACCAAGTGGCCTCTCACAGTGGCCTCCCAGCCCTGAGAAGACCACTTTGCCCGATCCTGGGAGTGAACCTGGAGAGTTACTCTGGCAAGACCACCCCCCTGCCCAACTCAGTGGGTCAGGAAACCTCTCTAAGATCATGTCTTGCCCATATTTGTGTCCATGCCGACTCTGGTCCACAGGTATAAGGAAACGTTGACCAGGCAATCAGGTGATGTCTGACTGGGGTTTCTAGCACCTGGGACCGGGGCGTCCTCCCTGCAGGTGGGGAATCCACCCCGAGTCCTGCCAGCTGGAGGCAGAAGAGGTTGTGGGCCTGATACGTTGGTTGCAGAGTCTCAAGAAGGCCAAGGCTGGCTCCCCCATGTACCTGTTCCTCTCTGTTTATTTACTTAGTTATTTTGGTGGCGCTGGGTCTTAGTTGCTGGGATCTTTGTTGCTTGTGGCATGCAAACTCCTAGTCGCCAGGATGGATGTGGGATCTAGTTCCCTGACCAGGGATAGAACCCCGAACCCCTGCATTGGGAGCATGGAGTCTTACCCTCTGGACCACCAGGAAGTCCCTCCTGTTCCCTTTTTTTTTCTGTCTCCGGTTCCTGAGTGTCCTACCATGTCACTCCAAATTGCTCCTTCCTCCTTACGCCCATTGCACTGTCCACTAGCTCGAGCCGGAATCAGAGGTCCCCATAGTCCTCTCCCCCAACTCCCCACCCCTCTCCCCACCGTCACCATCTTCCCTCTCGAAGCAAGAGGCACTGCAGAGTGACTGCTCCTCTGAGCCGGGGCAGGGCTCACCCTTCCTACCTCCTCCTATTCCCACCAGAGGGGCCCATCCTTTGCTCTCCCAGCATCCCGTCTGCCCAGCATCTGTGACCCACCCTCTCCCTGGGCTAGCCCTTTCTCTCTTGCAGGCACATGCAGGTCAGCTCATCTTAAAACAGCTTCCCTGTATTCACCACAGCTGACCCTCTCCTCTCTTCCGCCCTGTTCTGAGCTCTGGAGTTTGCTGCCTGCTCTCAGACTCTGGGCTCTACCCCCATGGGGCTAATGAGATGACCCGTGGGAGGCCAGGAGCCCTCCTGGGCAAACGCTGGCTTCCTTCCGAGCCCACTCTGACCTGTTGACTCTCACTGCGGCCCGTGGGGCGGGGCGCCTCCAGGAACGGGAGTATCTGTGTAGGTGTGTCTAGGGGCCGGGAGGGGGCGGGGTGAGGTAAGAGGCTCCCTCCTGCCCCAAGGGTGGCCCTTCTCCAGGCTCAGTCCTCACCCTCTGCTCTCCTCTTTGATCCCACTTCTGGAAGAGTCCATGTACCTGGGCTACAGCTTTTACCTTCATGAGGTCCCGGGGGACTGCGCCTAAGTCTTGGCTCTATCTCCTTCCGGTTTGGAGCACCATACTGGTTAACCGACAGACTCCACTCTCTCCACTGAAGGACTTGGGGTGACCTCCCCAGGACAGGGCTAATGCCAGGTCACCTCTCCCCTCTCCCAAATGGCTCTACTTCATTTCCTAATTAACACGGTTACCCACGCCCTGTGAATTCCACAGGTGTCTGTCACTCTCCACTCCTTCAAACCATCCTTCATTTTCCCCAGGGGCGGGGGGAGTCATTTTCATTGTGTAGCCACATCTTTGGAACCAGTCTGTTGTTCCATGTCCAGTTCTAACTGTTGCTTCCTGACCTGTATACAGATTTCTCAAGAGGCAGGTTAGGTGGTCTGGTATTCCCATCTCTTTCAGAATTTTCCACAGTTTATTGTGATCCACACAGTCAAAGGCTTTGGCATAGTCAATAAAGCAGAAGTAGATGTTTTTCTGGAACTCTCTTGCTTTTTCCATGCTCCAGCGGATGTTGGCAATTTGATCTCTGGTTCCTCTGCCTTTTCTAAAGCCAGCTTGAACATCAGGGAGTTCACGGTTCACGTATTGCTGAAGCCTGGCTTGGAGGATTTTGAGCATTACTAGCATGTGAGATGAGTGCAATTGTGCGGTAGTTGGAGCATTCTTTGGCATTGCCTTTCTTTGGAATTGGAACGAAAACTGACCTTTTCCAGTCCTGTGGCCACTGCTGAGTTTTCCAAATTTGCTGGCAGATTGAGTGCAGCACTTTCACAGCATCATCTTTCAGGATTTGAAACAGCTCAACTGGAATTCCATCACCTCCACTAGCTTTGTTC
>SJYT01051311.1:73422-216941 GCA_006410635.1 Cephalophus harveyi | reverse complement strand
GCATTGCCTTTCTTTGGAATTGGAATGAAAACTGACCTTTTCCAGTCCTGTGGCCACTGCTGAGTTTTCCAAATTTGCTGGCATATTGAGTGCAGCACTTTCACAGCATCATCTTTCAGGATTTGAAACAGCTCAACTGGAATTCCATCACCTCCACTAGCTTTGTTCGTAGTGATGCTTTCTAAGGCCCACTTGACTTCACATTCCAAGATGTCTGGCTCTAGATTAGTGATCACATCATCATGATTATCTGGGTCATGAAGATCTTTTTTGTACAGTTCTTCCATGTATTCTTGCCACCTCTTCTTAATATCTTCTGCTTCTGTTAGGTCCATACCATTTCTGTCCTTTATTGAGCCCATCCTTGCATGAAATGTTCCCTTGGTGTCTCTAATTTTCTTGAAGAGATCTCTAGTCTTTCCCATTAGCCATTAAAGAAATGCAAATTAAAACCACCATAAGATCTCACTACACACTCATTAGAATGGCTAAAATGAAACTGCCAACACTACCAAATACTGGTAAGGATGCAGAACAGCTGGAATTCTCTTATGCTGCTGATGGGAGTGTAAGGTAATAAAGGCAATCTGAAAACAGTTTGGAAGTTTCTTATGAAGTTAAAAATACACCTAGCGCAGCGCGGGTGTGGGGCCACGCAGGCGCGGACGGCGTTGGTCTAAACAAGACCTTCAGCGGTGCCCTGGTGGAGTGGACAGGCCCCTCCTAGCGGAGCGGACAGGCCCTCCGGTCAGAGATGTGTGCAACACACCAACTTACTGTGACCTAGGAAAGGCTGCCAAAGATGTCTTCAACAAAGGATATGGATTCGGCATGGTCAAAACAGATCTGAAAACCAAGTCATGTAGTGGAGTGGAATTTTCTACTTCTGGTCATGCTTACACTGATACAGGGAAAGCATCAGGCAACCTAGAGACCAAATACAAGATCTGTAACTGTGGACTGACCTTCACTCAGAAGTGGAACACAGACAATACTCTTGGGACAGAAATCTCTCGGGAGAGTTAAGTTGGCCGAAGGGTTAGAACTAATTCTTGATACCATATTTGTACTGAACATAGGAAAGAAGAGTGGGAAACTGAAGGCCTCATATAAACGGGATTGTTTCAGTGTTGGCAGTAAGGTTGATAAAGATTTTTCAGGACCAACCATCTATGGCTGGGCTGTTCTGGCCTTTGAAGGTTGGCTTCCTGGCTATCAGATGAGTTTTGACACAGCCAAATCCAAACTGTCACAGAATAATTTCGCCCTGGGTTACAAGACCGCAGACTTGCAGCTGCACACTCGTGAATGATGGCACTGAGTCTGGAGGGTCAATCTACCAGAAAGTGAATGAGAAGACTGAAACGTCGATAAATCCCATGTGGACAGCCGGCAGTAACAACATCTGCTTCGGCGTCGCTGCAAAGTACAAGCTGGACTGCAGAACTTCTCTCTCTGCTAAAGTAAACAACGCCAGCCTGATTGGACTAGGTTACACTCAGACCCTTCAACCAGGAGTGAAGCTGACCCTGTCAGCTCTGATCGATGGAAAGAACTTCAATGCAGGAGGGCACAAGGTCGGTCTGGGATTTGAACTAGAAGCTTAATGTGGTTTTGAATAAAGCATCAGCTTTGTCCCTGGAGGTGAAGAGAAATGAACTCACCATGTTTTGGCCTTAAAATTCTTCTGTGAAATTTCAAAAGTGTGAACTTTTTATTCTTCCCAAGAATTGTACTCCTCCCCACACTGAAGCTTAGGTACTGAGTCCATCCTAAGGGAGGTGCTTAAAGGCATGCCCGGAAGCTGTCACATTCGTGCCACGTTTCAGTGCAGTTCTGTAGTGTTATTTTCAAAGTGTTCCTCAGCGACAGTGTAGTGTCCTGTTCAAAGGAGATGACCTGACCCTCCAGTTGTCTGTCACGTCCTGCATGTCCCACACCACTTTTTCATGACCTTATAATATATTGGTCTCTGTATGGTAGTAGAATCTTTGGTTTTGCATCAGAGTAAAATAAAATAAACCCATCACATTTGGAATATATAAAAAAAATACACCTACCATATATCCCAGCAATCCCACTCCTGGGTACTTAAAGAAATGAAAACTATGTTCACATAAAAACTTGTACACAAATGTTTATAGTAGTTCTACTTGTAATTGCCAAAAACTGGCAACAATGAAAGAGGATAAACTACTGAAACACACCACTCAGCCATTATACTGAGTGAAAAAAACACACAATCTCACATATAGTATATTCTCAGGAAAGACAATGCTAATAGTAACCAAGAAGGGATCAGTGATTGCCAAGGTTTGGGGTGAGGAAGAGGTGACTCTAAGAGACAACGTGAGGGAGTTTTTGGGGGGAGTACAGCTGTTCTATATCCTGATTGTGGTTAAGTGGCTAAGAAATCTATACATGTGTTAAAATGCATAAAAATACACTCACAAGGTGCAGAATGGTAGGTACATT
The DNA here is from genome assembly GCA_006410635.1 of Cephalophus harveyi. Lineage (NCBI taxonomy): Eukaryota > Metazoa > Chordata > Mammalia > Artiodactyla > Bovidae > Cephalophus > Cephalophus harveyi. The sequence continues at coordinate 214,466 of SJYT01051311.1, read as the reverse complement.
AGGATGATCCTTTTGTGTCATCCTTTAGAGGATATTTCTGTAATACATGGAAACTTATGTGCTGATACATCTGTAGATTTTTTTTTCAGTTCAGAATTAAAAGAAACCATCAGAAATGGTTCCCTTTTTCAGTGGGAGAAGAGATGTGTATCTTTTTACTGTTTGAATTATGAGCCATTTTTGTACTCTTCCTTACACTTTTTCAACTTGTAATTTTGTTCTATTTGTTGCTTACCATGGAGCACTTCTCCAGTACTTCCTCCTGGAATTTCAGAAATCGTTCCTGAACTTCACCTTCATTGAGGAAAAAAGCAAGGAAGTGAGTGAAGGGCTGCTTTCTTCTAAAAGTGAGCAGAAGAACATCAATCCGAGTTCGGGCTGAAATTACACCACTTCGATGCTGGCCAGTGATTACTGTAAGCAAAAAAAAAAAAAATATTTAACATGCTCAAGGACCATCAACTGGTTGTAAAATAGGTGACCTCTTAAAACTGTCATCTCTGGGGGAACAAAACTGTCATGAATGTGTACATAATTCTGAACAGCAGACAGTACCAAGGGTAAGAAAGCTGTTAATGAATCTAGTCTAAGCAGAATGAGGTTTAAACAGAAAAACCTTAAGACCATCTGATGAAGTAAGAAAATGAATTCAAAAGCTACAAAGCAATCCCTCATACCTTGCTAGTATGAATGTAAAATGGTGCAGCTGATATGTAGAAGTCTGGCAGTTCCATGAAAAATTAAACAGAGAAATACCACATGACCCAGGAATTCCACTCCTAGGTAGAAACTCAAAAGAAGTAAAAGCAGGTATTCAAAAAAAAAAAAAAACTTGTATAAATGTTCATAACAGCTTTATTCACAACAGCCAACAGGTGGAAAAACACAAATTGTCCTTTAACCAATAAATGAACAAATAAACTGTGGTATTAGGTATCATCATACACTGAAATACTCTTTGGTAAAAAAAAAAAAAAAAAAGGAGTGAAGTAATCATACATTCAAAAACATGGATGAATCCTGAAAACATTATGCTAAGTTAAAGACGCCAGACACAAAAGACCACATATTGCATGTTTCCATGTATAGGAACTATCTAAACAGGCAAATTCAGAGAGACAGAAAGCGGATTAGTGGTAACAAAGATCTTGGGAATAGTGAGGAATGGCGAGTGACTGGTTAATGGATATGAAGTTTCATTTTTGGCTGACAGATGTTTTGGAACCAGACAGTGGTTGTCGAGCAACTGTAAATGTTTCATACTCCAGGGGATCTTCCCCACCCAGGCACTGCAGGCAGATTCTTTACAGTCTGAGCTACCAGGGAAGCCCGTAAATGTACTAATAATGCCACTTGATTCAACACTTTAAGGTGGTCTAAATGGAAAATTTATGTTGTGTATATTCTACTATTTTTTAAAAAAGAACAATATATTACACAGAAATTCAAACAATAAAAATTAAGAACAAAAAAAGTGGAGTTTTCTGTTATGTGAATTTTACCTCAATTTTAAAAATATACTGTGGCAAAATTTTTAGCGATTTGCTATAGTAAAAGAGCAAAACAGAGTCTACTACAATATATATGATCCTACCCTAACTGCATGAAAAATACAAGGTTAAAGTAAAAGTGTTTATCTATATCTGCATTATTATGTATGGATATCAAATTTTCACACCTTAGTGTAATTTGCTCTTCTCTGATCTGGGCTGTCTTGATATATAAATGAAAATAAGGGGAAAAAAACCACAAAATCTTATACTACAATCTGTAAAGAAAAAAAAAAATCATTTAAGGATTACATAACTTCTGTTGAATAGAGATTAAACCTCTAGGTTCCAGAACTGGCAGTGCTTGTTTCAAAACATAAACGAAGGAAAATGCAGAAGATAGGAACAATGAACAAAACTGGCATCTCAATGGAGGATTTATTAAAGAGGAAAGGACAGATTTCTGAATATGATATAAAATACTGAAGTATTAACTTAAATAGTAGCAAAATCTGCTACGTACTTTCAAGACCACAAAGCTTGCTCCTTCCAAGCAACTGCAGAAGTTAAACAAATAATTCCATTTATTTGTCCTAATACTTCCCATTAAAGCATTTCAAATTTTCTACAAGAACAGCTTTTTTTTTTTTTTTTTTAATAAAAATGAAATTATCATACCCATTTTGTTGTAAAGAAACAAGATGGAAATTTCTGGGAAAAGAAGTAAATTATGAATGAACTGGGATTCTGATGATAAAAGAACCTGTCTGCCAATGCTGGAGACTAAGGAGACACCGGTTTCATCCCTGATTCGGGAAGATTCCCTGGAGGAGGAAATGGCTACCCACTCCAGTATTCTTGCCCGGAGAAACCCATGGACAGAGGAGCCTGGCAGGCTACATTCCATACGGTCACAAAGAGTCGAATATGACTAAGCAACTGAGCACTCAGGCACGCACACATGAATGAATTAACAGAAAGCCTAAAACCTGTTTGCCTAAATAGAAAACTGACATAAGTCATAACCAAAAAATGGAAGAGAGCTTCCCAAATGGCACTAGTGGTAAAGAACCCACCTGTCAATGCAGGAGACATAAGAGACTCAGGTTCAATCTCTGGGTCGGGAAGACCCCTGGAGGAGGGCATGGCAACCCACTCCAGTTATTTTTGCCTGGAGGATCCCATGGACAAAGGAAAGGACCCTGGCCAGCTACAGTCCATGGGGTCACAAGGAGTCAGACATAACTGAAGCGACTTGGCAAGCATGCACAAAAAAATTTAGAAGTAGAGACATGGTATTTTTTTGACGATATAATTTTATTTTCAATAGAACACTTTGAAAAATCCAAAAGATTCAAATGCCCAGTGAAGGGAAGTGTCCGAGCAGGCATTCAAATAATGTGCCACAGAAATACTGACAAAGGAGGATTCAATGGTAAAGTGGAACAATGTTAAAGTAAAGTAGAAGTTATAATTATCTCTGCACAAGGAAAAAAATATGGTAAGAAACAAAAAGAAAAAGGTATGCAGGGGAGGGAAGCTTAAAACTCCTGTTTATGTTTAGTTCTATAAAAATTTAGTACAAAATACTATATCTATCCTTTTGCACTAAGAAGGTAGTTTGGAAGAGAATAAGACTAGTAAGATGTTTTCATTTTTTTAAACACAGAAAACTGCTAAGGGCATGTCAAAGGGGCTCAGACTTATTTCCAGAAAAAAATTCAAAGCTGAGCAAACAATGACTACAGAGCAAATATGATGAGGTTAGATATATTCTAAAACTACAAATATCTGAGAGGACCAGAATTTACTTGACATAGGTCTAAGGACTACAACAAGAGATACAGAGGAAGAAAACAAAGGCACTGATGTGGAACTTTATAAAAACCAACTGCATTAACTAAAATGACAAAATCATTTTAAAAGCCTGGAGAATCCCACAGACAGAGGAGCCTGGCCAAATACAGTCCATGGGGTCACGAAGAGTCGGATACAGCTGAAACACGCACAAAAAAATCATTCTTATAACCCACTGCCTGAGGCTTCAAAACAGACTAGACCAAATTCTTATCTAGAGGACAAACTGAAACCTACCAGATCATTTTCTTCTTTAGTTTCTCTAATTTAGGAGAGGCAAAACAACTAATTACAACATATACCACACCAATGCAACTGCAGTTTTGATTTCTCATCAGAACCCAATTTACCGTAACCAGTAAATTCAATTTTTTTATATACTTTACTTCCCTACAAGACCAATAAAGCCAGTTTGTCCTCTTGCTTTTCAATTAAATTAGTTCCACTAAATTCTTACTTTTAACAATTAAACACCCTTATTATTCACACTGAAATATTTTGGCTTTCAAGTCAATAACCTGTCTAACCTTTTCTGGATAAGTTTTGGAACGACTCCAGTATCTTAAAATGGCTAAGGTCTTCACATTTATTGCATGTTATAATTTTTACCAAAATAAAAATTATTAGCCATCTGCTATATGCATAGAAAAAAATGGGGAACAGATTCAACTGTTCGCAACAATTATGGCTGAAGTTCACAACATAAAAGACTTCTCTTTATACTTTATATATAATTTCTACAAGCTTTTCTTTTTGAAAGCATGTATTAATTTTTAAATCAGAAAAAGAAAGAAGCTTTAATGCAATTAATAAAATTACTTCAGTATTTATAACCTGAACTTTAACACTTAAGGAAAGACACAAGATTTTTTTTAAAGAAAACAGTAATTCCAATGAACTAAATATCTATTTTAATGAGAGTCCTTCAAAAATGTCATTAAAGTTCTGAAGTTAGAATTTACTCGTTACCAAGAGGCTGGGGAAAACTCCAGCACTTCACTGTCCAAAATAGGAGCCCACATGCAGCCAGTTAAATTAAAAGATAAATGAATTAAAATTAAATAGAATTTAAAATTCAGTTCCTCAGTCACATTAGCCACATTTCACTCATGAGTGGCTCTTTGGATACTGCAAATATACAGCATACTCACCATCATGGAAAGTTCTTCTGGACAGCACCATTCTAAAGTCAACTGCTATTTATCTGCCACAGTGATTATTTTAACATAGAAAATAAGAGTACTTATAATTCTTTTCTCCTAAAACTTAATACAATCCATAAGTGTTTATGGAAAATGGATTATTGGAGGCTGCGGCACTTACTTGATGCTGAAAAATTCCTACTGTTTTAAAAATTCAGTCCCTTCAGTACCCCTCACTCAAAGTCACTTTACAACACAAGTCTGTGCACTTGGTTCACATTGATGCTTTAGTACAGAACTTTCTGACATGGTTTCTATTGCCAAACTATTTTTCCTCACCTGAACACTTACTTGAATCAGGTTGTTGTTTCAATTATTACTCTTACAATTTCCTTCCTAGTCTACAAAGCAAGATAAAAACAAGATAACTAATAGGGCAAGGGCTGAGCTTCATTTCGAATTTGCTGATCTCACTTTTTTTCTCTAATTCTAACTTGAAATAATTCACAAACTCCATTTCAAGCTACTGAAGCATACAAGAACTTTCCTGGTCCATAACAAAATCTGGAAGCTTTATTCCATCAGTGTGTAGTAAAGTATCAAATTAAGGCCCAGGTACTCAAATCAAGATAAGGCTGTACAAGTACATCTTTCCTCATCTGAGAGACTGATACTGATGTAAAAAGAACAATAGCTACAGAACCACATAAAAAATATAATCATCAAACACCTCAGGTGGGTCACATTATTCCATACACATACAAAAGTGACTGTAAACATATATAGAGTCTCACCAATTTCTCCTTCTTGTCCAGGTTTAGGAATGCTAATAGAAGTTTTGGTCTCCACTTCTAGCTTCTTTCTAGTGTCCCCTCTCTTTCCAACAATATGCCTATAATATAGAGAAAGTTAATTAATGTAAGTCAAAATATACCAGAATAAAGAAGCCCATCATATTTAAATCATATGTGGCCAGAGATACTCCATCATAGAAGAGTGTTTCAGTAAAAACTCAGTATTTGTAGAGGAAATTACAAGTCATATAGCATTACAGAACATGTTGCATTATATTCACTGACAAAACCATATCCTACAGCCAATTCAATGCATAGAAAGAATAATTATACCAATGCCTGTTTGCTTCTCAAAACTAGATTCAAAATCTGGGTCTGCAGTTAAGTGAAAGAAAAGCTAGCATAGTCTCACTGGACACTTGAATGGGTCTACAATTTGAAGGGGGAAAATCTTGCCCTCTTAGAGAGCAAATTAACTACATTTTGAGTTCATCCTGAGGGAATTATCCTTCATTAATTAAATAATGGTTAAGAGCTCAGCAAAGAGCAGGGTCCACCAACCAAGACAGATGCAAGCACAGAAAGAGGTAACCCTCAGGCTGAATTCAAACACATAGGCATGTCCTGTTTGGGAGATTTCACCTAAAACTTGGGAAATTTCACCTAAAAAATCCAGATTTCTAAGTTCTTTCAAAAAATTGGGAGATCTGACTACTCAATGGCAAAAATAGGCTGGAACATGAGCTCATTTCTGAAAATGGAATATGAATTCATCACAATCCCTGCCACTTCCTACTGTCTTTTATTGACTCCAATCATCTATTGGCTCACAATACTTACTTAGGCTGCCTAGTATAAATAATTCTGACCATCCAAAGCTATCTTCTGGAACCCATAGTCATTAGATGTATCAAACGAGACTACTTTACTCCCAGGAGAAAAGTTTCAGAGTCTAAATAAAGCACTAAGAGACCATCACAGGACCATAAAGTTAAGAGAAAAAACTTTCTCATCAACAGTATTTTGACTTCAATGATTTCAATTATAGTACACTACAGCATTGGTGACTATGCCTAAAATTCCGTATTTGTTTTTACATGGGATAACCAAGTCCGATTATTTCCATTAAGATTTATTGTAGTAAGCCAGCTTTTTATGAAAGATGTTCAGAAGAGGACTGGAACTCCACAGTTTCCATGTGGTTCTTCTCTGTGTTGAGCTAGCACCAACTCCCTCAGCCTTTGTCTTTCCAGGTCTTATCAATAAAAGGGTGTTTTCAGTCAGGTTCCTGTTTGTTAGCACATGGCTAGTGGACAAACCTCTCATAAAGTAGTTGGCTCAAAGTGTTACTAATAGTCTAGGCACCTTAGGAAGGGAAGTGGTTGAGGTTAAAGAGGCTTTAGAAGCAAACAAACCTTGGCCAAGTCATTTAACCACTCTTAGTCTACTACTTCACTTAAAAAAACGTTGTGAATAATACCTAAGTATCATAAGGTTGGTCATAAGGATTAAATGTGATCATATATAAAAGGACTTCCCAGTGACTGGCACATAGCTCAGTATAGACCATATCATCCTCATTAAACCCATGATGGCATCCTTCCAGTTAAGAGTACAGACAGACCCAAAAGAGGTTTACACGGAAAGTCTAAAGCATTCACTAAAATAATACAGATAAACAGTGAAAGGATGACTCCTTATTGTATAAGTGGAAATTCTTGCCAGATCAAATGGTTCTCAATCTTGGTTCTCAATCTTGGAATCACCTGGGTAGCTATAGAAACTAATGATGCCTGGGTTCAGCTCCCAGAGATTCAGCTCAACTGGTCTGGGGTACACCTTGGTATTGGGAGTTTTTAAAACTCCCCAGGTGATTCTAATGTGTACCTGAAGTTGAGAGCCACAGTATTAGACCTCGTCTGTGGACATGTGCACCACTGTTAAGACTTTGATTTTAAGTTAGTTTGGTCATGTAATTTCTTCCTTGGACCAAATAAGCTTACATAAATGATTCTTAAGAAAGAAATCTTCCATGTATTTGTCAATAAGACCAAAAGGAAGGAAGAGAGGAAGAGAAGGAAGGAAGAAGAAAGGAAAAAAGAAAGAAGTCTTCCTAGTAAATATTGTCTATTAATTAGGATTTAGCAGAACCAATACTTAATCTAACATGCAAGTCATCTGGAACAAAATGAGTATTTAGAATATATAAAATTCAAAAGGTCATATGGTTAGAATGACATTTAAGGAATCTTTACATACCTTAGCAGTAACAAATATATACATTAAGGAAGACATGCTGCATTGATTTTTACCAGGAATCTGAGTCACAGCTTTCTAAAATCACATTTCTTAGAAGAAAATGTGACTGAAACCGGAGTGGAAAGTGAGCTGTCAGGATTAGCATTTGGTTTCTCATTTGGTTCCATTCCAGGAGAGAAATTTCATCCTCAATAGGTGTTTCAGAAAATTCTCAAGGTGAAAAAAAAGCAACTATTTGCCTCTTGGAACTTAAAGGTATATGATTCTGTATTTGCAGATCTCCTCTCATAGAGAAGTATAGACAGACTTTATTCATCTGGTACAACACAGTAAAACAATCTATGACTTCCTAGACCATCCTATCTTCAGAGGTGCAAGCCCAAAAGAAGCCAGCTAGATACATGAGCTAACGATATGAGTGGTTAATAAGAGACAGAATATGACCAACACGAAGGCAAGCAGGCACAGAATGAAATGATCACAAAGCTTCCAAGCAATTTAAAACTAAAGATGATTCCAGAAAAAGCATTTTAGTCTTTGACAAGAACTGGAGGACAAGAGAACAGACACATTCCTGCCTTCAAGTAGTTTCCAGTCTAGCGAAAGAAACATCACATAGCTGACAAATAAATATAAACGTTAGGCTTGAGAAATGCTATAAAGGAAAAGTAGTGGTGTTATGAAAACATATACTATGGTAATCAATGTGGTGGGTGGGGATGCTGGTGTCAAAACAAGCTTTTAGGTAATGTAAGGAAAGGGAACAGCATATGCCAAAGCTAGAAGGTAGGAAGGAACCCAGCACATTTGAGGAACTGAAGAAAACCAGTTAAACTTAAGTGCAAAGCCAGGGAAAGAGTGGTGTGAACTGAAACTGAAAAATGCAGGGCTGGCTAAGTCATGTTCAAGATTTTGGCCACTGCTCTAATGGAATAAAATTCCATCTTCCAGGGAAGAATGTTAATGGATTTCAAGCAAAGGTAATAAAATAATCAGGTTTTCCTTTTAAAAAGATTATTCCACCCTCAATGTGAAGAACTGATTGGAAGAGAGCAACAGTCAGTGTGGAGAGACCAGTAAGCAGGCTAATCTTTTTAAAAGGAAAACCTGATTATTTTATTACCTTTGCTTGAAATCCATTCAAATAGCAGAATGGCTATAAAGAAAAAGTAAGTGGTAGATTCAAAAGATACTTAAGAGGCAAAATCAACAGGACGTGGTGATGTATATGGAATGATGAAACTGATCTGCAATTAGTCTTTAGAAATTCTAGGATGTTAGACACTAAACCATTTTGTCACTAATAAGTACTGTAATAAGTGTGGAAAGGAGAAGAATCAGGTTCCTTCTAAGTTTCCTGGAAGTGCCTTCCCATGAAGCTGCCAAGGGACGTCACTCACTTGTAGAGTAGGCTGGGGGCCTTCACGGTACATCGGAAACCTTGTGGGGTCTGCACCACCTCGTAGGTTTCACAGGGCTCTTCTGCACACTCCATGAGGCCTGTACAGAAACCATAACATCTCACTCAGAGCTGTTGCTCTGTGGACAACAGTCTTTCTTCTCCTCAGCTGTCCAACCAGTCTTGAGGTTTAAAGAAAAGCAATACACACACAAAAAGAACAGAAATACACTTTACACTGCAGAACACTGCTCCAGTGCTCCTCCTCACCTGCTCTTAGACAAAAAAATAAAGAATAAAAACACATGACCATTTTAAATCTTCCAATCTTGGAACCTTGGAAAAGGAGTATCTACATACCACTATTTAATTGTTTTCTCCCAGAAATAAATCTTCTGTTCTATTTTACGGAGACATAATTCACATAAAATTCATCCTCTTAAAATGTACAACTCAGTGGGTTTTAGTATTAGGACACAAAATCACTTCAGTGAATGAGGTAGGTAGGAGTGATACTGGAGCATTTACTCCATACTAAGAGAAAGAGAAAACAGGAGGCTGAAATAAAACAGCTCAAGGCCCCAGGGCTGAAGGGAAACAGCCACGTCGGTGGTATATTTGAAACTGCCTGTATATGACTGCAGAGAAGAGAAAAAGAATTATGACACAACAATAACAGTTAATACAGGGCATATGTTCATTGATTTCAACAATTTATAAAAACTAGTTCATAGCTTTACAGATAAAAAAACTAAATTTTGCCACAGATAATTGTTAATATTGATAGCTAACTAAAATTATCCCTTATTACATTTAAGCCTCTGCAGAAAGATGAGACACAACTTAACTTATGAACTGAGAACACCTCATCAAACAAACTCACCAGCCCTCTCAGAATCAACAAGGGAGCTATGAGAGGCCAAACAAGTCAAATTTCAGTGCTCACACAGAAACACTGAAACAAAGAATTGCTTCTACCATACGGATAACACCGTACTTCTAATCTGACCAAAAAGCAACTAAGATTACCTTGGTAATAGTCATCATCTTCTTCTTCATGTTGATAAGTCTGTTCTTGGATGGGATTCTTCCTATAAACCCGTCCACCAATTTTTATAAGCTGTGGACGCAGAACTTCCATGATTATGTGGATCTTTACACAGGCCTACAAGGACAGAATTGGGCATCAGTTTATAGTCCATCCTAAGCAAAAGCATTACTGTTTCCACTAGATTTCCCCTATCTAGAAGCTGTTTTATTAAGTCAATTGCTGCATTTTCCACTACTCTATTCCACTTCTGGCACACTCAAGACAGTAATTTGCAAACTATTCAGCATTCCTCAAAAAAAGTGATTATAAGATACTGAGGCTGTCCATGACTTTGGAAGAGAGACTAGAGGTCTCTTCATTACTTTAACCTAAAGGGAGTAAAATTCAACCTCTGTGCTTATCTGAACATTTGTGAAGTGTCTCACCCTCTTACCAAGTATGACAATTAAGAGAATTAGGGATATGCCTGACGTGCTGCGATTCATGGGGTCTTAAAGAGTTGGACACGACTGAGAGACGGAACTGAACTGAATACATTTATCCTCAAGGGGAAAACAAAAAAATCCTTAACTACTTTTACAGGTGCTAGAAATAAATAGTCAACAATTAGATCCAATTGCCTATTAAAACAAAGTTAAAATATGACTTAACCAACATGGTTCTTCAAACTAACACATTGCTGAGGGAAGGAATTCAATTTCTGTAGGTCACTGCTAAAAACTGTACATCACTCAGGGAGAAACCAAGTTTCTAGTCATCACTTAACGAATTAACAATTTAGGAAACAAAGCTTCTTAGGGGTAGCTCTATATGTTTAACCAAGGTTCCTAGCACTTACGGTACATGGTCTTGAAACCCAAAATAACTTAAGCGGTCTCCTTCCGAAAAGATCAATCCTTTCTAAACACACTAATGCTCAATCCAACCTCAGGAAGTAAATCGCTTTCACTGGTAATCTGCTTACAGAACCAATGAGTTCCGTGTTGTGAGAAACAACAGTATACAAGGTAAACAGACTTGAACATCGAAAGAGGAGGCATAACTAGCAATACTTTAATGACATTACACCCTGATACTCAATTTCCCAGAACCTCTCAAAGAAAAAAAAAAAAAAGGCTCGTCACAAAAGTAGACGTCAAGGTCAAGGTAGATCCTCAAACTAAGCTCTGGAAGAGAGGGTTGTCTCAGAGATAGCAAACCTCCATCTGCCTTTCCTATAAGGCCCTGGGCTACAAGACTGCTCAGGAGGAAGGATGGGGGAATAGCCAATTTAATCCTGCTCCGTGGTGGTTTGGAGACACAGAGAGGAAAGCAGAAGGCCTACAAGGTCGGGAAGGAAGATGAAACCCTGAATCAAAAAAGCGAGCAAAAATCAACCCCAGTACGTCAAAGCAAGCGAAGAGAAAAGGACTCCGCGGTGGTAGGAAAACCGCTGTAGTGAGAGCAGACGAAGGACCCAGAAGGTCTCTCCCAGAACCGGGTCTCCGCGGCTCTCCGCCCCGGCCACGCCCACCACCGCACTGGCGCGCGCACGCCGCGGGCTCCCTCCGCACGGGCGCGAGCACGCCGCCGCCCTCGTCGTTGAAAACGCAGCCGCTGCAGTTGGGGGCGGGGCTGTAAAGTGCCAAAGCAGCTGAGGTAAGTGGTCGAGGGCTCAGGGACCCTCGGGAGCGTGCTGGAAAGGGAGCTGATCCCTGGGATCCTACCTGAAGGGACTAGTAAAGTGAAGAAAGGAGGAGGAGGAACTGGAGCCTGCCGCAGAGGGCGTGTAAGAGGAAATTTCCTCAGGCCGCACGAGACAATTGCGCATGCGGGCCAAGCGGTGGCGCCTGCGCAGTGGGATGGCGCCAGTGGCGTCGCCCCCTGGAGACCGGGGAGGTGGGGTGAGATGGAGGTCTGGGTGGGTGTGGGGTCATGGCTTGGAGTTAGCTTGGGAACAGCTGACATTCTGACCCATCCCCTCTTCAGCCTCTTTCCACCCAAGCTGTTTTTAGCTGCAGCACCTTTGTGATTGGTAATCCAGCTATTTGGAATGATTTCTGATGATGGAGTTTAATGATTGCTTGTCTTTTTGATAAGGAGACTTTTTAAAAAGGATTCTTTTCAAGAATATAAGCATGTATCTGCTAGGAAGGAAAGTGGTTTATGAATACGAGGTCATTCCTATCATGCATGAAGTAAATGTGTTGATCATCCTGTCACTGTGGACACAACCATGCAGTATCTCTGCTCTCCTGTAAGAATCTCCATTGCCAATAGTTCCAGCTTCCCTTATTGGGTCAAGTCCCAGCTTATTTCATCATTAGTATTTAAATATTCAACAAAATGTTACTGAGCACCTACCTTGGGCTTGGCAGCCTAATTGGAAAAAACAGCTGTGTAAATAGATCTACAGAATGAGGGAGAAAAACCAATCAGGGACCAACCCTCCTGACATCAAACTTTTCTATCCCCTGCTAGCCCTGTGTTCTGTCATTTGTTCCTTATTCATTCAGGAAACACTAATCCAGGTTCTGTACCATGCCTTGAGAGTAGAAAGACAACTCCTTCCCCTTAGAAAAGGGTTCTTCCTAAGATCATTAACCTTAAAATGAAAGTATGGGGTGCATTTTCCCGCTTCCTGAGCATGCACTTTCTATTCTAAGAGACATTTCACATTGACACTTTATGTCAAATGGAGAGAAGGTAAGACTTTTCCCATGAGTGTGTTGAAACAGTAAGTATGAAAAACTGGAATCTGCAGAGGGAAAAAAAAAGATTTCAGGACTGAATATTCATTGGTAGTTTTGGATAGCTGTTGTTTACTGTGCCTATGAGTGTTTCAAATGTTTTAGTTATATTAACCTTCCTGACACCTCTGATGCAGGCACTATCATTATCTGCATTCTATAGATGAGACAGCTGAGGAGCAGAGAGGTGGAGTGATTTGTCCCGAATCAGACGGCAAGTAACAAAGCCAGGACGTGAACCTGGGCCCAGAGGCTTCAGAGTGAGCTCTTAATCACTGTGCTGTTTCACCTCTCACAGAGTACATGTTGTTTAGTCACTCTGTCATGTCTGACTCTTTGCGACCCCAGGACTATAGCCCACTAGGCTCGTGTGTCCCCATGGGATCCCAGGCAGGAATACAGGAGTCGGTTTCCATTTCCTTCTCCAGGGGATCTTCCCAACCCAGGGATCGAGCCCATGTCTCCTGCATTTACAAGTGGATTCTTTACCACTGAGCCACCTGGGAAGCCCATATAGCACATGACAATGCAATAAAGCCATTTTTTAAAAAATGGCACAACAAATAAGCTGAAGTCTGTATGCCTATGTGCAAAATGGGGGGATTGGATTAGATGATCTTTAAGGAATCTTGTGGTTCCTGTGAAATGTTAACTCATTTAGCAAACATTTATTTAAATCAACAGCTAGTTGGTATAAGCCAAGCATAATGTTTGGTCTTGGTGATCAGAATGCCTGCCTTTATAGAGCAGTTCCAAACTAGCGTTTATTGTGAGTTTCACTTTAACTTTGGTTACCACCTGCTGGTAGCATTCAAAATTTAACCTAAATCTTTAAAGCTAAAAATTACTTAGGTAATCTTTCCATCTCAGCAGAAAACTGCTTATATGTGTTAAGTGAAAGTGAAGTTGCTCAGTCTTGTCTGACTCTGCCATCCCGTAGACTGTAGCCCACCAAGCTCCTCTGTCCGTGGGAATCTCCAGGCAAGAATACTGGAGTGGGTTGCCATTTCCTTCTCCAGGGGATCTTCTAGACCCAGGGATCGAACCCAGGTCTCCCGCATTGCAGGCAGACGCTTTAACTTCTGAGCCACACTAAAATTACTTTAATATACGTTAAAGTTGGTGCTAATTCTGCACGCCACTTTTCAACCCTGGCTGTTCTATGTCTTGAATGATAGTTCTGAGTTTGAAAGAAGACTGTTCTTTTCATATAGAAAACATAAACCTTTTAGAATCTTCTGTAAATGTGTAGTGTAAGCTGCTATTTTGTTTTGAACTTTTTAAAGGAGACATGTATTTGGTACAGATTTTCTCATTTACATTTGGACCTTTTGATTTTTTAATTTGATATAGTATTAAATACTCAGAGCCCCTCTAATTCCTAATAAGCTGTGATTCTAAGATCATTCTTGAACTATTTTGTTCCAGTTTTGGGACACCACCAAGTGATCAATTTGGGTATTACATTTGGATGAAAAAAATTTTTTTAATTTAATGAAAGGGCCAATATGTATTTCCTAACCATTCCCCTTCCTTGGGAACAGAACACCGTGTTATTCTGGAATTTTATTTGGAAAATTTTATAAGTGAATTTCTTGGTGTGGCTTGGTCAGGATGTATCCAAGACAAACTGTCCCATGAGGCATGGTTGTTTTATCCTCATATAATTTATTTCCTCAGTCAAATTGCTACCTTGGCACTGCCATATCACCCTTTCATAACCCATAAATCACCCACAGTCAATCCCAAATGACATAAACAGTTTGCTAATGGTAGGAAGTAGTGTTTTATGTAGAAAAACTAAGAATAAACATATTTTCACTTAAAATCCTGAGTGACATTTTGGCCCAAGGAGCCATAAATGATCGTGGGAGTACAGAGGGTAGAAAAATTTGGAACTAATTCTTCACTAAACTGCATGCTGGCTTTCAGGGTAGCTGGAATGAAATGTTGTAAGTCTCACTTCCATAAACTGCCAATTTGCTGTTTTTCTTTCTCTGTAGTGAAGTGAGAATTCTGCTAGAGAGGAAATGGCTGCCTCTTCATCATCCTCCTCAGCTGGTGGGGTCAGTGGAAGTTCTGTCACTGGATCTGGTTTCAGTGTCTCAGACCTTGCCCCACCACGGAAAGCCCTTTTCACCTACCCCAAAGGAGCTGGAGAGATGTTGGAAGGTGATCTCATGCTGCTTTTTGCTGAATAATTGGATTCAGACCTGCAATGAATATTAATTGTAAAGAAGCTATTAAGGGGATTAGTTACAAGTTTGTCCTGATTTCAGCTCCACATTTCATCTCTTGTCCTCATTTCAAAATATCTTTAAAACACAAATCTTTCTCCAGAATTAGGATTTTGGAGCTGAAAAAGACTTTGGAAATCATGGAGGTCATTTAGAGTTATTTATACCCAGAAAAGATAAAGTGATTTGACCATGTGAAAAGACACAGTCAGCACTTAGACCAGGAATTCCATTAAACTCCTGCTCCAGTTTGCTTTATCCTGGCACCAGTCGGCTTCCCTATGGTTAGTAGGTTTCATATATATTTTTTCTAATATAATTCACCTACAGATAGATGAAGAGATTCTGAGAGAAAATAAAAACCAATCTACTATTCTTACATGGCCCACTGCAGGACAGTGTGGTGTGGTTTCTCAAGCACTGGAGCTGGATGTGCATCAAATCATCCCCCATCTTATCAGCACACGTCTGCAAACTGGCTGGCCAAGATCAGGGCACAGGCTATAAACATGAAACGACTTTAGTACCTAGAATTCATCAGGTACATGTCACTTTAGGAGATGGACCAATAAATTCTTAATAGAGAGCATTAAAACCTCCTGAAGAGCTTATTAAAAATGCACATTTCTGGCTCACCTAGAGATTCCAAATTAGTCTAGGTTATAGCACAGGAATCTCCATTTTGACTAACATCCAGGGGATTCTCATGAAAGTGGCCCTTAACTATTAAACTATTCATACCTCGAAAAAAATCAGCAAAGAACCTATTAAAGATTCAAAGTCTACTTGATTCAAGCACATCTGTGCTTAATTGTATATTGATCCTTTTGCTTTAAATATTGCAAATTTCAGTAAATATACTTAAAAATTAATCTGGAAATATCTGAGAAACGACAGACTGTAGTTAAGAGTCAGCTTTTGGGGGGTGGTCTTCATTTATATCAGGTATAATAAAAAGCAGAGGTTTGGATTAAGCCAACGCAGACAGAAGTATCACTTGTGACAGGAAAACACAGGGAGACTGGGACCATAGGGAAGACTGGGACTAAACATAGAAAGACTTTTCAGAATTGGTTCAAATCATGATTGATGAAGTAAACAATCAGATATTGTAGTTAGTGATACATGAGGTGTATGTACTGATACTTCTGTCTATGCCCTTTTGTTTTCTTCAATTATGTTAACTGAATACTCAAGCTAACATCACTGAGTCTGGAGGTAGTGAACATCTAGGGCCTTGTTTACCATATTTGGCACTAAAAATAAATTATGACTTAAGTTATATGCTGCAGAAACCTGGTATTAGGAAGTTTCTCCCAAAACAAATGAAAAGTTGGAGGCACTTAAATTGCTTAATGAGTTTTATGGCAGCAGAAAAGGAATCTTTATTTAACAATGAACCCTAAGATTAAAGTCATTTAAAGTCTAGCTACAGGAGGAATTTAATACAGGCGGTACCTCCATGGTCTCAGAGCTGTCCGCATTCTTTGTCAGTGTACAGCAGATTTCTTGGAAACACTAAAGAAGAAAGGCTTCTGAGATTAGTCTAAATGTTGATGTTCTAACAAGTGATAGTTCTGTCCACTTTTATTCCATCTCAGTATGCTTCATGGGGGACTGTGTTGCCTTTCTACTGTAGAATGAATTTAAGTTTAAATTTGCAGTGCCCAGTTTGGGTTTTCTTCCTTAGGTTTAAAGTTTCACCTATACTTCAAAGCTATTTACATTTAAGGACAAACTATGAAAACTTAGAGGTGGCAGCCCTTGAACTATCCTGAGTCAAGTGAAAAATGTTAAATTGAAAAGGCTACCCTTAAATGTGAATTAAAAGGGATGGTAGATTTGGATACCTCATCCTACTATGTTTATAGGTGATTCTATTATGCAAGTAATCTAATGCACATGTACCTGACCATTTTTCTTACGGAAATGGAATGGAATACAGGCATACCTTGTTTTGTTAGGCTTTGCTGATACCGTGTATTTTACAGATTGAAGGTTTGGGCAACCTTGCCTTGAACAGTAATGTTGGCGCTATTTTTTCAACAGCATTTACTCATTGCCTATCTCTGTGTCACATTTTGGTAATGCTGACAGTATTTCAAACCCTCCACCAGCAAAAAGGTTACATTTCCCTGAAGGCTTGATGATGGTTAACATTTTTTTAGCAGTATTTTTTAATTAAGGTATGTACATTTTTTTTTTTTAGACATAATGCTATTGCACACTTAACAGACTATAGCATGGTATAAGCATAACTTTTATATGCGATAGGAAACTAAAAAATTAGTGTGATTTGCTTTATTGCAGTGGTCTGGAACCAGGCCTATGACATCTCTGAGATATGCCTGTATGAAAATAGAGTAGGAAGAGTTGCCTCTTCAGAGTAAGAACAAAAGCAATTAGGTGCTGTTTATTATCTTAACAGGTTCAACTTGGTCTTGCATCCTCCCGAGTCTAGGATAATAAACCTAAATACCTGTACTTAACCTTGTGTATTAACTTTTTTGTGTATCTGCTGTCTGATATCAGACACCTCACATATGCAGTATACTGTATAGGACTTTTCAACATTCCCCTGCTTTTGGCTAGAATTGTCTCACCCAGATATTAGTAAGCAAATTGGAGACTGCCTTCCAGTCCTGAAATGGCTGAATTTTGGTGGCATCGTACGCCACTGGAGCATAAATTATCTGCCATTGCCTGTTTTCCCACTGTGGGATGTGTCTTTTAAATGAATTTGTTAGCATCCTATTTACTGGAGTTAACAGTGGTGTTAAGATTTGGACAATTTACTGAACTTTTCACCATTTATAACCTTTACTTGTCCCTTAAAGAGGAAAGCTGATGTATTGCTACTTGGTGTGTTACAAAGAGTTTGATTACAATTTCTAAATGGAAGACAGATTGCCCCAGGCTGACTCCTTTCTGGAGAAATTCCAGACTTTAGATTGTTACAGATATCACATCTAATAGGATGTAGCTAAGAAGCAGTGGACTTTGTGGTTAATGCAGAGCTGCAAATCAGCAAAAATGTGTTCCATAGACATAGAAAGCAGCAAAGTGATATGCGGGTGCCTTTTTGAAAGATTAGCTTACATCCTTTTGCTTTGAAGTTCATTATCAAGGGAAATATGCAAATGTTATAATTTAAGCATTTATCCTAATAACACCTGTGATTAAATGTAAGCGGGAGGTAGCACTTTGAAGAGCTTGCAAACAAATCTTGGCCTGGTCCTTACAGCCAGAATCCCCACTGCCTTGTGTGATATCCTTAAGTTCAGGATCAAACCACCTGAGAAGAGCTCTAATTCTGTATGCTTTGCTCTTCCTAAAATAAAACTTAAGTTATAATTTGATTCTTTAATCAAGGGTATGAATGCTGGCATACTTACACAATTTATTAGGCATAATAAATTGCATCATTGGTGTCAAATGTTCACACAGCCCCTCTTCCCACAGTGGGATTCATAGTTATTTTCAGGCCATTTCCCTTATTTGAAAAACTCAGTAATATCATTGGCTTACCTAGATCTTTAAACTGGACAGCCAGTATAATATTCAATAGTTGAAAATTAAATTTTTGCTCAGTTTAGATGATATAAATGAATTACATTCTGCCAGAGGAATAGGGGTGGGAGGAGGGAATGGGATCTATCCCCATATGACACAATATTCAGAAAAGAAGTTGAATTTAAAGAATAACACTCTCCTCAAAGTCTACATAACTATATGAAATTATATTTTGAAATAATATATAATAATTATATATTAATACATAATTTTCATACATATTATATATGGAATATTTTTGAAACAATTTTGAAGATAATATTAGAAGCCCTCTTGGTCATATATTTAAGCTATTTGAATATAGTATCTATGGTTTTTCTTATTTATCATGAGCTTCTGAAATAAGGTCTGCCTTGCGTGAAACTCAGCATGAAGCCAGAATATGTTAGTCCTGTCTCCTTGTCACTTAATAGCTGGCTGACGGCAGCAACCCGTGATTGATGGGTGAGTGCTTGACATCCCAGCAGTGTTGGCATGAACTGCCACCTAAAAAAAGACAGCTGTGTCCTCTCCCTTCATTTGTTTTAGAATTTCTGCAATAAGATCCCTTCCCTGAATGGTTTCTGCTACCCCTTGAAGTCACATTTTCCTACATGAGTTCTACGTCTTTAGGGGTATGTTTTGTTGTATCAGCCCTTGCCTGATAAGGAATAACATGAACTAGCTTATGTTTCACAATCATCTTCCAAGTATTGGGGTGACTGAATTAGCTACCTTCATGTATCCAGTTCTTGGCATCAGTACAATGCTAGGTTCTGAAATTGCACCATACTTTTATAACCATCCAAATTGCAGTGTTCTAGTTAAGTTGGAAAATCAAGGTTATAGTTTGCGTTTACAGAATGAAATTTCCCAGCAGTGTTTTGTGATGGTCATTGTGATGTAACTTGATATACAAAATATTGACAATAGCTATTTTTCTTCAACTTTACTTTTTAGAATGAAAGCGATTAAGAGGTTTGATATACCTTTGTATTTTGAAAGTTCGAGGCCACATGGCCAAATGTTAGTTGTCAGTGTTTACTTGACATACAAAATAGGAGAACATTAAGAAATTGTTAAGTTAGGATGGGAGAAGTGTTGACCAGGACATCAGACTGGGGTTTCTTGTTTTTGTTATTTTAACACTATTTTTAAACTCTTGAACAAGTAGAGGGACTATTTTAACATTCTAGGTATAGAAGTAGCTTTTATAACACAGCAGTGTTAATTCTAAGTGAATCAGAAGCCCTTTGTAAACATTGAAAACTAGACCCTGAATGTAAAAGCCGGGAGAAGGGGTGTGTTTACTACACTTATCAGAAGCCATTAGATTAAAATGGATTGGAGATTAAAACTTGTCCTCTTCTGTTTCTAGATGGCTCTGAGAGATTCCTCTGTGAATCTGTTTTCAGCTATCAAGTGGCATCTACGCTCAAACAGGTGAAACATGGTAAGCACATGAGTACTGTGTACTTAACTGTGAAAATGAACTTACTAGGAAGTGGAAGGGTGGGAGAGGGGGACTTAGAAAGGTCAGAGTGCTCTGTAACAAAAACTCAGCAAGGCTACTTAAGTGGACTTCCCAAATTGCCTGCAGACAAGAACATTCTACAGTTCTTAATCCACACATAATGTTACATTAAGACTTAAATTTGAAGTCAAACGGGTTAGTTTTCTAGGGGAGTTAATGCTTCTTACTCCTCTTGTATTGCTTTTTCCACTCCTTCCTGAAACCTTTTCCTGTTGTCCTCCATTGTTACCACTGTCTGCATCTTCGGATATGTATGTAATACCTCTTGGTCTACCTGGATTCGAAGATCCTGGTAGCACCTTTTCTATCATGCCTCACCAGCTCTTCATTTATGCATCAGGGAACTCTGTTCCACCACCAAACTGAGAACATAATGTTGGGGTGGGCAGGGGTAGAGGGAGCTGCAATTGCTTGTAACCCTAGGTTTTTGGCTTTTTGGGTTTGCTTTTTGTAGGATACAGGATCTTAGTTCCCCAACCAGGGATAGAACCAGTTCCCCCTGCAGTGGAAACACAGAATCTTAACTACTTGTAACCCTAGATTCTTAGGGTACCAGTCACAAATTTAGTACACAAATGGCATGGAGGATAAGTACTACTGTTTTTTTAAAGATTGTCTTAAGTAATTATCCTACAATTAAAAATAAAATGTAAATTAAAGAAAAGATTAAGTTTTCTGACAACATAGGGTAAGACCCCATTACTAGAATATTGAGGGGGGGAAATCTTTCTAGAAATTATTTTTAAATCAGTCATCATCTTGCTGCTTGGTGTATAATTAATAAATACTATCTCCTTGATTCTTTACAGATCAGCAAGTTGCTCGGATGGAAAAACTAGCTGGTTTGGTAGAAGAGCTGGAGGCAGATGAGTGGCGATTTAAACCCATCGAGCAGCTGCTGGGGTTCACACCCTCTTCAGGTTAACCTGGCCTGGATGGTCATCTCGGGTGCACAACAAGTGCAGGTCTAGCAAGGAACTTTTCTTACAATGTATATAGCCATCCAGAGATTCACGGCTCCATCACTGAATTGTTAATTCACATTCATACTTGGTTTCTCTGTATCTGTACACAAGCAACAAATTCTTAAGTGTGTGACCTTGCAGGGAAATTTTTTGCTTATTTGTTTAAAAAAGTATTGAGAATCGGATTTAGACAATCGACTTCAGAGAACCAGGAAGTTTGGGTTTAAAAGAGAGTTATAAAACTTCACAATCCAGGACACATGCCAGAATTGGCCAGACGAAAGACATCCCTCCTGTCATTCACGCAGTTCCTAGAATCCTCACCAGTCAAGTCCAAGGTCAGGATCTGGAGTTATAAAATACATTTCTGACCTAAAACCCTTCTTTTTGCAGATGAATGTGATTTCGACTCAGGACTTGTCTAAATTAGGAATTTTTTAATGTTTGGGATTTTTTCTATTTTTAGACATCTAATTCTATAGATTCTAACTTTTTCTAACCTCTTTTAGGCATGCCAAATGCTGGCAAAAAGAATTGCTTTTTGAATGTTGAAGTTCTTGTAAAAATAAAGCAGTGAGCAAAATCCTTTTAAACACAGAAATCCTGAGTTCATCTTGTTGGTGGGCTCTGGCAATTCTGTAGCAAATAAATCCTTTGAAAGAACTCCAAATTGGTTTCTTTATCCTTTCAAAGCCTCAGGGATTTGGGATAAGGGGAAGAGGTCAAATTACTTTTTTTAAGAAGGGAATCTAAAAACCATTTCTCCTAAACAAATGGCAGATTTGCTTCATCTCAGGGATATTTGTCTTTTTAGAAGTATATGAATTTATCATCAATATCTAAGTAGGTTTTTAACCATGATAAGGAAAAACCAGATAAGCTAAGAGATAATCTTTTGTTTTTCCTCATGGGACCCCCACATCCACCCTACATAGTTAGGAGAATCATTTAGATTGTATGCAAATTTTGCCCCAGACAGAATTTGCCTTTCTGCTCATTAATAACTTGTTCCTGACCTGCTTAGAGTTAGTTAATTATGAATATATAAAATCCCAGTAGCAGTTGGCCTTAATCTCAGGAGTTCAGAATGTTTTAATACATAGTCCATGACAGGGAGGTGGTGGCCTCGCTGAGCTGATACGGAGTCTGAGCACAGGGAAGATGGAGACCCGCACATGCACATAGCCCAGACTCCGGAGAGAGTCTTGGAACTTAAACCAGATTGCAGTTTATTGACAATTCAGCCCACTAACCTTGTCTCTGAAGCACGTCAGAGCACAAAAATTACCAGCCCTCAAACTCGCTAATTTCCATATAATACTTCTTAACCTAACCCAGTTCCATTATTGAAAGCCGTTGAATTTCCTAACATTGTCCTTTTGGGTATCAACCATCTTCATGATTACCAAAGGAAAGATTTTAAATACCTAGTCTGCAATAAACCTTTCAGTCATATTTTCAGTGACGGTTTAGAAGTAATCACTAACTTTCATTTGAATTATGTAATTATAGGACCCAGACACTGTATTACCTCGTCTTTACCCTCTGGTATTGAACTTAAAGAATTTTTGTCTCTTTAAGTTGTACATTTCTTTTCATGGCCTTAGAAATTGAAGACATCTATAGAGTTCAGTGGAAGTACTTTCTAAAGCACCTTTTCCAGTGACCATTCAGCTTCTCCTTGAATGCTGCCAGAAACAAGACCCTCACTGTTTGAAGATGGCCTCTCCCTCTCTGCACCTTTCTGTTGGTCATTATGTCTCATCCATAACTCCTATCACTATGCTTTGGGCTTGAAGATGGACCTGTTGTTGTTTATCTTTCATCACTTCTGCACTCACTATGTGCCAGTCACTCAAAGGAACTAATTATAGTCCTTTCAGTAACACTACAAGATGTGTAAAAAAAAAAAACCCTAATACAGATGAACTTGAAGCTCAGAGAAGGCATTACTACATGCCCAGGCTGCCTAGCTAAGTAAGTGGCCAAGTCTGGATTTGAACTGAGTGTGCCAGACTCCAAAGCTGAGATTATTTGATATATATAATTGAAAGGTTTATATATATATATACATACACACACATATATGTATCATGCTTCATCCCACTGACCCCAACCCAGTGCCTCATACAAAGAAAAACCCTAAAACCTTTTTTTTTTTTTTTAGTGATAAAATGAATTAATTACCTGGAGGAAATAAACCTTATTACTACCCTCCCTGCTTCCTCTCACTGCTTGGTGATAAGGTACAATGAAGGAACAGCCTCTTCCTTTAACAACTGATAGGAAGTAGCTTTGTCAATATCTACATAACCTTTTAAGATTCGGCATGATGAAGTTAGATGCTTAAGGGATACATATCTTGTGTGTGTATACCTGTCTTCCTCTTGTGTGTGCAAGGAGGAAGACCGGGAAGATGGCAGCTAACAGCCAGGATTTCACAGACAGCCTCCATCTTAAGAAAGCTGATGGTAATGAGTGTTTCAGTGCATAAAACACTTTGCAGTTTCATAAATGTCTCATCTTGAATCCCACATCAACCCTGTGAGATAAATCAGGCAGGTAGTTGACAGTTGAGGAAACCAGTACAGAGAAGGTAAACCTTTTTTTTTTTTTTTAGTGATAAAATGAATTAATTACCTGGAGGAAATAAACCTTATTACTACCCTCCCTGCTTCCTCTCACTGCTTGGTGATAAGGTACAATGAAGGAACAGCCTCTTCCTTTAACAACTGATAGGAAGTAGCTTTGTCAATATCTACATAACCTTTTAAGATTCGGCATGATGAAGTTAGATGCTTAAGGGATACATATCTTGTGTGTGTATACCTGTCTTCCTCTTGTGTGTGCAAGGAGGAAGACCGGGAAGATGGCAGCTAACAGCCAGGATTTCACAGACAGCCTCCATCTTAAGAAAGCTGATGGTAATGAGTGTTTCAGTGCATAAAACACTTTGCAGTTTCATAAATGTCTCATCTTGAATCCCACATCAACCCTGTGAGATAAATCAGGCAGGTAGTTGACAGTTGAGGAAACCAGTACAGAGAAGGTAAGGTACCAAGATTATTACCAAAGTATAGTTAATAATATAGGCCTTTCAAACCTTTATGCCTTCTAGTTCATCATACACTAGAAAATGTGAAGGCAGAATTTGATAATAAAGAATTGTTCACATCAGTTTGATACATAATTCCATATAAGTGCCTTGTCTCATGGTAATAAGACACAAATAGTAAACTTACATAAAGCTGGTTTTACTTTTATGAAGTTAAAAATCTTACTTTTTGACTTTAATTATCTAAGATCAGCATTGAAGTTCTCAGTGTTCACTGATAAGTGCTTTATTTATTAGAGCCATCCTATGCCTGATACTCACCTGGAATGACAGTGGTCTGGAACTCTAAATCAAGTTCCTGACCCTATGATCTCTCTGCTCAGTCCATTTACTCAAAGCCCTTGGCTTCCCTTCCCCCACATGGTTGGGAGGCCTTGAATCCCTTGTTCCCGATCAGAATGCCAGATACTGAAGTGTAGAAACTTTGGACCTTAAGGCCAAGCCAAAGGTAGAAGAAAAGATAGGACCAGGAGATGCCTATCATCCACAAGGAAGAGGAGGAACCAGCCCAAGGACATGGTTCCCTTTCAGGCAAACCCAAGAGATAATACACTTGGAGCAGAAGGCAGTTATGCTTCTCCCTCTCATTTTGTCAGAGCACCTAACCTTGCCTAAAATATCTCACCTGGCCTCCTTGTAATTGCCCAAAGTTCCAAGCAAGACAAATCCTCTCCACAAAGGAGGTCCAGGGTTTAACTAACAGATACTTGGGGAAGTTTGGGGTTGCAGGCAGAAGACAAATGATGCTGGATTTCTGGTTTCCCAGAGCTGAGTTGGGATGGAAATGGCACCAAGAGTGAAGAATGGAAGGAGGCTGGAACGGGACCCTGTGCTAGTAGCCTGCCTTACTTTGCATCTGGTCAAAGAGGAAGTCTCAGGATTTAGAGCTGAATGGAAGAGATCTTAGAGACCATCTAGTTCATCCACCTGGTTAACAGGCCCTTATCTGTCTCATTCATTGCTGTATGTATATTCAGTAGCTAGAACACTAGCTGGCACATGGTAGGTATGCTGCAGGTATTTACTGAGTGAATGGAAGTATGAATTTATTGTATGTTTCTGTTTACCCTCATGTGGAAGCTAGGCTAGCTATGGTGCAGCATCCATACTGGAGAAATGCCTAAGGCAATTAATTGACAAGACAATAAGCCAGAGCCCAGCCCAGAACTCTCTATAATGCTGTACTGACAAGTGGAAGCTGTGTCCAAAACAGCCATGGGAGGAGCCTGGGCAAATGATGCTGGTGGCTCCCTGCCTTCCTCATAGGCTCCTCCACACAGGCCCGATGGTGGTTCCACACATCAGCATCCACAAGCTGCTCTCCACCTCTCCAGATACTCTGATTTCTCCAGCCTGTCCAGTCTTCCTGCTGCTGCTGCTAAGTCGCTTCAGTCATGTCCAACTCTGCGCAACCCCACAGACTACAGCCCACCAGGCTCCTCTGTCCCTGGGATTCTCCAGGCAAGAATACTGGAGTGGGTTGCCATTTCCTTCTCCAATGCATGCATGCATGCTAAGTCACTTCAGTCGTGTTCGACTCTGTGCGACCCTCTGGACAGCAGCCCACCAGGCTCCTCTGACCACGGGATTCTCTAGGCAAGAATACTGGAGTGGGTTGCCATTTCCTTCTCCACCAGTCTCCCTAGAGAAGCTGTTTCTCCAGAATCCACTTACTTCATGTTTATAATATAAGCTCTTTAGGGAAGGTAATGAAACCACATACAGTTTATTACCAGGAACAACAGCTGCTGCTGCTAAGTCACTTCAGGCATGTCTGACTGCGACCCCATAGATAGCAGCCCACCAGGCTCCTCTGTCCCTGGGATTCTCCAGGCAAGAATACTGGAGTGGGTTGCCATTTCCTACTCCAAAGGAACAACAGAGTGGATGTTTATTTCCAAATGTCTTTTATTCATTCTAAAGACATTTACTGAGCACTTACTCTGTGTCTAGCATCTGCTAGATGCTGAGGATATGCTGTCAAGACAGTCATCAGCTTTGAGTTTATATAAATATATTAAAAGAGATAAAAGAGTAATTTTCAGTCAAAAACCGTATGATAACAGAAACCATGTAAAATCAGAGACAGCTAACCCAGCTGACCAAGGGTTAGAGAAGAAGAAGGAAATGGCAACCCACTCAGCTAAGACCTGGAGAACAAGTAGGTGGGGTGAGAAGGAAGGACTTTCTAGATGGAAGTTACAAAATATGCAAAGGCCCAAGAGTGAGGAAGGGCATTGTGCTTCTGTGGGGCTGCGGTTGCTTTGTTATGGATGATTCATAAAGACAAGAGACAAAACTGGACCGGATGGGTTTTGCTGAGGAATCTGAACTTCAACTAGAGGACAGCGGGGAACCATTAAAGGGGTTGAAGTAGGGGAATGACAAGGTCTGGTTTCACTTTAGAAATCTTAGCTGCAGGGAAGGAGAAGGCAATGGCAGCCCACTCCAGTGTTCTTGCCTGGAGAATCCCAGGGACTGGGCCTGGAGGGCTGCCGTCTATGGGGTTGCACAGAGTCGGGCAGGACTGAAGCAACTTAGCAGCAGCAGCTGCAAGGAACAGTGCAAATTAGCGGTGATAAGACCCAGATCCTTTTGGGAGCTGTCATGAAAATCCAGGGGAGACCTAACTGAAACCTTAAAAATGTGGAGACCAGAGGATAGATTTTAACTGAAAGTTATTCAAGGAATAGCCTATGTGGGACCTGGTGACTCGTCAGACTTGGAGAATTCAAGTAGGACACTTGGGTTTTGTGTCTAAATAGCTGATGGACGGGATTCTATTCACTGAGACAGGGATACAGGGAGAGATGTGGATTCAAGGAGATATCTGGCAGTGACTCTCTGTCTATAGCTCAGAAGAGTGATCTGGGCTAGAGTTAGATTTGGGACTCTCCAGACTAGAGATATGCAGCCAAAGGTAGGCACGAATGGCACTGCCCAGGGAGAGAACCCAGAGTGAGAAGAGAATTGGAACCTTCTAAGAGGAGGAGGAGGAGCCCAGGAAAGCAACTGGCAGGAAGTCACCAGAAATAGCTGGAAAATGAGGAATATGGCATCAAGGAAACCAGGAGAAAGGTCATTTTAAGAAGAGGGCTGCTGCAAACACCAGTATCTGGTGTAGCCAAGCAGTTAAGTGACAGGGGTGGAGAAGGCCTTTGGACTTTACCAAGGAGCTTGTTGGTGACCTTGTCTCAAGAGCAGCCACCTAAGTGGCACAGTGGAGGCAGAGCCAGACTGCCGTGGCTGGGAGAGTGAGTGGAAGGTGAAAATGTGGGGCCAAACATAGGCAACACTTTTAAGAAGTTCAGTGGTAAGGGGAAGCAAAAATGAGGGTCAGGGAGGGTGACAGTTAAAGGAAGAAACACAGTCAAGACATTTGTTTTTGGGAGAGGCCAGAAAGAGGGCATAATTGAGGGTGTGAGGTCCCTGACAAGTGGGAGGGATGGGGTCCAGAGCCCAGGTGGAGCGATTATTAGAAGGGAAGGAGGGTGAAAGGGTAGTGCTGATGTGGGTAAATGCTGGTGAGGTGGCAGGAAGTTGAGGGAGTTCCCATCAGAAGTCTCCTATTTTCTCTGTGATGCAGGAGGCAAGTTGGTCTGTGGCCTGTGGCAGGAGGAGGCGGGAACAGTGGGATTGGGAATGGTCCCTGTGAAGAATGGGAAGGAGTTGACCAGGGTCAGACTGCCCAGCACATTCAGGGGCCATTTGCAGTTCAAGTCCCTAAATTTGCCATGGCACCAGTCATTGGAGAAGTATACCAGGAGCTCTTAGCAGCCTGGCAGTAGGAAAAAAAAAAAAATGCATAGTTGGTGGTTACACGGTACACACAAGAGGGTAAGCAGATGGTTGGTCTGGGGCTAGCGAGGGAAGGGAGTGAAAACAAGAAGAGGTTGCCAGAGGGAGATTAGAAGGGTCAGACATTTCTCGAGGGCCTACTATGTCTCTGGTAATATGTAAGGCAACAGAAATACAAAGAAGGGGCAATCGTTCCCAAACCTAGCTGTGCCTCAGAATTAAGCTTAATAAAAATACAGACTCGCTAGCATGATTCCTGGGATCCAGCAGGTCTATAATTGGGGGTCTTGTGTAACTCTCCTGCAGCCAGTTGAGAAAACACTTGGACCAGTGAAAAAAGCAGAAAGTAAACAGAAACATGGAATCTATACAGCATCGTAACTCCATGACTCTGGTCTATACGGGGTGCTGTGCAAGCCAAGAGGGCTTGGTGGTGGGAGGAAGGGGAGATGGCAAGGAAGTTTTCCTAGGGAAGGTGAGCCTGGGCCTGAGCGGACTGGTCAGTCGGGGTTAGAGGGGAAGATGCCAGAGAAGCATTCCAAGTACAGGGACCAGCACGCACACAGGCAGGGCTGCATTCGTGGAACTCCGAAAGTCATCTGGTGTGGCTGGAGCTGAGCCTGTAAACTGAGGAGGGGTGTGCCCTCTCAGGAGAAGAAAGCAAGAACCAGACTGCTTTGAGCCATACTCTACTTTCCATCAAGACAGCATTTCTCTGACAGGGCCAGGGTACACCTAAGAAAGAGGCCAAGAACCCTGCCCTTCACAATAAATAACTCGGGAAGCAGGCTCCTCAGGGCCCGGAAGGCTAAGCCCCTTAGGCTGGCATAAGGCATCGAAGTGATCTTTACTGGCCACTAGGCAGTACTGTTCACAGTACTGTTGCTCTGGCTGAGAAATAAAGCATTTACAGATTTGTACTTATTTACTTACTTTTAAGGGAAGGCAGATGTTCCAAGCTCAGAATTACCGAAGGAACCTCCCTTCTGGGCTCTGAGCCAAACCAGGATAAGAGGCTATCTGAAGGGATCAAATTTAAAGTATATGGACAATGCTGAGATGTTGTTCCCCCTGGACTGGTTTCTCCTCCTTCCTTGCCTGGCCCTGAAGGCCTGAAGTAAACTCCCACACCCTCTCTCCCTCTCCTTATTCTCAGAAATCTCCAGGCATATAAACCACACAAGCATGGGCATTTCATCTGTTTAGCAAACCTAAATGCTTGGGGGTTGTTGAAGTCAGATTCTACCCACTTAACTTTCTGCAGAGTCTCCAAAATACAGTAAGTCTGGAATATTCTGTGAAGTCACGGCAACTTAGCTCTCCAACATGTTGCCTAGAGGACAACCTAGGACTTTCTATCCTGGAACAGTGTCATTGCCCAGAGACTACTCAAGGCTCATTCTGTGATATTGCTTCAATGCTCAAGGCTAGAGTGCTTTTTGAAAGCACTCCTGATCATGAAAAGGAAAATCACAGTCTCCCAGCCTGCCTGAGATGCCAGCTGGAGGACCCAGGTGCTGTTGCCTCCAGAGACCTATAGACTTAGGAGCCAGGAAGAAAGCAAGACCTCATCCCCATGCCATCTCTCAGTACAGAGGAGAATTCATTCTGAGAACAGACCTAGAGAAGCAGCAGAAGCGGGGAGGGATACCCAGGGGGGAAGGCAGCACTGGGCTGTCTGGGCGCGCAAGCCCTGGCTGCACCCGTAGGGAAGCCTTACTCTGCTGCCAACCAGCGGGCGTCCTCACTGGGCAAATATGAAAGCAGAGGCTCAACCTCAAGAGTTCTACACCTCTTCATGACCCCGGGGAATCACTGACTCTAAGAACAGAGGACCCATCATCCAGCCTGAGCTTTTGCAGTCTCTTTTGAGTCCTACTGGCTCTGTGGCCAAAATGAACTTTCCATGAAAAAAAAGAGCTCGGCTCCTAGAAGGTATCACTCTAATACTCTTCAGCTGAAAAGCTGCCGAGGGGAGGAGGACTCCCCCGGTGGTCCAGTGGCTAAGACTCTGCGCTCCCAATGCAGGGGGCCTGCTTCAATCTCTGGTCAAAGAATGAGATTCCACATGCTGTAACTGAAAAGATCCTGCGTGTCACAAACTAAGATCCAATGCAGCCAAATAAATAAATTAATGTTTTCAAAAATTTTAAAAAAGCTGCCAAGGGGGATAGGAAAGGCTTCAGGAATGAAGGCATGAGTAACCATGAGGGCCCAGGCTCAGCACCCACACCTCTCATTTGGCACGTAGGCTCTCGGGGTAGGTACAGGTCATATCCAGGCACTGGAGACTCGAAGAACGTTCATCACGGTTAATATGTAGTGAGGAATTACTCTATGTGGGGCACTGTGCTAAGTCAGACACATAATGCCATTTACTTACTGGGAGTGGGTAGCAGAAAGTCTATGTGGGGCAGAGGAAGCCACCAAGGAAGGGATGGCAGGAAAGAATCCCATAGTCTAGGAGCTGAAGGGCCTTGGCAACTGTGTTCCTTTGGGCTAGGGCTGCCATAACAAAGTACACAGACTGGGTAGCTTAAACAACAGAAACTTAATTACCTCATAGTTTTGAAGTCCGGAAGCCCAAGATCAAGATGCCACCATGCTTGGTTCACCGTGGTTGGTTCCTGCTGGAGGCTATGAGGGAAAGGATCTATTTTAGGCCTCTCTCCTTGGCTTATACATGATCACCTCCTCTCAGTGTCTCTTTACATCATCATTGCTCTATACATGTCTCTGTATCCAAATCTCCCTTTTCTTTAAGGATGCCAGTCATCATCTTAGATGAGGGCTCACCCTACTGACCTCATTTTAACTTGATTACCTTTTTTCAGGTTCTATCTCCAAGTGGCTCAGTGATAAAGAACCCTTCTGCCAAGGCAGAAGATGTGGGTTCAATCCTTGGGTCGGGAAGATCCTCTGGAGAAGGAAATGGCAACCCACTCCAGTATTCTTACCAGGAGATTCCCATGGGCAGAGGAGCCTGGGAGGCTACAGTCTATGGGCATGCGAAGAGTCAGACATGACTTAGTGACTAAACAACATCTCCAAATAAGATCACACGCCAAGTCACTGGGGTTAGGACTTCAATATATAAACTTTGAGGAGGGACACAATTACACCTGTAACAGCGATGGTGTCTAACCAAACCCTCTCCTTTTATAAATGAGGATATTGAAGTCTCAAGTGAGAAAGTGACTTGCACAGGGTTGCACAGCAAATTGGCAAAATTAAGACTAGACCCCAGGTCTTTGGGAGCTGCAAGCTTTGTGCTTACCTCCCCAGAGTAGCAGTAGTGCTGGCTTTGGGAAGTTCCTTCTCTAAGAAGGGAATCTCTGAGCTTGGACAAGTCTGGGAAGCACCCAGTCGAATCTCTATCAGCCTGTGGGAAGGACACACTAAAACTCCCTTACAAATCAAGATTTGGGAAAGACTCTGAAATGCTCAGTCGTGTCCGACTCTTTGCAACCCCATGGACTGTAGCCTACCAGGCTCATCTGTCCATGGCATTTTCCAGGCAATAGTACTGGAGTGGGTTGCCATTTCCTTCTCCAGGGGAATCTTCCCAACCCAGGGATTGAACCTGGGTCTCCCGCATTGTAGACAGACGCTTTACCGTCTGAGCCACCAGGGAAGTCCCTAAAAGGATAACTAATGAAAGTGAAGTCACTCGGTCAATCCGACTCTTTGAGACCCCATGGACTGTAGCCCACCAGGCTTCTCCATCCATGGAATTTTCCAGGCATGAGTACTGGAGTGGGTTGCCATTCCTTCTCCAGGGGATCTTCTCGACCCAGGGATTGAACCTGGGTCTCCTGCATTGCAGGCAGACACTTTACCATCTGAGCCACCTGGGATAGGTGAAGGCAATGGCACCCCACTCCAGTACTCTTGCCTGGAAAATCCCATGGGCAGAGGAGCCTGGTAGGCTGCAGTCCATGGGGTCGCAAAGAGTTGGACAGGACTGAGCGACTTGACTTTCTGAAATGCTAGAGTGGAAAAAGCCTTATTAATGGAGCATAACATAAACACCAGGGGTTATTTTCAATGACCAGGCCCCTCATTAAGGAGGCAGACCTATGGGTGTCATAAAGGAAGAGCTTTGCTGCTTATTTGCTGCCCCCAACAGCGCAGGTTGCTGAGTACAGCTGGGTGGTGCTGGATGCTCACAGACTCCCCTACTGTTTACTCTCTGAGCTTACCTCTGCCTCCAGGCTGGCATCTAGCCTCTCTGCAACCAGTTGTGACAACTCACCAAAAAGACTCTTTTGCAAGTCTCATGCAAGATGCAGGAGCAACATGAGTTGAAAAGCCTTGCTCTTGCAGTTTCAAAAACAAGGAGGCAAAAATTGAGATTGACTATAGTACGGAAGTGTGGGTGACACCAAACCGCAGATGCGCTGATAGGCTGTGGGGAAGGAAGTGAAAAGTTCACCTTGTCCTTCCCAGTAACAGAGGGCTGTTGGTTTTGTAGAGGTTTGCTTTTTAAAAATCTTTTCATTCAATAAAAACAGCTCGGTAGGACAACACATTATAGCATTCGTGGAAATAAAAACTAGGAACCACATCATACAACGTTCTGCTCCAAACCTGGCCCTGGTTTCCCAGGCAGCTCCCAGTTCCTCCTGATTTATGCAGCAGCCGTGGAGGCCCTCGCCCCATCCCAGGTGGAGTCTGGCCTTCAGGGAGGAAGGGAGGAGGTGGTTCAGAGGTATCAGCTGTTTCCCTTGCTTCTGAGCCAAGACCCCCGCCTCAGCTAGAAACTCAACTTTGTCCCCTGTGTCTGCCTTCCGCACCGTGAAAAGTTTCCATCACAAAGGGCTGATTCAGGAAACCAAGGTTAGAAGCAAACGGTCTTATTTGAAAATGGTGAAGGCCAGCCAGGTTTTGGGCTTCCTGCATTGATTGCTCTCCCGGGGCCTGGGACCAGCCCAGCAGGGTGGGGCCCTGCAGCTCTGCAGGTCACAGGATGTGAAAGTGGGGACTGAGGTTAGGAAAAAGAATAAAAGGCTAGGACCAGAACACACCCAGCAGAAGGCCATGTGCGGCTCTCCTCTTCAGGGTTTCCTGTGGGTACACTGAGAACATTGTGTTCTGGCTGTGAACTTACCCAGCTGAGCCCACTCCAGAATCGGCCCCTGGGTCCTAGTGCTGCCTCTCACTAGCCTCAGCCTTCGCTCACCTGCATCACAGGAAGCCCACTGTGGGGCCCCAGGAGGCCACTGCCATTGTGCCCTCCCTACTGCGTGAGGCCCCACGACCAGACTGTGGGCACTGATGTTCCCAATCATCATGAAGCGTCCTCAACTTGCTTGGCACTGTCACGTAATAACATCTTATGTTCCTCATGACAAAACAGCCTTCAGATGACAAAACTGAGGCTCTGGGAAACTGGGAGGAACAACCAAAATCAGAAATTCAAGGTTTTTGGACCCAGATGTCCTGACACTGTTGTTCAGTTGCCCAGTCGTGTCAAGACTGTTTGCGACCACATGGACTGCAGCATGCCAGGCCTCCCTGTCCCTCACCATCTCCCAAAATTTGCCCAAGTGCATATCCACTGAATCAATGATGACATCCAGCCATCTTATACTCTGACACCCTCTTCTCCTGTCCTCAATCTTTCCCAGCATCAGGGACTTTTCCAATGAGTTGGCTGTTCACATCAGATGACCAAAATACCGGAACTTCAGCTTCAGTCCTTCCAATGAGTATGCAGCATTGATTTCCTTTAAGATTGACAGGTTTGATCCCCTTGCTGTCCAAGGGACTCTCAGGAGTCTCCTCCAGCACCACAGTTCAAAGGCATCAATTCTTTGACGCTCTGCCTTCTTTACTGTCCAGATCTCACAAACATATGTGACCACTGGGAAGTCCATAGCCTTGACTATATGGACTTTTGTTGGCAGAGTAATGTCTTTTACTTGCTGTGCAAACCTGACACTTTAGGGATAACTATTTTAAGACCAGCACTTCAAATCATTAAAATGAATGTAAGCCTTTACCCTCAAAGTTTCTCTCCAGATGAATTTGAGGAAAAGGTGATTTCCTAACAAATTCTCCAAAACAACTAAAGGCTTAGGCATGTGGTGTAGAACTGTCCAGAGGAGCTTGGAGAGCCCAGTGCTGTCTGCCCTGTGCTTCAGCTCCCTGGACCTGCCACCAGGAGCCTGGCTTGTTCTGGGCCTGGGTAGGTCTTGAAACTCAGAGGAATATGCTGGGCCCCAGCCCAAGGAGCCAAGAATCAACGGACAGGTGGAGCAGGAAAGGGGCCTTAGGAGAGGGTGGAGCGCTCTGGTTAGGAGAGACTTTCAATTTTCAAAGTGAGTTCTGGATTGTCAATTCCAGATGGTGAGCCTCTTTTTGCAAATCATCCTTGAATCCTGTGGGTATGCTGGTCCTTGGTAAACAGTTGCTGAACGACCTGAATGGAAATCTCTCACCAGAAAGAAGGCTGTGCCTGTAGCTATGGAGCAAAGTTATTCCCAACTGCACACTGAGCACCTACTGTGTACTAAGTAAGCACTGATTGATAAAGGGCACACAATTGCTAAAAACAAACATACAAACAAAGGAAAGGCAGCCGTGGTGTTGGCCCCTCCTAGAGATCAGAGTCTTCTAGACAGAAACGCATTCAATAAGCAAGAACAATTCCAAGGGTCCAGGGTTATCCTAGAGCAAGTCCAGAGTGCTCTGACTGCATGCAGAGCAGGGAGACCTAAGGACGCTGAGGGCCCAGAAAAGTCCTTGAGGAAGAGCTCTTCAAACTGAGACCCAGAGGGGAGTTAAGAATTAGCCAGAGGAAGGAGGCTGGGAAAGGAGCTTCAAGCAGAGGTCAGAGTACTTGTGAAGACCTGAGCTTAGAGAGCAGGTGACTCATTGAAAGAACTGAGAAATGCCTTCTGTCTTCAGAACCCCACCAGTGGGAAATCTGGTTCTCACTTCAGGGTAGAGTCCAGCCGCTGTTACTGTCCAAGAGAAAGGAATCCTGCTACTTCCCTGTGGCCTTCCCCCAGGCTCTCGGCTCCAAATCAGAGGAATCCTAAAAGCTGAGTGGGATGTATCTTGAGGCAGAAAGGCCATAGGAGTGGCCTGAAAGGGCAGGTATTAGTCCAGGCACAGGGACCCTGAGCTGAGATGCTGGGCAAGTCACTTCCCAATTTTCAGGATTTATGTATTCTCAGTAGTTAGTCTGACACTCAGACCTTACTAAATTAATGAATGGCTGCAGTTTCCATCTGGAAAAAGATTTCTTCCAATGCTAAGATTCTGGGTTTGAGACCCACGTTCAGGCCTTCCCAAGATTCTTTTGGCAACAGAAGTGCCAAGAAAGGAATGAGTACACTGACCAGCACACCCACAGCCAATGTTTGTTGAATGAATATGTGATTGCTCTCCCTGATGTCACTCTAGAAGCTTTGATGGATCCTTGCTTCTCTTAGCAGCTGCTCTGATCTCTATCACTTCTAACCCTGTGCAGTCATTATTGCCCACATACTTCACAGACATCAGATTTAGTGGTGAAAATAAATCCTAGATCTTGTCTTTAGGATCCATCCTAGAGGAAGAAGATAAAAGATGACTACAGGAAGCTGAGAGGCAGTGTAAGAAGGGAGAGGACTAAGATGGTCAGAGTCTGAAAATCAGTGCACATTCTCACATAACACTCCCTTAGAAACCCCAAACCTGCCCAGTGCTCTGCCCCCTTCAGTGAACAGCTAGAACTCACCAGGGCTAGCCTGGAAGAGCTCTGGAAATGAACAAGTGCTCCCTAAGCCACCAATCCCCGGACTGCCCTGAATCAGGCGCTATGGTAAGGGCAAGCGTTCCCAGCTGGGCACACCCTGAAATGCATTTTCCCTCTCCTGTGGGTTTCCAGGCTAGCCCACAGAAGCCTGATTCATCCACAACCGCAATGAAACATAGAATTAATTCCAGCTATACCCTGGGTAAGCTAGGCCATTATAGCAACCAAACCACCACTTACAGCATTATTTTGATGGGAAAATGTGTTCTGAGCTCCAAGCAACCAAATTATAAGTGGGACACAGGCACACCCAGGTTCGAATCCCAGTTTTAACACGTCCTAACCATGCGGTCAGGGGCAAGGCACTATCTGCCCCAGCCTCAGTTTCTTGATTTGTAAAAGAACACTTCCTTTAGCAGGCTGGAGCGCTGACTGAACAGGCCCCTGTGAAAGTCCCCCTTTCCTTTCACAGGCACTTTGGTAGGGAGACATGGAGATAGGACTCCAAACACAGTCCCTCTGATGAGGCTGTACCCGGCGTGCACAGTGGCAGCCCTGGCACCAGACTCAGGCTCAGGGCAAGTGTTCACGGGATAGATGAGCTGCTGTCTTAGAAATCACAGAACATTCCTCATCTTTGACCTTCTCCAGGCTTTGACGGGCTTATCTGAGCCAAGAAACTTCTCCTGCCCCAACTCAGCTCCCTCTTTCCCAATCTCTCCATGAACAGCAGTGTTCTGGTTTCCTTTGCTCCTGATTCTAGTCTGATTTCCTTTGCTTTGCCTCCAGAAGGGGCCAGAAGCCCTGACCTTTCACCAGAGCCTGGACGTGTGCCCACAAGAGCGGGCGGGGGGCGGTGGGCGGGGGTGGGGGGGGGGGTGGGGCAGAGACCCAGGCCACACCCCCAGCGGGCCAGTGCAAGGCCGGCGACTCCTCCTGCTGCCTTCGGTTTTGGCCCCTCCTTGCTCTGTTTGTTTCCAAGCTGCAGCGAGAACGGTCTGTACTCAAAGGATGGTGAAACAGCCAAGGAATCCGTAGGGTCCTAAAGGTCGACCTTCTTCCTTTCCTTGCCCTTTTTCCCAAATGTTAGTTTCCTGGCCTTGGGCTTCTTGTCCCCTACCCAGGGTCACAGGCACTGTGGAGGTCAGTCACCTTGAACGAGCCTCTCCTACGCTGCCCCGTGCTCCCACAATCATCTCCACAGCCATCCTTACTTCTCCCCATCTGGAATCACAGAGCTGTCCCGACCCTCCCTCCCTCTGTCCAGGTCTTGTCAGTGCCCCCTTCTCACTGGGTCTCCACTGCCGCAGCTCTACCCCACCTCTGTCTAACCCCAAACCCTATCAGCAGTCCTGCAATAGAAAAAAAAAAAAAAAATCTCTTGTGAGAGTAATACAAGCTCATGATAAAAATCCAATTTCCAGTGTCTCTACAAAGCAAAATAAAGGTAACCTTAGTTTTTAACCTGAAAAACAAAAAAAGATATGAAGTGAAAAAGTAAAAGCCTCTCCCTCCCCTCTATCCCTCAGAGATAACCTCTGTGGACAGTATCCTTCAAGATGTTTTTTCTGCACATGTAAGTGTGTGTCTGCTGGGGAGTGTCCTGTTTTTCTTTCAGAATGAGATGAGAGGATACAAACTGTTCTTCAACTTGTCCTTTTTACCTAACAACATATCTTGGGCATTTTTCCAAAACTGACCTCACTCTTTAACCTCCACATAATGCTCCATGATTTGGAGCTTATTTAACTGTCTGCCACAGACACTCAAGGTGGCTTTCAGTTTTTTCTGTCACTATCTAACTGACTCTCAGCCTCTGGTCTCAAACCTCCAATCTGCCTTCCACACCGCTGCTGGATTGCAACACCCAGTCTATCATTCCTCGATCAGCTGTCTTCCTTGCATTAGGCTTATACACGCGGTGTCTTATCTTTCCTCCTTGGTCTTAAGCTCAGGACAGGGTGTTAGCCTTAGAGGTCCTGACAAGGACAACCTATCAACTGTTTCAGTTTTTGAGCCAATCTCAGTGCTGCCCTGGGAAAGTGGAAGGAGGTTCTCAGGCTACGTGAATATTCATTTTCTTTTTTTATATTTGTATGCTGAGAACTCTGGGGCCCTGGCTTGTGCCAGGGCACTGGAGCTCTGAGATGAAACAGATACAGACCCCGGCCTCTCAGAGCTTGCAGTTCAGTGGGAAAGAAAGGCACTGTACATCCACACAGATAAATACATGGATAATTACATATAGGATGAGGGCTTTGAAAGGAAACAACCAAGGAGATGGGATGGGGTCACCAGGAGCGAGAGCCAGTGAAGCCAACAGACTGTGGGATCTGGTTTCCATTCTAGGCCACTTCCCCTTTACTCTTCTCAGCTGATGAGAAGGGAAATCCCCCTTGCAATTTTAACTTTCTGTGACAATAAGACATGCTATCAGAGCTCAGTGGTATGGTAGCAGAGTTCTCCAGGCCAAATACTTATTGAGCATATACCATATGTAGATAACATACAGAGGTAGGGACATGTGTATGTGTGTGTGTTGGGGCGAGTTGTGGTGGTAGGTGTTTAAAGATTTAAAATAGGTGACCTCTGAAGGGGTTTACAACTTGATGGAGCATTACACCCAGGAGAGGATTATTTCAATATCCATCAGGTGAGAAGAGAGCACAGTTCATCCACAGCTCTGAGAACTGAGCACTAGCTTCATAGACAAGCAGCTCTGGGCTGGACTCCCTGTCCTGTACTCCCCAGCCAGGGAACATGGAACTTTCCAAGTGTGTTCAAAAAGGGCTCCTGGAGGGCCCGGAGCTGAGACAAGCTTGGAGTCTGAGTCAGAAGAGCTAGAAGGGCATCTGGGAAGGGTAATCTGTGTGAAGATGGGAACAAGCTGAAGGGAAGATACTTGACTTCACAGAGGAAAAGTAACCCACAGGGAAACTGAGCAAAGTCAACTATACCAGCCTTGGAAGAAAATCCAAGCACAAAAGAGCAGTTTAAGGAGTGCAAGCATCCCCCATTGTCCTCCTGGGAGATAAAGACTTCATGCCCCAGAGAGGGCACCAGATGGGAGAAGACAAATTTGTTACCTCTGCCAGTCTCACTTCCAAGTCTAGTGTCTGTTTCTCCTTAGCATGATTAAAAATATTGTAAATTATATGCTTATACTTTGCTGATGTTCTCTTTGTGATCCACTGTATGTGGAACATCTACATACATATTACTGTGCAAAGTTGTATACACAAAGCCAGGCATACTGTACTTTATGGAAAATTTAAGAGCATTTCAGAGGTAATTAGAACCATCTGTGATTTTCCCCTCCTCGCTTCAGGAAGGAGATGCAGCTAGAGATAGTCAAGCTGGAGGTTTGTGAGGCCAAGGTTTGGAGCCAGACTTGCTCTAAAGGTAGTGGGAAGCAGAACAATAGTAAAATAGACAGTTCTAGGCTCTCCTTGTTTCTCCTTAAGATAACAAAGTTACCTCCACAACCAAAGCAGGAACTCCCAAATCAAGTTCTGTCCATAACTCGTCTCTGCCTCAACTCCACCTGTAAAGGGAAGAAGCCTCACCTGCCAGTGTGGGGCTGTAGCACCACAGGTCAACTTTGGCAAACAATGAGGCCCAGGCTGACGGGGCTTTTAAACCAGCCTGGGCAAAACTCGGGGACATCGCTGTCAAATCTGAATGTCATTCCTGGCCTCCAAGGCTAATTGTCTCTGGACTGGTGCATCTGGGTTCGGATCCTGCTCCTTTGGGAAGCAACTTAGTGAAGCTTCTGTTGGCCTACTGATGTCCTTTCCTGGGCCGGAGACTCTTAAAACTTTCTGGCAGAATGACGAAACAAGCCTCATTGTGCAGCCCTCCGTAAATGCAGCACCGAGTGCTAAAGAAAAGCTCCCATAATAACCACGTGTGATAATAAAAAGATAAAGAGGCAAATAGGTATGTAGGTCAGCTCAAAAATAGCCACCCACTCATTTGACCTAGGTAACCATTTGTGCCAAGTGGGTCCGAAGAGTTTTCTTCGCTCCCCTCCCCTGCTTTTTTATACGGGCTGGAGTTGGCCCGGGCAGTTCTGACCTACAGGAGCAGACACTTCTCCGTGCACTGCTTCCACCGAACAAATCCTGGGGTCAGAGGGCACAAGGGCTCGGCCTCTGCCATGAATTCTGCACCTAAGTCGGGGTGTAGGGTGGTAACTCACAAACATTCCCCCGCCCCCCCTCATAAGGGTTCTGTGCGTCCCCAGGAGGCCTCCCCTACCCCAACAGAGACCGCTTTGTTAGCAGACCCGGTCGGAGGAGAGTTACAGCCTCAGGGTTGTGAGGGCCTCCTCAGCCTCTCCTCCCTCCCTCTCTCCCCGCTCTTCTGCCCTCACCAGAGAGGCGCCGGCCCCTCGCCCTGCCCCCACCCAGCAGCCGAACGGCCGTAGCGCTGAGCTCAGCATCTCCGCAGCCCGGCCGCCTTCCTGTTAGACGGTAGGAGGAGGCCCCTTCCTTCACCCCCCAGTGGGCGGAGCTATCACTGGCCCCGCCCTCCTCCCGTGTCTCACTTGCCCTCCTCCCCTCCCCTCGTCCCCCACGCACACGTTCTCCAAGTCACGTCCCCGTTCCCCCCCAGCACACACCATGGGGTCCGTGGAGATGGACACCCCCTCGCCAGTCAGCTGCTCAGCATCTGTCACCTCCACTGCCAGGCTCCCCAGAGGGCGCATCTCGGTTGAGGATAGGGGGTGGGAGGGGAAAGGAGAGGGAGGAAGGGTCTTCCCTTCCCCCATTCCGCGGGCCCTCACTGCAGACCAATCACAGCAGGGAAGTCAGTTCAGCTCTTAAGTTCACCTCTTCCCAGAGCAGAATCTAGAGGGCTAGATTTTTGTGTGTTTCTCTGCCTTTGATTTTTAAGTCCAAAAATATTGAGCCATGGCTTCTGGCTTCCTCTGTCAAAGTCTGTCCTTTGTGGGTTACAAGAGGAACAGATGGGCCAGGGAGAGACCCCTCTTGGCTCACCACTTCACAGATGGGCCTTCCTAGAGGAGACCAGAGCTCTCAGGGAGGACGCTGGGATGGGGGAACGTGACACAATCACTGTCACTTCTGGGCTTGAGGTTGTTTAGCTGAAGGTGATCCCTTGGGCGACACTGTGTTTTGCCATTGAGTCAGCACTGCTGGGCCCTGGTGAATTCTGCAGGGGGAGGAAGAGCTTCATCAGATAAAATAAGAGCCAAACCAGCAGAGAAAGTTTTTTGTCAACAACACCATGTCGACTCCAGGTGTTCACTCCACCTGTTCTACACCATGTGTCCCCAGTGTGTACTGCCCCCTTTCCCAGCGATGCAGTCTCCTTTGACTCACAACTAAGGGTGTCAGGGGCTTGGAATCAAGGAAATGAGCCTCCATCTAGAGTCATGGCTCCAGCCTGCTGACTGGCTATGTGACCTTAGGCAAGTGCTTGCATCTATCCAAGCCTGTTTTCTTACCTGTAAAATGACACTGATGAGGCCTGTCCCGTCTACACTAAGCAAATAAAAGTTGTTTTATTGACAGAGTTATGAAAATGCTAAAGATATAAGAGTGTTTTTAAAACCATAAGGAGTTCCAGAAAGGTCAAAGATCTTTGTGAGGAGGTGGCCATGTTGCCAGGTGGAACTGGCAGCTGTTGTCACCAGCAAGCCAAGGAGTTCCAGACAAAGACCCAGGATGCAGACCCTGGGTGGTTGCCTTTTTGCACAGACCTGAATTTTTCAAGCCTTTGGCTACTAATGCCACGAGAGAGAAAAACCGCGATTCTGAGTGAAGTTAAGAAACTTGACAGGAGCAAGGAAGGGGTTACAAGCCTGGGAAAAGAAAGTTCTTGAAGATTGAATAAGGCCTAATTGCTAGGAGAACTCATGAGGCTCCCTGCTCTCTAGCTTGGTTCCTTATCCATAAAGTGGGGAAAGTGAAAGTGAAGTCGTGTCCGACTCTTTGTGACCCCATGGGCTGTACCCTGCTGCTGCTAAGTCGCTTCAGTCGTGTCCGACTCTGTGCGACCCCACAGATGGCAGCCCACTGGGCTCCGCCATCCCTGGGATTCTCCAGGCAAGAACACTGGAGTGGGGTGCCATTGCCTTCTCCAATGCATGAAAGTGAAAAGTGAAAGTGAAGTCGCTCAGTCGTGTCTGACTCAGCGACCCCATGGACTGCAGCCTACCAGGCTCCTCCGTCCATGGGATTTTCCAGGCAAGAGTACTGGAGTGGGGTGCCATTGCCTTCTCCGATGGGCTGTACCCTACCAGGCTCCTTTGTCCATGAGATTTTCCAGGCAATAGTACTGGAGTGGACTGCCATTTCCTTCTCCAGGGGATCTTCCCAAACCAGGGATTGAACCCTGGTCTCCTGCACTGTAGACAGACACTTTACCGAAAGTGAGGAGGGGGTTTCTAAAAGAGGCACTTTCCCAGGGGCTGCAGGCCCTAACATTCAAAGATTTTAAGGTTCACTCCACTGACAGAAGAATCCTGACAGTGGAGGACTGACTTCTCTCTCTGCTGAGTATTAATCCAGCCCTGCTCACCTCACCTCAGTCCCTTAGGGTACCCAGAAGGTGGCCAGCCCTCCTGGTCTCTCTTCTCTGTGAGTGTAGCAGTGGGGGTAGAGGGGCTGAGCTCATTTTACTTCCCAGGCAGGCAGCAAGCCCGGATTCAGGCTGTCCCCAGTATAGCAGCTTCTGATCACCCTGGTCATCCCCCACCCCCACTCCACCCCCCAGCTTGAGGGAACAAAGCCCAACCTGACCCTGCCTCCCCCCTTTGATATATGGCAATTGGAAACCCTCAAAAAGCAAGCACACTGAAAGGGCTGAACTGGGACGTCTGTTTCTACCTTCTCTGGCAGGCCTCCTCCAGATGGTCCACCACCCTACAGGTCAGGCCTGGGAGTTTTAGAAAAGGAGCTCCATAGAATTTCAATCTTTTTTTTCTTTGTTATGATCTTTGTGGCGCTTGAATAGGCCTTTGAGACTCTCTAGTTCTGGGTTTTCAAAACTGGGGTATGAAAATCCCCAGCAGTATATGA
The DNA here is from genome assembly GCA_006410635.1 of Cephalophus harveyi. NCBI lineage: Eukaryota > Metazoa > Chordata > Mammalia > Artiodactyla > Bovidae > Cephalophus > Cephalophus harveyi. Next base: position 171,748 of record SJYT01051311.1, on the reverse strand, counting down.
AGCCACAGTATAAACGCAGTGAATCTTTTGTTAAAAAGGGTTTTTGTAGGGGCAGGGAAGATTAAGAAATTTAACTATTAAGTCATTTTAAAGTTTGCTACTAAAATTAACACAAATTCCCATACACAGATAAAATATAAAATAGAATGCAAGATTATATTATTTGTAATAAAAGTAATAAAATAAAATGATACTTTGTAATGAAAATACTGAGTTTCAAAGACATTATGCTTCCTAGGGGCTGCTTCAGGCCACAGCCCAGTACCCTATTCATCCTTAGCAGCCAAATGGTCTGAATTGGGGTCAGGTCACAGGACCTGAGGTTGCCTCAGAAAACAGTTTTGGGTACTAACTGGAGAGGGGTGTTGCGCCTCACCCTCTCTCCACTTCACTATTTTCTTTTCTCATAAGACTTCAGATGTAGGATGGGAGAGGGATTCTGGGAAGCTGGCCAAAAGCTGACCCCGCAGATGGGATTCCTTCCTGAGAGGCAGCGCAGTGTGTCAGTGAGAAAAGAGACAGAGCCTGGAGTCTGGGTCCCATGGGCAGTTCTGGCTGCATGGGAGTTGAGGAGGGGAGCAGTGAGGTCTGGTAGGCCATCAGGACTTTCATCAGTACAAGGGGTAACCTGAATTCTGGCAGGAGCCTCAGGCTATCCTCCTAGCTCCGCCTATGTCATGGTGGTTTAACAAGCCAGCCTTTCGCGGGGTTCCCTCTGCCCTTTGTCCTGTCCCCAGAGGAAATGGCTTCTTGTGAAACCTGGGAGCCCAGCAGAACTGGCTGTCTGTGAGCTCACCATTGCCACAAGTAGGCCTGCTCTCCATAGCTTTCTGCCATTTCACCAACCCCAAACCCACCCCCCACCCACAGAGAGGCTGGGGAGCCAACCCAGTGTTCCTTCCAGGGGCTACCTTTCTTCCTGAGAAGTCAGTCCTCAGTTCTCAGATATTCCAACTAAACGAGAGCATCAGGACCACCCGAGGAGCTTTTGTACAAAAGGGTCCCATTCAGACCTACCAAATCAGAATGGGGGTTGGGGAAGTGGGAATCTTTGATTTACAAGCTCCACAGAAGATTCTAATTATCAATCAGGCTTAAAAGCCACTAGTTGATGGAAAGATTACAGGACACTTACTCTGGGCCTCAATTTGCTCCTCTGTAGAATGGCATTACGTTCATTCCTCTGGGTGTAAGTAGATAATACAATTCAAAACCTTCTTTGAAAGGCTGCATAATACAATGTATTGTCAGTATTTCCATTTCAAAAAGTAGCTTCATTTGCAAAAAGATTCCTCACTGAATTTTTAATTATCCCTCCAATAGCACAGTTAAAATCCTACTGTAGTCCTCAGCTGTCAACAGCTTTTCACAGCCCTCCTAGTAAACCAGGTGCACTTACAATCTTGCTATTTTGACCAAGTTGTTTGTTTTTCAAGTAAAAAAGCCACAGAAGTCCTGGGAACACTTCTGCTGGCTTCATTGTCCCCACCTCCCCCCACCGCTCCACCCTCTCCCTACCACCCACGCTCTTCCAGCCACCTCCACTCCCCTCAATGACATGTTTCCAAAGGGCTGTGGAGGCGCCCCAAGCCGAGCCACACAGCCATGCTGGATGGCCTTCAGGGGGTTCCCATCCTGAATTCTGGGGTTCCCAGAACCACACTTCCACCCCAAGATCTGGTTAAACTCCCCAAACCCGACTGGAGCAACTTGCCAGACTGAGGCCCTGGGAACCTGTGCGCAGGACAGAAACCACCAGAACAGGGAGGGGCAGGTGGCCAAGGAGTGAGTGCTCATTGACTTTAAATTGCAGGCTGCTGTGGGTCCTCCGGGAAGACAGCAGAGCCTGGGAAGATGCGGATTGAGTGTCTGCATGGGCAGGGCCTTGGCCACAGAGACTGGGACTTGGGACCTGGTTTCCAACTCCAGAGGCCTGAGTCACAGGGGACGTGACACTAGCCCACTGCTGCTGGGAGTTCAGCCATCTCCCTCTCAGGGTCACTTGGCGCAGATTCCATGTTGCACACTATGTCTGTGTTAGGAGTGCTTTCCCCAGAAGACACATGTAAATGCACAGACTTGAATGGTTAACAGTGCCCTCTGGAGTTGTGCAAAGGGACATCTGTACTCCCACCAACACAGAACTATAAACTTCAAAAGTAGAAGAGAGTGACTGCTTGGTGAGCTCAGGGTCTCCTTTGGGATGACCAAGATATTGTAGAATGGACAGAGGTGGTGAGGGCACAGCGTTGTGGACACAAAATGCCAGTGACTTGTGCACTTTAAAAAGTTTCATTTGATATGTGAATTTCATCTCAATTAAAAAAATTTTTTAAGTCTTTTTAAAGCACTCGAAAGGAAAGTACAAATTGCTTTAAAAGATTTCCCATGTCAGCCCTCTCTGCCAATGTGTGTGTTTCCCACAATGCATCTCTCTCCCCAGCTTCCTAGGGTTGCCGACTGTATTCCAACTGAAAGAATTAGGTTACCTTGGAAGCCCCACTGCTAGACCTGAGCAAAGGAAGAAGGGAAATATTCAGATACATCCAACACTTTTGGCAGCACTTGTCAGAAATGGGATAGAAAGGTAGCAAGCAGTTCTTCTGAAGGCCTGCCCCAAAGTCCACCAGATCACGAGAATCCAGATGTAGGCCTGCGGTTCTCAGCAAATCCACCTTCTTGATTTATCCATTAATTCATTTATTCATCCAAGTGTTAGGTAGGTAGAATAGGGAAAAGGAGTCCAAAATGGCGGTGGCTAAAAGACAAAGAAGGGAAAAGCCCGCGAAAATAGAACAAAGAAAGGTCTGAGGACCGAGGACCGGAGTGGGGACCTCAGGTAAAACAAACAACACTCCCGGCTGGCCCAATTTACATAGGACAGGCCCAGGGAGAGAAAAACGTATAAAAAGAGGAGCCAAAGCTAGCTCCCTCTCTCTCTCTCTTCTGCGCGCTGGGGCACTCTTCTCCTCATGTCTTTGGATCTATGTGCCCTCATGCCTCGAAGATGGATTTTCCTGCTATCTTCTAAATAAAATAGAGCTGTAACACTGAGCTGTAACACTGATTTGTCTAAGAGCTATAACATGGTCCTTTCGAGACCTGAGAGCTATAACACAGTCTGTCCAAGACCCAAGAGCTGTGACACGCCGAGGGGGCTTTAATGTCAGTCACTCCAAATCTTTGTTGGGACGAGACAAAGAACCAAGGAACATACACTCGCGTGACACAAGCAATATTCACTGAGCCTCTACTTCGTGCTTTACACTGAAAGTTGAGTAGAACAGGGATTTCCCTGGTGGTCCAAGTGGCTAAGGCTCTGCTCTCCCATATAGGGGGGTACAGGTTAGATCCCTGTTCAGGAAACTAAGATTCTGTGTGGCCAAAAAAAAAGAGAGAGGGAAGAACACCACCTTTAGGAAGCTCATAGTCCAGTGAGAAAACTAAAGTGGAAACAGTTATTAACAGAGATGTGCATGAGGTGCAAGGAGGACCCGAGGAGGGGCACCTAAAGGACGGTGAATTGGATTCACCAGCTGGGGAGGTCTTCTTGGAGGACAGGATGCCAGAGCTGGTCTCAAAATCTGCTAGTGGAAACATGTCCAGGCACGCCTCAACAGCAGCCAGCCTAGGCCTGAGAGGGAGAGCAGCACACCAAATGCAGGGTTCATAGAATCTTTGAAGGCTCTGAAGAGGCCTGGCTCAGAGGCTAGGAGATGTAGTTGTCTCCTTCCTGCAAGTACCACCTTTTGGGGTCCCCCCTCATCCCATCTGTTTCAGTCTGTGAGATGGTAACAATGTCTTTCCAGCCACTGCCGTGGGGAAGGGATCCTGCCCTTCACCTCACAGGATGAACCAAGACCCTTCAACCAGGCCCCTCGGAGAGGTTGTTAAGAAATTCCCCTTTAGATCCAAAGGTTCTCCTAACAGACAACAGTATGGGTGAAGAATGTCAGTGGAGAAGCCATTTTGCCCTCCACCCTCATCCCCCTGCAGCTAGGCCTCCTACTGGGTGGTCTTTTACCCTGTAGCCTACTCTCTCCTACTGTGGGAAAAACCTTCAAGGTTAAGACTGCCTGTCCTTTTTTCATCACTTTTTGAAAACGAGACATTAATGGATTTTTTAAAAAAAGAAACAAAATTATCCAGTGCTCATTTAACATAACCCTTTCCGATTATAAAAAGCTGTGTTTTTTTTTTTAAGCTGTTTTATTAACAGAATGAGACAGTGAATGAAAAAAGGTGCTTGGCACACAGTATATGGCTCCACAACACACTACTTCCATGATGGCTATTTATTGAATGAATGAATGATTCCTAGAGAACTGACCTTTCTAGAATAGCTCTGGATCCTTTTGCTTACAAAACCTCTATTTTTCGTAGATTAGTGTTCCACATTTTTCAGAATGTTTTTTCACGCAGGGAATGAGGGAGAAAGAAAACCACCCTATCTCTTGCTGTCTCCCCAGTCCCGTCAGCCTGGGAGGAGAGAATGGTCCTGATAGATTAATTCCCTGATCTTTACTCTGAGTAACAGAAAGACACACCCATACAGGTCACCCCAACTCTTTTCTTCTCACCTCAGTAAAGGGTAATTTCAAGAGGATGTCACCTCCCCTAGTCCCCCAAGCACTTCACCCAACTGTCACCACCTGGTGTCCTTAAGGCTCCCAGCAAGTTACTGGAGCTTGGAGAATAGGAAGAAAGGGCCAGTGTTCAGGCCTCGAAAGCCCTGGCAGCAGTCTTTAAGGCATCTCCTAATCTGAGTCATCCGATTTATTTTTTATCCATGAATTTGTCTCCAGGGATGGTTCTCTCATCTGCTGAAAGCAGATGGGGTGCAGGGTTTGAATTGTGATCGTTTACAGTTTTAAGTCTTGGTTTGCCCGGAAGACCCACGGGTCAGTCTTTTTTTTTTTTTTTAAATGGGAGCGGGGTGTGTGGATGGCAGTGGCCTGACTACTCCAGTGGCAAGTGTCTTTGGTCGCACAAGTCTGCCCGGAAGCGAGGCCCGCCAGTCTGATCTGGTTAGGCTCTGGCCCGCCCCGGCACGGGAGCGTCTGATATGTTTGGTTTTCTCTTCCATCAGGATTCTGTACCCCAGGTTGATAAATCTCTTAAGTAAATAAAGGTCGAATCTGTCCGAACCTCTTCCCACCGTCAGCAATCTCTGTTAGTTTTCTATATTACCGCCGTTGGGTCACATTTTCTGTGGCACCGCCTGAATGACGAAACAGGGGATGGCGATTGCTTTCCGGGGCTTTTTCTAGAGATCTAGGTCCTCGATCCTGATGCAACTCTCCAGGTCTTTTACACAAAGCGTTTGGCAGAGAGGGGCGCTAGGACCCAGCAGACGCCTTGGGTTCTCTCGCCGCAGCAGACTGGAGAGACAGCCGCACCGCAGTCGGTCCATAGGGCAGGCGGGTGGGTATGTGTGTCTCTAAGATAATGAGAGTCAGTTCCCAGCTCGAGAACTAAGCGCTAGGAACCCGGGCCCATCAATACTGCTTTAACCACATTTCCCAAACCCTCTTCTTGTAGGCAGGTGGAGGGAGCGGACACTGTTTGGGGACCAGGCTCACATTCCGGGAACGGACCCTGGCCCTCGCATTAATCCATCCCCTGGGGCTGGAGAGTAATTGGCGGGCGGGCAGGTGGGGCGGCCAGGAAGAGGGAGAACGGTGCCCGGAGCAGCCCAGTCTTTGGACCCCACCCCCAGTCCTTTCGTAAGGCAAGGTTAGCGTGGGGTACGTGTGCGAGAGCCGGCTGGATTAACGTCTGCTCCCCGTGCCGCCGTCCCACGAGTATCCAGCCGGGCACCCAATTGTGCCTATAGCTCGCAGGCTCTCAGACGCTGGGTGCAACCGTTTTCCCTGCCTGTTGCCCCCTCAAGTTCCCCTGCCTCTTCCCCCGCGCGGCTGCGGCCTACCCCCTCCATCAGAAATACGACCGTATAATAAACAAGTCTTTCCTTGATCCTCCCCTGCCGCGAGCGCCCTCGGGGACCTTGGCAGCTGCAGCCGCCACAGATCCCTTCCAGAAAGGGGGCGTGGCCGCGGCTCGGGGGTCCGTCCCCGAGCGTTCTGGGCTCAGCGGGGGCGGGGCCAGGCGGCTGTCACTGGGCAGGAGAGAACGTTGCGAACGTGCGCCTGAAGCCCATTGGCCGAGGTGGGCCACACTCCCGGGTCTGGATTGGGCCGCCGCGAGGAAGGGGTGTGGCTTCTCTGCACTAGCCCTTATAGGTCTCTCGGCGCTGGTGCTAGGGACCGCGGCAGGCCTAGGGGGAGGTGCGGGTGGGGAGAAGGGACAGGTCTGGGCAGAGCTCGGGGCTTGGCACCAGTTCGCGCACTCATTCAAGCGGCAGTACGCACTTGTCCCAGCAGTTCTCGCTGACCGCAGTAACTGGTGAGTGTCCCTTCTGTGTATGCTGATCGCTGAGCCGAGAGGCCTTGGCCGTGGGGGTCTTAGCGCTCTGTTTGATCCAGCCCCCAGACTGACGCCCAATCTGAACCGCTTTTCTCTTACAGCGTCTTCTGAGCTCCAGCACCCTGAGCTCATCTGCAGACACCCTGGCGTCCATCCTCACCATGCCTAGCCTTTGGGATCGCTTCTCGTCGTCCTCTTCGTCCTCATCCTTGTCCCGAACTCCCACCCCAAATCAGCCGCCGCGCTCAGCGTGGGGGTCGGCGGCCCGAGAAGATGGACTCGGCCGCTGCGGGAGCCTGGAGAGCTCGGACTGCGAATCCCTGGACAGCAGCAACAGTGGCTTTGGGCCGGAGGAAGGTAAGCGGTAGGCAGGAGCCGGACGCGAGGAGAAGGGCCGGGGGGGTGAAGAAACACCGCGCTAGGAGTCAAAGCCCACCTAGACTTCCTATCCCATCAGAATCCGGATTGCGGAAGGGGGCAAGCAGAGGAGAGGAACTGAGGTATAGGGTACTATTATGGGGCATAAACTGACACGGAGTGGGAAGAAGTGCTGGTTTCTTAGCGAAACAGCACTTCCCCCGTTCGGAGCTTCTCTTACCTAATCCTCCCCTATTGCCTTCCCTTGCAGATTCTGCATACCTGGATGGGGTGTCCCTGCCCGACTTCGAGCTGCTCAGCGATCCCGAGGATGAGCACCTGTGTGCCAGCCTGATGCAGCTGCTGCAGGAGAGCCTGGCCCAGGCCCGACTGGGCTCGCGGCGCCCCGCGCGCCTGCTGATGCCGGGTCAGCTGGTGAGCCAGGTGGGCAAAGAACTACTGCGCCTGGCCTACAGCGAGCCTTGCGGCCTGCGAGGGGCGCTGCTGGACGTCTGCGTAGAGCAGGGCAAGAGCTGCCACAGTGTGGGGCAACTGGCCGTCGACCCCAGCCTTGTGCCCACCTTCCAGCTGACCCTCGTGCTGCGCCTGGACTCACGCCTCTGGCCCAAGATCCAGGGGTTGTTTAGCTCTGCCAACTCTCCCTTCGTCCCTGGCTTCAGCCAGTCCCTGACGCTGAGCACTGGCTTCAGAGTAATCAAGAAGAAACTCTACAGCTCGGAGCAACTTCTCATCGAGGAGTGTTGAACTTGGGCATGGGGGGCCGATAATGCCCCCATGTCAGAGAACTTTTGGGGTGGGGGGGCAAGCAGAGGCTGAGGGACTGGTGCCTGCCCTTAGAAAACCGAAAACAGCCACCTGAGGGTAGAAAAGTCAAGGTGGGGGGAACACGGTGTTTCCCTAGGAAACTCACTGAGGTGTGAGCTGGTGGCTCCCAGCTGGGGGCACACGCTGCCCCTCAGTACTGTAGCATGAAACAAAGGCTTAGGGGCCAACCAGGCTTCTGACTGGATGTGTATGTAGCATGTACCCAGTTATTTTTATTGTTACTGACAGTTAAGACAACAGTGGTGTGACGGAGCCAGGAGAGCAGCTGGGCTGCTCTGGCCTCTGCAAGGGATGTGTGTTTCACCGTAGCTGGCCCTGGTGGGAGGGGGGAGGTCATCGAGGTGATTCGTGTATCTCATGGTCTGAAGGGCCCAAATGTTTGGTTCTTTGTTTTTGTTTTTTGATCATAGCTTCACTACTGACCTGTTCTAGGCAGCTATCTTACAGACGCATGAATGTAAGAGTAGGAAGGGGTGGGTGTTAGGATCACTTGGGGATCTTTAACACTTGAAGAATAAATACACCTGGGAGCTGTGTGTGGCCCATCCCTGGATGTGTACTAAAGGGTTGAGCTGTGAGGGGATGGGGCTGATTGGGGTGGGGGCTGGAACCCCTCCCCCAGAGGAGTAACATCTGGATCTTCCATCTAGAACTGTTTACATGAAGATACTCGCTGTTCATGAATACACTTGATGTTCAAGTATTAAGACCTATGCAATGTTTTTTACTTTTCTAATAAAAAACGTTTGTTAAAACACTTGTCTCTCATTAGTGCCATGAAATAAAAGGGAGGGAGATGGGTTTCATCAGACTCTGGTGCAGCTCTGTGTTTCTCTGTTCCTCAGGAAGGTCTGAGGCCCCCTGCCAGCATGGTATAATGGAGGTGTGCAGGCTGAGTGCCCTCTGTGTCAAGAACCCTGGCTCCCTTTGCTCTGCTGGTTGAGGCTACCAAGGAAAAGCCCTGGAAGCTGAGGAGGAAGTCAGACCTCTCACAGAGTCAGAGTCAGTAGAAAGAGCTCACCTGACAGCCTTGGGTTAGAAGGGCCTGGCACGAAGGACTGCGGAGCCCAAGGTTCTTACAGGCACTTAAAGGACTGCAAAAGACGTTTTGTGTGTGTGAGAAAAGGCACAGTTCTATTTGTTCTACAGTCATGAAAATTACATATTTTATCTCCGGACAAGAAAAGGCTAGGGAGCAGGAGCAAACGGCGTGGAGTTTGAAAAAGACTTAACTTTGTTCAAGCCTCTGACTAGACAAGGAACTTAGGGATCAGAGAGGGGCAAGACCTCCCAGGCAGGAACAAAACACAACACACACAGGAGGTGTGGTGAGGGCTTCGGGAGCCAGGGGACTGCAGAACATTTCACGAATGTTCTTGGTGACCTGGACTCATTACGCTCTCTGGGCCCCAATTTCCTTATCAGTGAAATTGGGGTTGGGCCAGATGAAGGCCAGGGCCCTTCCCACTCTTCCCTCCCAGTAACTCGGCCAGTCCTCCCACACCAGCCTCTGGAGGGTTGTTATCTCCTTTGTTTCTCTTCCTTGTCTGAGACAGGCCTTGTTTGCCCAACTGTGAAACAGTTAAACACAGATCCCCCTGCCCTGGTGGGGATTCTGATTGCATGTGTCTGGGGCAGGGCCTCAGGAATCTGCATTTTCATTCAGGATCCTGACATGGTCTTGAACTTTGGGATGGTCTAGAAGACTCACGTCTCTAGTGGAATGAAATGACTTGTTCCCCAAGATGAATGAAGTGGTTAGAACTAGATTTGAAAATGGTGGTAAAAAGTAAGAAAGTGCTCAGAGCAGTTTTAAGAGAGCCCTTACTTCTTGGCACATCTTCCTGATAGCCACCCTGGGAGGGGTGGGTGGGGTGAGGGTTAGTAAAGCTTTACAGATTAGTAAACACTTTTATAGATGTCTATTTGACATCTAAGTGGAGTAGGTGATTGGATATGTGCATCTGGAGCTGAGGGGAGGTCCAGGCTGGAGCAGAAATGTTTACTAACAGAGGCCTAACCCCTAAATGACCTTATCTTCTTCTGACCTTGGCTGTCCTTGCCCACTCTTAGCCCCTCAGGGTGGAGCTGAAAGTAAGGCAGACTTAGCACTTGGGTGGTATCTGGGGACACTCCCCCAGGAACTGAGATCAGGGGCAATGCTCATGGCTGTGCTTCCCTGGCCCCCATAGAGGAAAACAATCATGTCTAGAGAGTCTTACTGGTATTTGGAGGCAAGAGAGGGATAGAGTGATAAGCATTAACCCTCTCCTAGACCAGGAAGCAGCAAGTACCCTCAGATCATTCCTTCTCTTAGCTGGAAGACCAGAGGAAAGCTTGCGTTCCCAAGAAGGCTCAGCTAAAATGCTCTTTCCCGTGGCCAGACTGCCTTTCCTCATTCTCATGGTGCTTGAAAATCCCCCCAAATAGGATAGAAAGACCACCCACCTCAGGTTGGGGCTCCTAGACCTCCTATGAGGCCTAAGGGAGCTATGTCCTAGGTATTGGGCTGTTGAAGAGAAGATGAAGCAGGTTTCTTTGTTGCCAAGACTGAAAGCTAATAAAGCTTATGAGACTTCCATATAAAATCCAACTCTGAAAAATGCTTTCTGAAATCATTCTGTTTGGCCTATAAAATTTGTATTGATTTCCTTGATATATCTTGAGGCAGGAAGGCCATGAGTGTGGCCTCAAAGGGCAGGTACTAGTCTAGGCACGGGGACCCTGAGCTGAGATGCTGGGCAAGTCACCTCCCACTTCCCTCTGGACCTCAATTCTCAGGGTTTATGAATTTTCAGTAGTTAGCCTGACATTCAGACCTTTCTGAATTAATGAAAGACTGCAGTTTCCATCTGGAAAAAGGTATAACTGGAATCCACCACTGGCAGAGGAAGTCAGTGGCTGGGCAAGAGGCGGGAGGCTTGAGCTGTGGCAGAGCAGACACCCTGTGATAGAATCCACCGTTGACTGCCTTCCCTTCTGATCTGACTTTCCTCTAATGCTCAAAAGTCATCATCTTAACAACAGTCATGTCAATATAGAACCTTAATAAGTTCTTGTAAAAAACATCATATTGGGCTAATGTGCTCAGATAGCATCACTTCTAAGCTGTAGTTTTCTAAGCCCAGTGCATATTAAGCACCCTACATAAGGTTCCTTTAATTGTGCCTCATGTTTCAGAAGGAAATTCGAAGGCTCAGAGCGGCTCAGTGAGCAGGGGTAAGAAGGGAAAAGTGTCTCCTACGTCCTGGGCCTTTGGCTCAATTCACGGAACCCTCCTGGTTCCCCAGCTCAGGTGTCCCGGTCAGCCTCATCCTGCTTTTGCTGCTGGGGCAGCAAGCTGAGGAAACATGAGGCATAGAAATCAGGCCCAATTAATAGATTAATACAGGACTCTATAAGTATCCTGAAAGGGGGGCTTTTTATGAAGGAATCACAAATTAGAAAACAGTCCATTAAACCCAGACACATCCATGCAGGGTCCCAGCTGGGGAGTGTCCATCTCAGTTCCAACAACGGGCAGCTGCATGAAAATATCTGTGGCCAAGCAGTACTGATGGCTCCAGAGGGCAGACACTGGTAGATAGATGGTCACTTGATTACTGCATTTATTTAGTCAACCTGCGTATAATGAAATGGGGCCGTTGACCTGCAAGACAAAGCCAAAGTAAGTGAGAACCCTTAAAAAGCTGATGGTAAAGTCAAAGTTCAAAGTTCTCTCTCTCTCACACACAGACTCCCACATAATCACACACATACGTTTACAAGCAAAACTGTGAGGCAGAGAAAAACGAGAGAGAGAAAATGGTATATATTCAATGTTCCCTACCCCTAACTTCCCAGGAAAAAAAAATCTAACAATCAAGAAAGACTAAAAGTATACCTATATAAGATAAAACTAATTAAACTGTATGTTTAAAATGGTGAGTTTTATTGAAAGTAAATTATACCATAATATCTGAATTTTTAAAAAGAATTATGTATACACAAAAATTAACTCAAAGTAGATCACAGACCTAAATGGAAGAACTAAACTATAAAATTCTTAGAAGAAAATATAGAAGTAAATCTACATGATCTTGGATTAGGCAATGACTTCTTAGATATGACACCAAAAATACAAGTTTTAAAAGAGAGGATCAACAAGTTAGACTTTATAAAATTTTTAAATATTTGTGCTTCAAAGGACACTATCAAGAAAGTAGAAAGACAACCCACAAACTGGAAGAAAATATTTTGCAAATCCTATACATGATAAACAATTTTCATCTAGAATATATAAAGAACTCATGCACCCTAATTAAAAAAAGAACATAAGATCTGAATAGACCTTTCTTTGAAGAAGATATATGAATGCCCTATAAGCATTTATGAAAAAAAATTGTTTACTATTGGTCATTAGGGAAGTGTAAAATAGGATACTGTTTCATACCACCAGAATGGCTATAATCAAAGATGCAGGCAATACCAAGTATTGACAAGGATGTGGGAAAACTGGAACCCTCATACATTGCTGGATGGTTTGTAAAATGGTACAGTCATTTTGGAAAAGAGTTCGGTAGTGCCTCATAATGTTAAACATATAGTTACCATATGACACAGCAATTCCAGTTCTAAGATATACCTGAGAAATGAAAATGTATGTCCACACAAAAGCGTATGTATGAATCTTCATAGCAGCATTATTCATAATATCAAAGTAGAAACAAACCAAATGTCCATCCACGTGAATGGATAAATAAAACATGGTATATCCATACAGTGGAGATATTATTTTTCAATTAAAAAAATGAAGTACTAATCCATGCTACCACATTTGATGGTTCTCAAAAATGTCATGCTAAGTGAAAGAAGCAAATCATGACCACATATTGTATGAGTACATTTATATGAAATGTCCAGAAAAAACTAATCATAGAAATAGAAAGTAGATGAGTTACTTAGGCCTAGGGGACAGGGGAAGATGGGGGTGAATGCTAGTGGATAGAGAGAGTTTCTTTGGGGGGTGATGATAACATTCTAAATTCTTCAACTCTGTGAATATACTAAAACCCATTTAACTGTACACTTTTAACAGGGGAAATCTGCAATTCAGTTGCTATGTTCTGTCTGACTGCGACCCCATGGATGGCAGCACACCTATAAATTATATCCATAAGACTTTTTTTTAAGTATACATTTATCAAATCCATAGAATTGAACACCTAATAAAAGGGTGCATTTTTCTGTATGTAAATTATACATCAATTAAAAGATTTTAACACACATGAAAAAGTACATAAAATGAGCCCTAGAAGTTTTAAAGCATAAATTATTGTAGTGCTATAATTAGGGTTCCATTTAGTGTAAATATAGTAAATTTTTCACTAAGGAAGGCAAAGAGAAGCCATGAGCATTTTGGTTCAAATTTTATTTAGTGTCTGTCTGCCAACAGAATGTCAGCCCTAAAAAAGTGCCTGGCTTCTAGAAAATGCTCAATGCAAGACAAATGGAAAGGACCCTGACATCTCAAACCCACCAGCTCCTCGAGAGGCCCATTGGAGCCACTTTCAAATACTTTTTTTATTGTGGTAAAATACACATAACGTAACATTTACCATGTTAACCATTTTTAAGTGTACAGTTCAGTAGTGTTCAATATATTCACACTGTTGTGCGACCCATCTCCAGAACTTTTTCATCTTGCAGAACAGACACTTTACACCCATTAAATAACAATGCGTCATCTCCTACCCCATTCTACTTTGTGTCTCTATGAATTTGATGTCTCTAGATACATCACATAAGTGGAATCATATACTATTTGTTTTACTCTGCCTGGCTTGCTTCACTCAGCACAAAGTCTACAAGGTTCAATTATTTAATAGCAAATGTCATAATTTCCTTCCTTTTTAAGGCTGAATAATATTGCACTATATTGATATGCCACATTTTTCTTATCCTTTTATCTGTCAAAGGACATTTGCGTTGCTTCCACTGGCTATTGTGAATGATCCTGCTATGAGCATTGGTGTACAAATATCTCTTTGAGACTCTGCTTTTATTTTGGGGGAGATATATACTCAGAAGTGGAACTGCTGGAGCATATGATAATTCTAGTTCTAATTTTTTGAGGAATCACAATACTGTTTTCTGTATCATTTTCCCCATTTTAAATTCCTACCAACAGTGCACAACACTTCCAAGCACTTTTATGCCTCTGTACATCTTTATTCAGGTCCAAATTGTCCCCCCAGTCAAGCCCACTGCACCCATGCACATAGGCGGTGAGTGGTAAAGGGCTGAATGAGGGTGATGAATCTGCAGGAATTTGGAGACAGAGTTAGCACAGGGTCCCAGAGGAGGAAGGATGAGATTTCAGCTCTGAAAATGTGAAGGCAGCGTTTCTCATTCTCTCTCCTGGGCCTCCTATCACCACATTCCCATTCCCTCAGAGGGGAGAGGGTAATCTGAGGCATGAGGACAGAGTAATAGAGTTGATTTGGGCTGGCACATCTCAGAGGACAGGAGAGGGACCTGGGCCCCAGGAGAGAAACTGCTGAGGGCTGGAGAATCTGTCCCCAACCAATTCTCAGCCTCCAAAAATTTTGACTTTTACTATCATTCATTGAGTGAATACATAACTAGCCTGTGACTTCAGCAACAATGTTAAGTGAATATGTACTTTACTCACCAAATTTGCATCTACTGACATTTAAAAAAGCAGCAGGACAAATACGGGCCAGACATGCTGTAGACCTACAGCCAACACTAGGCAAACCTTGCTGGAATCTCCAGCCCCCGGTGAAAACATCAAACCCTTTCAAGGCCCTCCCGGCCTCCCTACCCCACCCCTAGAAGTCTGAAGCGGGCAGAATGGGAACTGCACACTCCTCCACAGGGCTAGAGAAACGGCAGGCTTAGGGTTACATTTATCCTTACATCTTTAGCTCACTTCCCTGGTGGCTCAGACAGTAAAGCATCTGCCTATACGGGAGACCAGGGTTCAATCCCTGGGTTTGGGAAGATCTCCTGGAGAAGGAAATGGCAACCCATTCCAGTATACTTGTCTGGAAAATCCCATAGACAGAGGTCGGACCATCCGAGGTACCCCAGCGTTTCCCAGAATGTCCTAATTCGGTGAAGTGAAGTGAAATAAGAATGTAGAAATCGAGTGAATTGTATAGTGGTCAGGACACTTCATCCAGGACAATAATAATAAGGGTAAAATGGCTACTCCTTTGGGTCCTTGCACCCGGTTACCTTCCTCGAATTTGACCTCTCTCCTTTAGACGTCAGATCGTACGAAAACGGGGACTGGAACAGAGAAATAGAAACTTGACTCCCCCACCCGGACCTACTGTGGTTCTCTAGAAACGCCGTCTCGAGTCTCCGGTCGACGACGGGACGACGAAAGGGGCTCGGGGCGGGATAGCGACGAGGGACCCAAGTTCGGATCCCACCCCGCCCCCGCCCCCGCCCCCGCCCTCCTTCTTGTCTCGGCGGAACGTCCAGTGACCCGTTTCCGAAGTGACGAAGGACCCTGTTCCGGTTCAGACATTCCTCTTACAATTCTTCTTTAAAGGTGCCGGAAAGGGGCGTCGGTCCCTAAAAGGTGAGGCGTCCCCGTCTGTGCGGAGGGGCCCCTAGACCGTTAGGTATCCACAATTACCTGTCGAGCCGACTCACGATCCTTCTTACCTTCTGGACTAAGACCAAAGACGGGACCCTTTTTCCCGTGCTGGCGGTGTCATTCTTCTTATCCGACTGACTCTTACCCCTACCACATCTTGTTTCACAAGCCAGATCTTGTTAGGGTCTCTCTCTGGTCGTCCCTGTCCTTGGCAGTCTCCTTTGAAGGACGTTCTCCCCTGGACTCGACCTCCCGGTCTCCTCCCTCCTCCAAAAGGCCCCGTCTGTCCTCTCAGCAGAACAGATGAGGATAACGTGGACTAGCTTTACAGAGGTTGCCATGAACACAGGAGCTGGGCAGTAGCCAGGAGAGGGGTAGATGAAAGAAGTGGAAAGTTTGAGGAAGCAGATGGTGCAATCCAGGAGACAGACAGTCGTCACGGGGATGTGCTGTGGCCTTTGCACGGGCTGTGCCCTCTGCTGGAAACACCGTTCCCTCACAGCGCCACCTGCTTGGTTCCAAGTTGGCCATGCTGAACAGGGGAGCCTTCCCCGGCCACTCCTGCTGTAGCAGTCTCGAGCAACACCTCCCTGCTTCATTTTCTCCCCAGCACTCATCACTACCTGCACTTGTTTCTTTCAGAGGCCACCTCCCTCCTGGAGGATGCGCGTTGCATGAGAGCAGAGGCCAACTTGTTCCTCGTTGACCCCTCAGAGTCAGGCACATAGCTGGCCCTCCATATATATTGTTGAGTTTAACTGAACTGCAATTGGGTCCGATGATAAAAGGAAGCCTATAATAATGTTGTTGTTGTTTTTCCTGAGGACTACTGTATGCCAGGCAGTGTGCTAAAATGCTTTACAAACATTATCTCACTTACTCCTCTGAACAACTCTATGAGGGAGGTGCTGCTATTATCTTTATCTTAATGGTAAGGAAACAGGGCCAGAGAGGTTGGGTAAGTTGCTCAAGGGCACACTGAGCCAGAATTGGAACCCACACATTTATCCTCTAGATTAGCACTGTTTGATAGAAATATAGCATGAGCCACATAAGTAATTGAAAATTTTTCTAATAGCTACATTAATAATAGAATCAGGTGAAAGTAATCTTAGTAATAGTTTAAATGTTTAATAATATTTAACATTTTAATCTGATATATTAAAAATACTATCATCTCAAAAATATTAATGAGTTCTTTTTACATTTTATTTTACTATGTCTTCGAGATCTGGTACCTCGTTTACACACAAAACACTTGTTAAATTTTTGTCAGAAAATGATCTGTATTTAGATTTCGGGAAATTTGCAGTTGAAAAAGTAGACCCACATATTCAAGTTGTTTCAAACATACTGTAATGTTTTCTAGCCACTGCATCGAGTATCAGTTTTTAAGCTTACACGTAAATTGATTAAAGAACATGATAACTCAGTTCCTTGGCTGCACTAGTCACATTTCAAGTGCTCAAAAGCCACCTGTGACTAGCGTCCACTATGGGGTACGCAGCCTCATCTGATGGGAAGGCAGGTTGGGTGGGAGAGACCTGGGGGAGGGATTCGGAGCAGACAGGAGAGAAAAGGGCAGGGGAGCTGAGGTGGCAGGCCTGGGCACACCTAACAATGAGGTGGTTTGACCGGCCACGACTCCGACCAAGCAGCATAGGTCTGGCCCACTCACGAGGCGATCACCTCCTATGGGTGCTCTACAGTCTGGGCTCCTGCCCACCAAGACAGTGATGGCCCTCAGACCCCTGGGTTAAGCAAATGGTGGCTTTTCATGGGGCTTCTATCCCCTCCAATACCACAGTGAAGGGATCCTGAGGATGTGTGAGGCTGGATCTGCACCAGCTCAGGCTGGGGGTTGGATGATCTCCCTCTGACCTCCTCCTCCTGTGGGCGGCAGAGGGTGTGGTCAGGTGAGGCGCCCTGGCTAAACACCTCTGGAGTCAAGAATACCTGGGGTCCAATTCCAGCTCAGCCAATCCCATGCAGTGTGACTTCAGACAAGTCAAGTTCCCTCTCTGAACTTTGCCTTCCACATCTAGAAAATGAAGACCAATAATGAAATGCTTGAGACTTTAATGATGGAAGGCAATAGCACCCCACTCCAGTACTCTTGCCTGGAAAATCCCATGGATGGAGGAGCCTGGTAGGCTGCAGTCCATGGGGTCGCTAAGAGTAAGACACAATTGAGCGACTTCACTTTCACTTTTCACTTTCATGCATTGGAGGAGGAACTGGCAACCACTCCAGTGTTCTTGCCTGGAGAATCCCAGGGACGGGGAGCCTGGTGGGCTGCCATCTATGGGGTCACACAGGGTCAGACACAACTGAAGCGACTTAGCAGCACAGCGTGCCCAGTTCATAGTAAGCGGTCAATTAGCAACAGTCTTCCTAGACATTGTCCTTTTCTGGTTAAAAACAGGAAAGTGGGCTGGACAATGTCCATGATCACCAGAAAGATGTCCAAAGTGAGCTGTAGAGGGAGTGAATTAATCTGGACGGATGAGGGTTCCCTCCTCAGGGCTCCCGCACCTCCCCTGTGTGACACAGACTTGGTTAACCGCCTGGTTAACCCGTCGAGAGTGGGGAGGGAGATATGCCACTCCCACAGGCCCTGGGTGCCCAAGCAGGAGGACATAAGAAGGGCCAAGAGCCGCCTTCCAGAAATGGGGAGGATGAGTCAAACTGAATCAGAGGCAGTTAAGGTCACCCTGGGTCCCTAGAGTTACTCAGAGTGACCCTGGTATATGCCTGGCAAGAACGATGAGTAGACTGGGTTCCAGGAGAGCAGGTGGGACTGGAAATCACCCAAGACAAGGAAATCAACAGGTGGAAACTCCCTGCAGGCAGAGCACACTAGAGAAGCAGCCGACAGAGGCTGAAAGTGGCCTTGGTTGGGTATTTTTGAGGGTGGGGCAGCTCCAACTCCCTCTCCCAGTCAGCACCCACTTGAGCTGGGAATATTGGTCCCAGATCCCAGCTTTCCCCACTTCAACTCCCCAGTCACCAAACCTTTGCCCTGCCTGGATCCGCCCAGGTACAGGAGCTGAGACAACCCTGAGTCGACCTCTGCCCGCCAAAGGTCCCCTGGCTCTTGCCACTTCGTCCTGTCAATGTTTTCAACATTGCCTCCCTTGTCTGTCACCCTCTACTGGAACTGATGCTCCTGGAGGTAGGACAAGTCCGTCCTGCTCACTGCTGTGTGTCCTGGGCACAGCTCAGACGCTGACGCCCCACTGAGTACTTAATAGATTCTTGCCAGGGCAGTAGACTCAGACCTTGGTGGGTTCTCATCACATTTCTAACACTCATTATGTGGCTATGGGTCAGCCTCTCTCAGCCTTGTTTCCTCATCTGTAAAGTAGGAAACTAAATCCCTGTGAAGAGCTTAGAAAACCCAGGTCAGAAAGTGGGGAGGATGGAGCATCCTGCCAGCTCTAGTAAGTGTCTGATGGCTCTTACTTCAAATACAGCTGTGAGCAGAGCAACCTACAGAAGGGGGAACTGAGGCCCAAGGAAGACATGCTGAAAGGCTGCCCAGGGAGGGCCTCCCTGTCCCACCCCCTGTCTCTTATACACATCTAGATGTGTATAAGAGACAGGAACAACTCTATGAGGGAGGTGCTGCTATTATCTTTATCTTAATGGTAAGGAAACAGGGCCAGAGAGGTTGGGTAAGTTGCTCAAGGGCACACTGAGCCAGAATTGGAACCCACACATTTATCCTCTAGATTAGCACTGTTTGATAGAAATATAGCATGAGCCACATAAGTAATTGAAAATTTTTCTAATAGCTACATTAATAATAGAATCAGGTGAAAGTAATCTTAGTAATAGTTTAAATGTTTAATAATATTTAACATTTTAATCTGATATATTAAAAATACTATCATCTCAAAAATATTAATGAGTTCTTTTTACATTTTATTTTACTATGTCTTCGAGATCTGGTACCTCGTTTACACACAAAACACTTGTTAAATTTTTGTCAGAAAATGATCTGTATTTAGATTTCGGGAAATTTGCAGTTGAAAAAGTAGACCCACTTCCCCCCCACCCCGCCCCCGGACCCCAGGCCCTGGTTTCTCCTTCCAGCACCTCTGGTTAGATCACTCTCATTCAATGTCCCTGGGAGTTTCAACCCGGAGGCTCTGAAGTGTACCAGCCTCTCCCGTCACCTTTCTGTACGGGATGGGGCCTGGCTCCTGGTGCTGGAGACAGCAGGGGTGGCTGCCTCTGGTGCGAGAGTCACAGAGCCAGGGCTCTGTGTGTGTGTGTGTGTCTATCACTTCGAAAATATTCACTGGCTCCTCACTGTACCCCAAGAGGGAGGCAGTTCAGCCCAATGGTGAGATGCTGGAACCCAGAAGTCTGAATGGACTTAAAATATGAGTGACATAATGCAGTTTTCCCTTCCTAAGTCCCAGTCTCCTACCTGATAAAGAGGGCTCTGGAACATGCTGCATGTTCAGTTCTCAGCATAGGGCCCAGCTCATCCTTAACACTTTAGAAATGGCAAGTGTTTTTGTTTGTTTGACTGTCAGTCCAATGAGGGCATGAGGGCCATTTGTTCTGACCATTCTTGGTGCCCAGGTGGATGAATGAATCAGTGGAAGGAAGAAAAGAAGGAAGAGATGGAGGGAGGAGGGGGAGAAGAGAGGAAGGAGCTGCTTTTGTGCCCACCAAATCTTCCTTCTTCCATCTGGGAGCTGCCTCAAAGCTCCTCTCACTGAGTGTTGCCACATGCGGTTAGAGAGGAGAGCTGAGCAGAGATGGGAGTGTGCTGGGTCTGAATTCTGCATCTGCCTCTTGCCAGTTGACTGAACTTAGCCTCCTCCACATTCTCCTCTGACAAATGAGGATGATCCTACCAACTAACTCACTGAATTGTAGGGAGGTCCAGAAGATGTCTGTGAATCCACTGAACCCACTTGTGAACTGAGGAGGGTTAGGGACTGTCTTGGTGCAGTGGTAGGCAGGGTTAGGCTCTGGAACCAGACTTCCTACACTCAAATTCCCGCTCCACTGCCTGCAAATCTTGCGCAGGATGCTTAACCTCTGTGGGCCTGTTTTCTTATCTGTAAAACAAGGAAGATTTCAGCACTCACGTCACAGAGTTGTGAGACTTAAATGAGATAATATAGGAGAAACTCTTGAATTAGGGGAGAATGCATGGCAGGCACTCAATAAATGGTGGCTCTCGGGAAAGATTCTGTGAACTACATTTCACTAAAGTGCGAATGAGTCACAAGACCTACTATGCCCCCCTCTCAGAGGAATTTGAATCTTAACAGGAATTAAAGGAGTGAAATCCTATTTAATGGTGAATTTTCAAAAGTAAAGGAGGAATATAGGGGTTAGAGAAGGACCTTCTTAGGGTCCCTCAAAATCACAGTTGCTGCCTGTTGCACAAATTCTGCCGGCTCCCAGAGGAGGACCACACAGCGGGCAAGGGAGAAGAGTCTCAGTCCCTGAGGAACCTCCTCTCTGCTTGTAGAAACAGAAAGCAACTTGCCCCCAGGACAGTGCATAACTCCAACAGTGGAGTGCCTCTGGCAGCGTGGCTGGCAACAGCCCAGGCCCAGCTATAAAAACGGCTCTGGAAGCAGCGAGGGAACAACAGAGCCAGGGCCGGAGGTGGGGATGCGCACCAGATGTGATGAGGACTGACCTGGGACCAGCGAGGAAGTGGTGGGCTCCCTCCCAGGGTGAGGGGGAGCCTCGTCTCCCACATCTAAGTTTTCTCTACTAGAGCCTTAGTACCAGGCTAGCACCTGTAGTAGAAGGGCCATAGTTTCTGGAGCCAGACTGCCAGGGTTCAACCCTGGCTGTACCTCTTTTCAACTGTGTGACCCTGTGGCATCAGCGTGGGGGACAGAGATAGAGTTAGCTGCGCGCATCCACCCCTCATCTCTTCCAGTGCTTCTTTGGAGAAACACTTCTTCCTCCCTCCTTTTCAGCTCATTGGAACAGGTGAGGCTGCTGGCATGGGACCTGTGACCAGACCCATCAGACAGCACTGAATCTGCCTGGGCAGGGTTTTTATTTGTGTGGTCATGTGACCACCAGTTGTCTAATTAAAGTAAATCCTGGGACCTGTGTCATGATTACTAAGAAGAGATCCTTTTCTCCCGACCTAGAATTTGGGGTGATATGAACCTGGAGCTGTAGAAGACCACTGCCGTCAGAGTGGAAAGATTCAGCCTTAATGATGTGCTGGAGCTTCCAGATCAAACCATATCTCAACTTTGTTTCCCAAGTCAGTAAATTCTCGGTATAAACCAGTTTGAGTCAGGTTTTTCTGTCACTTGCATCAGAAAGAGTCTGAAATTTACATGGTGAACTTTCTTAACCTCTCTGTAAATTTCAGTTTCTTCTTCTACAAAAAGGGAATGATGATAAAAGCATTTTTCAGAAGAAAGGATGGGTTGTTCTAGGATGATTCAAAGGGTTGATCAGAGTCCAACACTTACCACGGACTGTGACATATGTTAGCCACCTAATGGCAACTCTTTGGTGTTCCATGTGTGCTGTGCTAAGTCACTTTAGTCGTGTCCAGCTCTTGGCGACCCTATGGACTATAGCCTGCCAGATTTCTCTGTCCATAAAATTCTTCAGGCAAGAATACTGGAGTGGGTTGCCATGCCTCCAGGGGATCTTCCCAACCAAGGGATCAAACCCATGTCTCTTACATCTCCCACACTGGCAGGGGTTTTCTTTACCAATAGCGCCACCTGGGAAGTCCTAGGTATTCCGTTCAGTTCAGTTCAGTCGCTCAGTCCAACTCTGCGACCCCATGAATCACAGCACACCAGGCCTCCGGGTCCATCACCAACTCCTGAAGTTTACCTAAACTCATGCCCATCGAGTCAGTGATGCCATCCAGCCATCTCATCCTCGCAGCAGGGAAAGAGGAGGACGGGGGTTAGGGAGGGTCGTAGTCCCAGAAAAGGTTACTCAGTTGAGAAGCGTACTCCACCGGTTTCATAACCTCAAAGTCGAAGTCGTAGTCAGGAAGGTTACTTGTGGGTGCTGACTAGAGGAAATCCTACCTGATCAACCTAGAGGAACGTCAGGTTCCCTGAGAGTTCTCAGAAGAGGTTGTGATGTCAAGTTTTCGTAGTGAAGAAGCCGTGAGTCGAAAGAAGGGTCAGGTTGAGAGTGTAGGTATGTACTGGTCACCTTTTTGGTATCGGAACTGATCTACCTGGAAACAACCGTTTCATTACAGAGACGAAAAATTATACGATAAGATGCAACCAGTATTGAAAGGAAGGTTCCTCATTCGTATTCACAATTGTTTAGACTGGGACCCTTCACTTGACGTTCTCGTGGACCCTTTTTCGGAGAAGGACATTGACTCCCCAGGGTCCTTTCATCCCCACCCCTCATCCCCACCCCACCTCCTGTGAGAAGTCCCTCCTGACGAAAAGGTAGGTCTGGTGTCCACCGTGGTTCTTTTCGAGGTCACCCACAGTACTAATAAAAAGGTACGGAGTGTTACTTCGGGTAAAATGTCTACTTCTTACACCCCGAGTCTCATTAGGTACAATCTAAGATTAACTCCACCACCCACTCTGCTGGCTCAGCCCCTCCCTTGGAGCACATCAGTGCGGTCCCATGGTGGGGCCACCTCGTGCCAAGTCTCAATCCCAACTAGGCTAAATTAATAAATGGCTCTGTTATTGTTAAATGAAAGCTTCCATTAGTAATTCTAGGCGGTTTTGAAGAGGGCAAAAAGTTATAAGCACTCTCTCCCTCCCTCCTCAAGGGCGGCTTTATCTTTAACCCACGGCTCCCGCACAGGGAACTTCAATGAAATCTCCTGGTTTCCCCTTTCTGATCTTAAGCAGTAGAGAGGCTGTCTCCAGTCAGAGGCGATTCACCCCCCAGAGAGAGCCTGACGCAGTTTTGCTAAAGGAAACCACGCAAGCCTCAAGGCTTGGCACGACCCTTCCTTCCGGACAGGCCAGGATGCCTGGGGGTGGGGGTGGGAACAGCACCTCCCACTTCCCTCCAGATAACTGCCAGATCATTCTCACGTCTGGGGACTGAGCTCACCTTCGGCTTCTCCCACGTAGCCTCCTTGAGCCTCAGTTTCCTCACCCGTAAAACGGCACCCACCTATTTCAGGGTCGTTTTGAGGGCATCACGGAGGGAAAAGTCCTGTAATGTTCAGCACAAGGATCTGCACAAAGTAATGACTGTTGGAATCCTTCCCCCAAACGGAGAGAGGAAGGCACACGTGTGTGGACAGAGAGGATTCAAACCCGGTTCTTTGGTGACTCCAAGCCCAGACCCGTACCTCCAGGAACGTTTACCTCTTTTACTAGTGAGATTCTCCCCACCCTCTTCCTTAATACTTTTCCTCCTCAGCCTCCTCCCCCGCCCCGCCTCCGCCTGGCAGCCCTCCCAGCCTCAGCCTCACGGAGCCAGACCTCCCCGGCCGGAACTGCTGAAAAGAAAAACTGTTTCCTCCCCTGTCCATTCAACTAGCTCGGCCTGAGAAACGTCCAGCGAGATGCTCCCCTACCCCCACCTTCACCCACGACAGACTCTTGGACACACCTCCACTGTAGCCAGGAGAGGTGCGATCACGTGTCCCTGGGTCTCCCTGCCTGATAGGAAGCTAGACGCTCACCTGCTCTAATCCCCCCCACCAACTCACTCTGCTTGCCTCTGGTTGGTGCTTTCTGATGGCAGAGGCGGGATCTCAACCTCAGTAGCCAATGAAGAGGCTCACAGGAGTGCTTCTAGTTGTCACGGCAACAGGGAGCTACATCTTACTACCCCCATTCCACCGAGACCGCTCTTCCCAGGAGCAGACAGGTCACACTCCGGGGGCCCCAGTTCTACCTTAGAATAAGGATGGGGTCGAAGTTGAGGGGCAGTTAGGGACCAAGAAGAAGAAGAAGAAGAAGAAGAAAGTCGCTCAGACGTGTCCGACTTTTTGCGACCCCATGGACTGTAGCCTATCAGGCTCTTCTGTCAGTGGGATTTTCCAGGCAATAATACTGGAGTGGGTTGCCATTCCCTTTTCCAGGAGATCTTTCCCCAATCCAGGGATTGAACCCGGGTCTCCCGCATTGTAGGCAGAGGCTTTACCATCTGAGCCACCAGGGAAGTTTAGATGAAAAAGAAGACTGCCTGGAGACAGAGCACAGTGGGTAGGCTTCTGTTAGAAGGAACAAGGAAATCCAATTTCCTGTATTGGAAGTGGCCATAGCACTGGAGGGGCAGGGCATGAGGCTGGGCAGTTTAGGTAGAAATAAGTGTAGTAGGTGCCTAGCAAGCAGTTAGGGCCTCTGAGCCACGGCTCACCCAGGGCAGGGTGGGGGACCAAGATGAGCAGCCACAGCTGAACTATGGGTCTCACAGTCCCTCAGTTCTAGGCAGGAGGAGAGAACCAAGGTCACCAAGGCCATTCCCTTCCCTCCAGGCAGCTTGTACTCCATCTTCAGTATAGTCATGTCCGGTCTTGGGCATTCATTAACCTTGAACTCTCCCGAGGAAAGAGGAAGGTGACCAGGTTCATTGTCCCCATTTTACAGATGAGGAAACCGATGCCTACCTGGTAAAGTATCTCACCCTTGGGCCCTGGGGCCTGGCACTGGGCCCAAGCAGGGCTCTCTAGGCCTTTAATTCCCTGGCGTGGTGGCTTGTCTAAGGAAGCCCCATGCCACAGTGTTGACACTGTCCACCCTTGCTGATGATACCGGGATGCTGGGGCCACCTGAACCCCATATTTAACAAGGCAGGTGAACCAGGACAGAAAGCCCTGCCCCTGCCTCTGATGGCTCTGGGTGGGGGTACAGCAAGACAGCCTTGTTAGTCCTTCTACGAGTGAGTCCAGTAGATCACTCCATACTCCCCATCTCAAGAAGCCCACAATCTAGAATGTAAATTGGTGTAGCCACTATGGAAAATAGTATGGAGAGTCCTTTAAAAACTAAAAATAGAGTTCCGTATGATCCAGCAGTTCTGCTCCTGGGCATATATCTGCAGGAAACTCTAATTTGAAAAGATGCATGCACCCCAGTGTTCCTAGTAGCACTATTTACAATAGCCAAGAAAAGAAGCAACTCAATGTCCATCAACGGAAGACAGGTTAAAGAAGACATGTCAACACAACGGAATACTGCTCAACCGCTAAAAAGGATGAAGTAACGCCACTTGCAGCAACATAAAGATGGACCTAGAGATGATCACACCAAGTGAAGTCATTCAGAAGGAGAAAGACAGATATATATGATATCACTTACAGGTAGAATCTAAAAACACGATACAAAGGAACTTACCTACAAAATAGAAATAGACTCACAGGTGGTGCCTAGCGCTAAAGAACCTACCTGCCAATGCAGGAGATGTGAGAGACACGGGTTCAATCCCTGGGTTGGGAAGATCCCCTGAAGGAGGGCACAGTAACCCACTCCAGTCTTCTTGCCTAGAGACTCCATGGACAGAGCAGCCTGGTGGGCTACAGTCCATGCGGTCACAAAGAGTCAGACACAACTGAAGTGACTTAAGATGCATGCACAAACATAGAAAACAAATTTATGGTTACCAAAGGGGAAAGGGTGGGGAGGGATAAATTAGAAATTCAGGACTAGCAGATAAAAACTACTGTATTTAAAATACATAAACAACAAGGTCCCACTGTATAGCATAGGGAATGTATTCAAAATCCTGTAATAAACCACAGTGGGAAAGAAAATGGAAAAGAATAAGTATATATATGTATGTATGTGTAACTGAGTCTCTATGCTGTACATCAGAAACTAAGACAATATTGTAAATCAATTCTACTTCAATAAAAAAGAAGAATCCACAGCCTAACTAGGAGACAGAACTGCAATGACCGCACAGTGTGATAAATGCTGCGGAGAACATGGACCCAACACAAAGGGCTCACAAGAGAAGGGGAGCCTGAACCTGCCCAGCAAAGCCAGGGGTGACCTCTCAGAGGCCACAAGACATGTATGTAGGCCTTTGCCAGACAGACAAGCAAAGGAAGGGAGTGCCAGGCATAGGGAAGAGCATCTGCAAAGACCAAGAGGCCTGCCGAGCCTGGCACATCAGGGAAATTACAAGCCAAGAGGGAGACTGCAGCAGGACCTAGTCCATGGAGTGAACGCACAGGACAAGACTGTATGCCCTGCAGTTGGGTGTTTCAATCTCTTTATGAGTCAGCAGGCACCCACATTTGCTTTGCTCCAAATGGTAGATTCATAGACCCCTTAGAACCACTTCTGAAAATCCCACTTTGAGAAATGTTGGATTGGAAGCTAAAACCACTGTCAACTATGGCTACAGGCCAACAACATGGATGAAATTCACAGGGTGAGAGAAAGAGGTCAGGGTCAAGAAAGAGTCATCCTATATGACCCACTTATATCAAGTTCGGAGAAGTCAGGATAGTGGTTACCTCTGGGGGATGTGGAAGATTTTAAGGAGGGTGTCCAGAGGGCAGTAATAATATTGTGTTTCTTGATCTGAGTGTTGATTTCACAGATGTGTTCTTTGTGAAAATTCATCCAGCTCTATACGTAAGCTTTGTATATTCTTCTGTATGTAGCTTCCGCCTTAAAAAAAAACGTTAACTGCTTTCCACAAACATCAGTGCAAATGTAGACATTAAAACTTTGTGATTTCATAATCGGCTATGAGCCAGGTATCCAGATGATATAGAATATGTTTATATTCATTTTTTATATTACTCCCGAATGAAAACACAAACTCTCACAGAGAGCTCTCAAACTCCAGAGAACTTGTCTACAGAGCCCAGGCTTTGAGGAACCCCAGCTCAAGAGGAAGCAAAACAATGCTCAGTTCTAGGTTTAGGGAATGGAAGATAAATGAGGGGCCTAGAGCTTCTTCCAAAACCTCTGGAGAGGTGGGTCTCCCTGGCTTGGCTTGAGCTCCTGAAAGGCAGGGGCCTCTTTTGCTCACTCTGTGTCCCTGGTGCTCAGAGAGGGACCTGGCACACAGTGGGTCTCAGAGGACCTTTTCTGCCAGGGCCTCTTTGGCCAGCCCCACGTGGAGCGTGGAAGAGAAGATCTGTTTGGGAAGCTGTGGTTTCCCAGGCACTGGCTGAGTTCCACACCACAGGCTCGCAACCATGGGTGGGCGATGCTGCAGCAGGGATTCCAGGGTGGGGGTGGTATTGTTCAATTCTCCCCAGAGGGGAGAGCTGCATGCAGAGAGGGCTCTGAGCTCTTGGGGATCATGATTGTGGGCAGGAAATCCCAACCCTGCCTGCCCACCAGCCTTGCTGGAATTGGTAACAACCCAGCTCTGGGGAAGACAAACTGTTCCAGAACCAGAGAGGGCTGCATCTGTGGGCAGGATGCTTAACAGCCGCTCAACAGGTGTCTCCTCCCATCCCTGGGGACTTCCCTCCCCGGCTCAGCCTCTTTTGCCCACTCTGAAGAACCAACCTCCCCCTCCCACATCCCGTCTGTCTCCACTCAGCCGGCATTTTCCAAACCACCTTTACAATTTCTGCCCTAACCCTGTGCTACCCAGAGCATCGTTTACTTAATAGTTTTCTTTAAAACCATGTTCAGTTGTTGTCTTAACTTGCCCTTGCTAAATATTTGTGAAATCCTGGATTTGATGTGCCAGGTTTTTTTCTAACACACATTAAATTTTCATTTAAAATACCTGTTCTTGTATCACCTAAAACTACCCTGTGTACCTTCACAATGGAAACGATTTCGTACAATGGTTCAGCCAGGATGGTGGTTATTATTATTAATAATTATAGCCTCACGTTAGCAGCAAGCTGTATGCCTCTTCCACACGTTTGCATTCAGTCTCATCCAGTCCTCTCGGTTCCTAACCATGCACATCACTGGCCCCGTTTTACAGGCGAGGAAGCTAAAGCTCAAAGAGTAGTAGCGATTTGCTTAGGGTCACACAGGCAGGACTTTGGTCCGGATTTAAGGCTCTAGGGCTCCCGACCTAGGAGGAGGCAGGGAAGCAAGAGGCATTTTCTTGTCTCCAGCCAGACTCACAAGAGCCAGGAGAGTTTGGATTAGACATGAGGAAGGACTTCCTGGCTGGAAATGTTTAGGCACGAGGATGATTGGCCGAGGAGGGAAACTGGGAGTCCTCAAAATAAGATAAAGGCCCAACTGGGATCATGTCAGTGCTGCCTAGAGGCAGGAGAATGGACTGAATGACCTCTCCAAGCCTCATCCAAGCCCAAAGATTGGGTGCACCCTGCCATCAAGGCAGCCTTCCTTGCCGTTTCCTCAAAGTGTCTATTAGACACGGCAAGGCATGTGGAGGCTCTCACTTAAAGGAGCTGGGAACCTCTCATCTTGGCCCTGCCCCGTGAAGGAGTGTCAGGAACAGCAGGCCAGGGTTGCAAGGCATTATTAGCTCACCCTCTTCCCTTCCCACCACCTGGCAGTTCCCAGAGCTCATCTCCGAGGTCTGGAGTTGAAGGCCTGGCTGCCCTCGAAACCACTGGGGCTGCTGGGCCACCCTTGGGCCACCTGAGCCAGGGAACCTGCATTTCTTCCATCCTGTCCAGGGGATCCTTTTCAAAACTCCCTGATCTGAAAAGTTAGACACATACTGACTTAAGGTGTTGCCTCTCCAATAATGAATTGTTGTTTTTTTTAAGTCAAAGTATTTATTTCTCAAAACAATGTGGGTATTATCTTCCTTTCTAATTAGACAAATAATATATGCCCAGTGATTTGAAAACAGTATAAAAATGAATGCAAAATTACCTACATTTCTATCATCTAGAAAACAGTGGCCTTTGCCAGGCAGAAGAGAAAAGGAAGGGAGTCCCAGGCAGAGGGCACAGGATCTGTATAGACTAAGAGGCTGGGCGAGCCTGGCACATCAGGGGAACTACAGGGCAGGAGGGAGACTGTGGCAGGACCTAGGCTGTGGCATGAATGCCCTGGACAAGACTGCATGCCCTGCGGTGGGTATTTCAATCCCTTTATGAACCAGCAGGCACCCCAACTGTAGCCATAAGATCCCTGAGGGCAGCTATTGGAGCTTCAGGGGTCTTCATAGCCCCTGGGTTTGGCCCAGTTCAGTGCTGCACACAGAGCAGATGGTTAGGGTCCATCCACATGGCGAGGCCTTTGTGTGAGGCCCTGACAACAGGAGAGGTCGGAGTTCTGAAGGAGGCAGCTCTAAGGCCCTCTGGGAAGTTTGGAAGGCATCCAGGAGGAGGTGAGGAATACCTAGGGTTGCGGAGATAGCATATAGTTCAGCTAATGGAGAGGGAGCAGGTGAACGGGGCATGCTGATGGGAGGACCTGCCCAGGGAGTGATGGGGTGTGGGCTGAGCCCCGGGAAGTCTTGCATGCGGTGACTCCCAGGCTGATGCTGGCAGGCTTACCCCAGCATCTGCCAGGAGGTGAGGGTGAGATTCAGGTGCTCCAATTACAGTCATAACCCAGGATGGTCTTGGGGGTGACCCCTTTTCCAAGAAGCTGACTTTTGAGGAATTTGCTGGGCCATGGAAACCATGACATGTTTCCACTGGCTTCAGCTGTTGATTAAACCTCCATCCGTGCAACTACCAACCCAGGAAGAACCCTCTCTTCCACACAGCGTGTTCCCTGCTCCTGTTTTTCATGTTTATGGGCAGGTGTTTGTAGAGGGATCCGCACCCAGTGAGGTCAGCTGAGAAAACAAGAGTCGCCATCCTGCTGCCCCTCATTCTCGGAGCTGGGCCACCGTCACCCCTGGGCACACACCCCCTCTTCCTGCCTTCACCCGCCCCTGGTGCTTCTCCTCTGTCCTGCTCCAGCCTTGCGCCTGCCCAAACTGTTGTTTGTCAACACAGACCAGAACGTTCCGCTGCCAGCAGAAACACACATGGCAATGGCCCTGCCACCCCACACCCGGCCGTCAACACACTCCCACGCGCTGCTGGCCACCGGCAAAGCTGCGCTCTCACACGCGTTCTCACCCCCTCCTGCCAGCACAGCTGCTCCCCGCTGCTTGGAATTGGGCTCACACACGCGTTCGCTGGGGGTTTTTCTCCTGTGTACTCAAGGCTCACGCTTGTAAACAAGGCCAGCATACACTCTGCCCCTCTGACCTGGGGTGCCAGTCTCATCACTTGCAACTGTGTGACCTTGGGCAATGGACTTAACATCTCTGGGCATCTGATGCCTCACCTGTAGAATGGGGATAATAATCACCTTCTAGGTGTTTTCCGAAGGCTCAGCGGGGCTGGGCGAGAGAGCAGGCATCCAGGAAGTGCTAGATCGGCGGGAGCTCTGATGCTGGTGCTGACTAGCGTCGTGTGTCCTCTTTGGAATCTGGCCACTGGTTTTCTTTTCCCACGCCTGAAAAAGGTGCTGGCCTCACCTCGTGGTCACACCTTCCTGGCCCTGTGACCTCAAGTGAGGCACATCACCTATCCGCTTCTCATGTCCCTAGGTGGTGAAATGGGTTTAATAACTGCCCGGCTGGGCCCAGAGACATGCTGTGAGGGGCACAGGGAACTGGTCACTGTTGTGCTTCAGAAATCCATCAGTCCTGGCCACAGTTGCAGAGTGTTGTGGGCGAATGGGATTGGAATGGGGCAACAGCCACACATGGGCATTTTCAGCCTCCTGCCATCTCCCCCTCATCTCCTCCTCAACCCTCAAGCTGAGGCAGTGTTTCTATTTTGTCTCTGCAGTGGGGCTGCAGTCCACCCAAAGAGGCCACGGTGGCCCAGCTCTGCAGCACCCGGGGCCTTGCTGAGTTGCCCGCCTACCCCCCCTCCCCACCCACTCCTTCCTTAAGGCACAGTGGCTCTGCCCAGCAGGATCACTGCAGCGCTGAGCCCTCCAGCTTACCCATCTCCTCCTGCTCTCTCGCTCGCCCTAAGGCCAAGGGTCCCCGGTCTTCTCCCCGAGTTCCCCTCCACCCTGCCTTCTTCTCCAGGACTCTGTCTTTCCTTCTCCTTGGCCAGAGAACCTGCTCTAGATTTTTCTATCCTGGGGAACAGGGGTATGCAGAGGGATAGAAAACAAATGTGATTTAAGAACTGAGATAAATCTGGGCTGAGCAGGAGGGTGTGCGTTATGGAGAAGGAGGCTCTGCAGTGGGTGGAGCGGCAATTCAGGCCAGGTGGGTGAGCTGGGCTTCTCCCCACGCTGCAGCAACTATCTTCCTGCCTCTTGATGCAAACAGGTGAACTTGCTGGAGGGCAGATCCTGGCCTGGACCCTGCTCAAAGGTGTGGCTTCTCCATTTGACTGTGAGAGACTCTCAAGCTCTGGCCACCACTGGGAGGTCACTGGAGATCCATTGGCTCAGGGGAACCATGGTAACCAGGCTGCCTCTGTCATTTGGGGCACTGGAAAGAACACAAATGGAAACCCATATACTACATGTATCGATATCCAACATGTGTAAGTCAAGCTAAGAAGCTGACAAAATATTATACCTTCAGAATGACCTGTAAAGCCAAGTTTGAATGTAGAATTCTCGGATTCTTCAGAGTCCCTCCGGAACACAAGGAGGGACAGGAGAGAGCTGGGTGGGTTGGTAACCACTGTGCAAGTGGGCCTCTAGAGCAGTTGGCTGATTTGGCAAAAACATAAACTATGTTTCAATCCAATCAGTACCTTCTGTTTTTCACTTCCTCCCAGGCCACTGTGGCCAAAAGAGCTAGAAGGCAGTAGGCACAGTGGTGGTTATTACCTTCATTCAAATCCCAGGGCTGCCAAAACCGAGGCTCAATTAATCTTTTTAGTTTTTTTGAGGCTCAAATTCCCCATTTGTAAAATAGAACTAATGATACCTCCCTGATAAAGTTATTGTAAGTACTAAAAGAGATAAGCCTTGTAAAGCCCTGAGCATGGTCCTGGAACATAATAATTGCTCACTAAGCTGTGAGCTATTATAATTTCTCCACATACGTGCAATGATAGTATCAGAGCAGGAAGTAGTCTGCCTGTCTCTTTATTGCGCACATGATGAAATAGGTCACTCAGCTAAGCAGAAGCAGATATGGAACTAGGGTTTCCAACTTTCCCACAGTCTTGGGTTTTTCCCTAGCTAAAAATAAAAAAATGGAGGCCCAATAATGTGAATGTCTTTAATTCACTGTATACTTTAAAAATGGTTAATATAGCAAATTTTATGGTATGTTCATTTTACTACTGTGTTAGTTGATTAGGGCTGCCATAACAAATAATCGCAAACTAGGTGGCTTAAACAACAGAGATGTACTGTCTCACAGTTTTGGAGGCTAGAAATCTGAAATAAAGGTCTCAGTAACGCTGATACCCGAAGGCTCTGAAGAAGAATCTAGTCCATGCTTCAATCCTAGCTTCTGATGGTTTGCAGGCAAGCTCTGGCATTCCTTGGCTTGTAGGAGCAGCACTCCCGTCTCTGCCTTTATCTTCACAAGTTGTTCTCTCTGTGTATATGTGGCTCTCTCCGTGTGCCCAAATTTCCCCTTTTTATAAGGGCACCAGTCAGACTGGATACAATCCGCCCTGTTGACCTCATCTTAACTAAAGACATCTGCAATGATCCTATTCTTGAATCAGTTCACATTCTGAGGTACTGCGGATGAAGACTTCAACATAGGAGTTTTGTGGGGGACACAATTCAGCCCATAAAAACCGCAGTGAAAAATTATGGCTACTCTGCACGCAGTATCAGACTGCAGGCAGGGGAAAAACACCTCTGGTGATGTTTCAGGGCCATGCTCACAGCAAGGCTTCAAAATGTGTTTCCTGATTTGTGTTAAATCTGGTGCCAATAAGCTAAAAGGGCTGAAATCTCCCATTTTCCACAATGAGTCCTCCACTGGCCATGAACTAAAAGCATTTTTAATGACCAGTACTGTTTCCAGTCAAGTACTTAATAAACTCTTTAAAAATGATTGGTTCTCTTTGGTTGGCTCAACTCTGCAATCCTGGATGCCATCTTGTTTCTACTATTTCTGTCCTCAGAGAAGAGGTAAAATTCAGCTAGAGCAGGCAGAATTACACATTATCTTGTCTTGCACGTGGATAGCTTATTTTATTTAAAATTTTCCCCTTTAAGATTTTATGGAGAAAGTCTTCACACAAATAGAAATCCTGCAAGAATGGCACAATAGACACCTATGTACCTTCCACTTAAATGCAACAATTATTAAACTTTTGCAGGATTTGCTTTATCTGTAGCAAGTTTTTTTGGTGAACCACTTGAAAAGAAGTCGCTGGCATCATGATATTTTAGCCCCAAATATTTAAGCATGAATTTCCTAGGAATGAGGGCTTCCCTGGTAGCTCAGCTGGTAAAGAATCTGCCTGCAATGCAGGAGACACCAGTTTGATTCCTGGGTTGGGAAGATCTGGGGGAGAAGGGATAAGCTACCCACTCAAGTATTCCTGGGCTTCCCTGGTGGCTCAGAGGGTAAAGAATCCACCTGCAATGTGGGTAGACCTGGGTTCAGTCCCTGGGTTGGGAGGATCCCCTGGAGAAGGGAACGGCTACCCGCTCCAGTATTCTTGCCTGGAGGATTCCATGGACAGAGGAGCCTGGTGGGCTACAGTCCATGGGGTCGCAAGCAGGACATGACTGAGCGATTTTAACTTTCCCTAGGAACAGGCTGTTTTCCTATATAAGCACATTGAGAAAACCAATTGTTCCATAGTATCATCTCATATCCAGTCCATACTCAAATTTGACAAGGCTGATTTTTCAAAAATTCTGAATCTGATGAATTTCAAATCTGTGAAGTTTAGGGTCTTGACAGTATGACCAGTGTAATGGGAAATTTTGGAGCTCTTGAAAATTAACCTAGTATCTAGAACTCTTTGACTCATACCACACTGACGTTCCCTTTCCTCATTTCCTTTCTCTAGTGAGCCAGCTCTCTGAGAGCCCAAATGCATGCTTGGGGTGGGGTGCTCCTGGAATTCCTTTTATTCTAAGACTAAGACTAATTCTAAGACTTACTCTTAGCCTTAGGAGCACCTGAAGGAAGGCCTCCTGGCCTGGCGGCTTGCTACACTTGCCTGGGAGCCCCCTGCGGGGAGTCGCAAAGGCTGGATTGGGGGTGCAGGGACGCAGGCTCCACCAGACCTTGACTGGGGTGGAGACTCCCAGACTTAGCACCACCCTCTCCAAAGCTGGCCAGGTGCCAGTCCAGCGTGGTTGCCAGCGCTGCCATTGTCACAGCCTCTTTCTGGGGATTTCCAGACAGCAGCCTAGAGGATCATCCTGGCCTCCAGAAAGTGACCGCAAATCAACAGTGAAAGAAGAAAAAGGAAAATTTGGCAATGAACTTCTCTGAGTTTGTGGGGGACAGTCCTCTTCCCCTTATCTGCAAATCCAGGGCTCACGATTAAACCTTTGGTTTTAAAAACTGTTTCATAACTAGGAACAGCATTAATTGGTAGAACCGTGCAAATAAAAAGGGGGCCAACAAAGATGGAGGGTGTGGGGAATGGCTGGTTTGTGATTCAGAACCGCCTTCCTCCTCCAACCCCCAGGCTTGTTTGAGCTTGGCTGCAAGTTTCAGCCAATGTATTTCTGGATGGGACGGGAGCCAGGGGTCAGATAAAGTTCCAACATATTTTGCAGCAGGCCTGACATTTTGCCCAGTGCTCTGGGCCTGTGACAGCTGCCAGGATGGTGCGTTGGGAAAGTTAGGCCAGATGGAGCTGGTTTAAATGGGTCTGAGGGAACAGGCAGTTGACTAACCAGACAGCTCAGCAACACCCAGCACAATAACACCACCATTGAACCAACATGACTTCCTGGGCCACCAGAGGTCCCGCTCGCCATTCCCGGGATATCGCTAGCAGCCATCATGCCAATCCCCCCGCCCCACTCCCGGCATCCCACTCCTATCTTATTACCTTTAGTAAAACAAGTAAACGCTGAACACACCAAGCACCTGACACGCATTATCTAACTTAATCCTAACAACAGCTCAGTGAAATAGGTATTGTTATTACCCCCAGACAGACAGATAGACAATTTGTTTTTGTGTAAGACAGTTTACACAAATAGTAACAGATACACCTGCAGGTATGAGGCCCATTTTAACACTTCCCGGGCGTTACCTAATTTAGTGGGGAAACTGAGGCGCAGGGGGCAAAGCCATTTGTCCAGGGTCACAGGGTTGGTAGGTGTGAACAGGAAACCACTGGGAACTAGGGGAGTCCAGATGGAGGGCCCACGCCTGCACCACCCCGTGACTGTCCAGATGGGAAACCTTTTCTGAGACAGGCAAGGGGAAGAGAGACTGGGCTGAGATCCGAAACAAAGTGAAGGCGAAGGTCTGCGCTCTTTTCCGTTTCCTGACAAGCATAATGAGAGGCACCCGTGGGAATAGAAACGCAGACATCTGACCCCGAGCCCCTGGCCGCTCTTCCTTCCTCTCCCCTGGCCCCGTTGGTCTGAACCGTGTGGTCCCAGGCCTCATGGGACAGTCACTGTGGGCAGAGGCAAGCGAGCAGGCTGCAGGGCCCTTCTGTTTGCACCGAGCTGCATCTCACCCCTCTCAACTGTGAGGCGCCCAGCGGACAGTGAGGAGCGGCCCTGTGCGCCTCCCACAGCCGAAGCTGACTGTCTCAAATCTGCAGTTGAGCCGGCTGGGTCCAGACCTGCACTGAGGCCAGGCTTCCCGTCACATTTTGGAACTCTTCTGAGAGCCCAAGGCCACCTGCAGCAACGTCACCTGGCGGGTAGAGATAGTCTGCTCTGTGTCCTCAGCAGCTCTCCTTTCACCTGCACGTGGACAAACTCACGCACCCAGGGGAGCTGCCGTCCCCTGTCCCAGCTGCCTGCACGCACTCTGTGGCCTCTGGATGGACTCCGAGGAAGGAACACCAAGGTCGTGCTTTGGAGCACCTGCCCACACGCTCCAAGGCAGCTCCTCCAACACAAAGGCAGCATCAGAAGGGTTCTCAGAGGAGATGATGTCTAAGCAAAGTACTAGATAGAAAATAAACCATGACAATGTCTGTATCCTGCTCCTCAGGGGTATTTCAGTTGGTGTATGCTGTCGACTTTTTTATGTTTACAGACATATCCATGCCTTTATCTTTATACATGCTCCTGACATTTTAAAAATGTCATGCTCTGACATTTTTAATTAGAAAGGAACCAACTTCTTTTCTTTATTTCTCGAGACACCAGGAACATTTTTCCATGTCGGCTTATATCCATCTAATGGCTGCCTAGTATCCCACCATGCCATCATTTACAACAGCAATCCCCTTCTGATGGACATGTAGGTTGTTCTCAATGTTTTTGCTAATCAATCATCCACCCTTTCTTCCTTCACACAAATATTTATTAACCCCTGACTATGTGCCAGGCATCTTGGTAAATGCTGGATACATAGAGATGAAGAAAATGTACATGGTCTCTCAATCATAGATCTTTCAGTCCAGTGGAGAGACGAACTTCTAATCCCAAGGTGCAATAAGAGCCGAGGTGGGAAGGAAGCTCTGAAGGGAATATCAGAGCCAGAGCCCCTGCTTTCCTGGACACTGGGGAAAGACCTCTCTGGGGTGGTGACATTTCAGTGGAGGTCTATGCCAGGAGCCAATCATTTGAGGAGTGTAGGGAACAGCATTCTGGGCAGAGGGAACAGCATGAACAAGGACAGAATCGTATGAACACCATGTGTGTGGTATGTTTGGGGAAGTCTGAGATTCCCCCTAAGGCTACAGTGTAGGGGTGAGGTTAGGGGTGAGGCTAGATAGGCTGTGTGGAACTCACGTGAGAAAGCCTTGATACCAAGTCAAGGAACTTGGACTTGATTCTCTTCACAGAGCCTCTCAACATGTCACTGAGTCTAGACAGAATACTGTGGGCTCCTGCCTAAAAGACACAGGAGAATATTAATGTTCGAGAGGAAATCTCTGCTTTAAATGGAAGGTTCGTTTTCCTGCTAGAAGTTCAAAGTCTGTCCTGAGCTTTAGGGCCAAGCACATTACCTTATTACTGAGTTCCCCAGAAATGTGACTCAGAGAGATCAAGGATTTGCCCAAGAGAAACAGCAAACTCACTGCCAAAGGCAAAAAAAGCCCCAACAGCCAGCTTTCAGCTCCTGCACTACAGCCCGCCCCCTTTCACCTGGGCATTCTTTCTGGCAGCCACTCAAAACAGGAAGCGGGTGAGGAAATGCATTTTCAGAATTTGTGGAACACCCACGAGTGTCAAGCACTGTGCCTGGCCCGGGAGGTACAGGCCTGTGAGGCCAGCCTGGAGGGTGCTCACAGCCCCGAAGACAGCATGAGTCCCCGGTCATCCTCACTCCAGAAATCCTCCCTGCCCCGCCTACCCCCGAAAAGTTGCTGAAAAATCATGCGTCACAAAGTGGCCAGGGGTTTCCTGCTTTGGCAAGCGGGCTTACTCAATTTCCCTCATTTGTCCACCCGGCCCAGACGGAGCAAAGGGCAGCCATCAAAGGTGTCTGGGTCGAGGCTCCGGCAGCTGGGCGAATGGGCCGCGGGGGACTCAGTCTGGCTGTGGTCTGGGCCGGGGGAGGGGGAGGGACAAGGCCGGGGGCAGCCCGGCGGCCCCGCCCCCCCGGTGCCAGGGCCGTGCTGCGCGCTGCGCGTGCGGGAGGGCGCGAGCCGCCGCGGTCGGATGAGGCAATCGCGGGGAACGTGCGGCTGGGCCCGTCGGGGGCTGCGGCTGGGAAGGGGGAGGGGAGGGGGCCGGCGGGACCGCCCGCAGCAGTTCAGCCCTCCCCCCGCGCCGCTGCTCTCCCAGCCACCTGTGCTGGGCGCCAGGGCGGGCATCGGCTCCTGGCTCGGCCCAGCACGGGTGGCCGCGCGCAGGCGCACCGCCGGCAAAGGCTTGTCCGGATCCCCCTTGCCTCCACGCGCCCTGGCTCTTTATACCCCGGGCGATTGGCGTTCTGTTCTTCGCAGGTCCTTCCACGCCCCCCGCACTGTGCTGACAGACACATGAGTTCCTGTTACCAACCCGCAGACACACCTGGGCAGCTCCACGTGGGCGTCACACGCGCGGAGGCCCCTCTGCCTCTGTATTTGGAGAGCTGTTGTAAGTCAGCCCCTAGATTTGTTGTCCTGTACTTGCTGGAACATGCGCTGTGTCTTTGGGAAGTTGCTTAACCTCTCTGAGCCTCAGGTAAGCCATCTGTCCAATGGAGATGATGATAGTATTAATACATACCAACCTCACTGGCCTGTAGTAAGAATTAAATAAGACAGTGCCTATAAAGTGTTAAGACCCAGTGGTCATTAGAAGTCACCCAATAAAGGATAGCCCTGATTTTTATAGAGGAGAAAACTGAGCTACAAGCCCTACCTGGCTGGGCTCAGGGAGTCTGTAACAGGAGCAAGACTGGGTGTCTGGATTTTGTCTGTTTTATTTCCTTTATCAGATTCATCCTTTCTGCAGTATCACTCGTCTCTTCATCCAGGGCCTGAAACACAGCACACATTTCTTGATATTTGTGCCCACTCTACAGCATTAAAAACAGAAGGCGTGGCACCCCGGCTGCTGCCAGCTCCACCAGTGGCCTCCTGGCCTGGACTGCTGCCAGCTCTGGCCCCTGACACATTGGAGTTAAGTCCCTTCCTGCCTCAGTCTCTCCATCTGTACCGTAGGGATAAGAGGCCTCCTGTCTCCCTTCTCCTGGGACCGGCAGAGGATGACTCAGATAACGGTGGGGAAAGCCCACAGAAACAGAAAGGAGGTTCTTACTGGAGCCGGGGGCCACTGAGTGATGTAAGCTTTGGGCTTTACGTGCAATCCAGCAAGAGAACAGGGATGGTTCTGGGAAAGTGTGAAGAGCCTGAGAGAGCAGAGGCATTCCTGCCCCTTGCCCTTTAAAATCAGACAGCTGGGGTGCAGGGACAGAGCCTCAGTCTAGAAGTCTGAGGGGCCAGCACTGGGCGCAGACTCTGCCTCCCCCAGGTCTGTGGCCACCAGAGGCTCATGGTCCCTTTGATCTGTCTGCCTTTTCTATCAGGTGGGAGCTGTGATATCTCCCTCACGGGGCTGTTGTGAGGAGCACAAGAGGTAACCCCGAGAGAGGGCAGAGTACATTCTGTGTTTCTAGCTGGGGGCTCAGGGTGAGGGAGTTGAGTCAGAAGGCAGCCCCTAAAGGCTTGGCACAGTCTAGTCACCCCAGGCTAGTGTCCAAGGGCCCCTTCCCCCAAAAGTCAGAGTCACAGACCCAACTCCAGACATAACAGACCTCCGCTTACACCCCACGAAGTACAAGAAGTTTGGACTCAAGAGTGGGTCCAAACATGGTCTCTGCCACATACTACCTGTTTGATGTGAGGCAAGTTACTTACTGTCTTTGGGCCTCCATTTTTCCACATGTAACATGGGGATAATAATTCCTGCTGTATGAGGCTGTTTTGAGGACAAGAGAAAATGAGGGGGACTTCCCTCATGGTCCAGTGGTTAAGAATCTGTCTTCCAATGCAGGGGACGTGGGTTCCATCTCTGGTTGGGGAACTAAGATCCCACATGCTGCGGGGCAACTAAGGCCCCCAGTCCACAACCACTGAGCCTGCGTGCTCTGGAGGCCTGGAGACACAGAGAAGCCCAAGCGCCTGCAACGAAGAGCCCATACACCGCAACTAAGACTCGACACAGCCAAACAAATTTTTTTTTTTTTAAGAAAATGAGGTAACTATGAAGTGTTCACACTAGTGGCCATTGCTGCTGCTGTAAAATGCAGTTTTACGCCACTGCTCATCTTAACCTGTCATGAGTGGGGCCAGGCAGATTATTATCCTCTTGGGTCTTTAAGTTACAAATGTGTACTGAAACCTGTAGTGCCTTTTTGTTGTCTTCAGTTGATAGCCTCACACCATGAGCTTTAATGGAAACAGGTCTGTTTGCTTGGAGACTCTATAGGCAATATTGTATTTGACATGTGAGGAAGACCTTATATGTCATCCATCATACAGATCAGAAAATTGAGACAGGGAGAGGTCAAGTAACTTGTCTCAGGTCCTGTGGGTAGAAAATGGCTGGCCAGGATTTAAGCCGAGGCCTGCCTGACTCCAGATCGTCCCACCGCTCAGGCCCACCCTCCCCGCCTCTTGTGTTTCTGCTCTGGGTGTTGTGTTGCCCTTTCCTGAGGGAGCCTCTTAAAGTGTCCCCAAGGCCAAGGACAGTCATGATTACTGTTCGCTTCCTTGTTTCCCAGGGTGTGGCTCAAGCACACAGTGGGTCCTCAGTCTGTGCTGCTGACCAGGGAAATTGAGTCCCACTTAGCAGGGGGATGAGTCCTCTTAGAGGGAAGTGACTCATAGGCCAGCTGAGTGTGCAGGCTGTGTCTGTGCGTCTGCGAGTGTGTCTCTGTGTGTGGGTAGGGGTGGGGCTAGTCAGAGTCACAGACCCAACTCCAGACATAACAGACCTCCGCTTACACCCCACGAAGTACAAGAAGTTTGGACTCAAGAGTGGGTCCAAACATGGTCTCTGCCACATACTACCTGTTTGATGTGAGGCAAGTTACTTACTGTCTTTGGGCCTCCATTTTTCCACATGTAACATGGGGATAATAATTCCTGCTGTATGAGGCTGTTTTGAGGACAAGAGAAAATGAGGGGGACTTCCCTCATGGTCCAGTGGTTAAGAATCTGTCTTCCAATGCAGGGGACGTGGGTTCCATCTCTGGTTGGGGAACTAAGATCCCACATGCTGCGGGGCAACTAAGGCCCCCAGTCCACAACCACTGAGCCTGCGTGCTCTGGAGGCCTGGAGACACAGAGAAGCCCAAGCGCCTGCAACGAAGAGCCCATACACCGCAACTAAGACTCGACACAGCCAAACAAATTTTTTTTTTTTTAAGAAAATGAGGTAACTATGAAGTGTTCACACTAGTGGCCATTGCTGCTGCTGTAAAATGCAGTTTTACGCCACTGCTCATCTTAACCTGTCATGAGTGGGGCCAGGCAGATTATTATCCTCTTGGGTCTTTAAGTTACAAATGTGTACTGAAACCTGTAGTGCCTTTTTGTTGTCTTCAGTTGATAGCCTCACACCATGAGCTTTAATGGAAACAGGTCTGTTTGCTTGGAGACTCTATAGGCAATATTGTATTTGACATGTGAGGAAGACCTTATATGTCATCCATCATACAGATCAGAAAATTGAGACAGGGAGAGGTCAAGTAACTTGTCTCAGGTCCTGTGGGTAGAAAATGGCTGGCCAGGATTTAAGCCGAGGCCTGCCTGACTCCAGATCGTCCCACCGCTCAGGCCCACCCTCCCCGCCTCTTGTGTTTCTGCTCTGGGTGTTGTGTTGCCCTTTCCTGAGGGAGCCTCTTAAAGTGTCCCCAAGGCCAAGGACAGTCATGATTACTGTTCGCTTCCTTGTTTCCCAGGGTGTGGCTCAAGCACACAGTGGGTCCTCAGTCTGTGCTGCTGACCAGGGAAATTGAGTCCCACTTAGCAGGGGGATGAGTCCTCTTAGAGGGAAGTGACTCATAGGCCAGCTGAGTGTGCAGGCTGTGTCTGTGCGTCTGCGAGTGTGTCTCTGTGTGTGGGTAGGGGTGGGGCGTGAACCGAGTTCTGCGGAGATGATGTGGAGGGAAATCCAGGCTGGTGATCCCGTCCCTGCCGAATCACAGACTCAGCCTCCTCTTTCCGGGTCCTGTCTGCTTGAGGCCTCTGTACAAGCTCCCACTCTACCCCAACGCTACTTGTGCCTCAGCCCTCCAGATGCCTCCTCCACACCTCAGCACCCTACACTGAGCCTGGGAAGGGGTGAGGGGGTGCCTTCCCCTCGGCCTGATGCAGGCAGCTGGCTGAGGTCACAGCTGGTGTCAGCTCTGGTGAGAAGCTGGCTCCTCCCTTGCCCAAGGAGAAGCTCTTTGGGTATCTCCAAGGCTGGGCCCTACTATTTTTAGATACTATCCCCTCCTTTCCCCTCCCAGCCTCATACCAGCTGGGGGAGGAAATGACTCACCTCAAGCCCAGACAGGTAGAAGCCATCTCAGTGAGCCCTGGGCAGCCCTGCCCGACCCCAGCTCTAGGGCTCCCCCACCTGGGGTCACCCAGAGTGGCCTGCCTCCCAGCCTGAAGATAAAGCTGGGTTGAGATCAAGGCCCAGGATCCCACTAGGCTTTTTGTGGGCTCCCTCTGCTATTTCTCTCGCAGGGCCTAGAGTAGGCTGCCCCCAATAGGTTGTAGACCCTCTGCTCACCTTAGCAGACTCTGGGCCTTTAACTCTACTCTGGGCCTGGGCTAGGCCCCAGCAGAGTCTGAGGGGGCCAGTCAGATTGAGTGGACTGACCACTCACTGGCCTCAGTGGGGATCAGGGGAATAGAAAGAAGAAAGACCCTGTTCAGTGGAGGGAGGGGATGTGTATGCTGAGTAGGATGATCAGTTGTCCCAGCTTGCCCAGGTATGAGGAACTTCCTGGGGACTTTAAGTGCCAACCAGGAGAGTTCTGGGTAAGCTGAGATGGTTGGTTGCCCTGGCACTGAAATGTGGGCTGTATCTTAGGGAAAGGGCAGGTGTCAGGAGCTTGTTTGGATGTCCTGGCCTAGTCCCACCCAGTCATGGCTGAAGGACCAGGTTCTTGGCCCGAGCCTACTCTGCAGTCAAGAGACCATAAACAGAAGTTCACCTCCTGGGGAGGGACTGGGCCCAGGCTGTGCGAGAGGCTGGTAGCTCTCTGTGGACTGAGAGACCCGGGAAGCCCCTGGTCAGGGCAACTCCCCTTGCTAAAGCCAGTGAGGGCAAGGTTGGGCCAGTCAGCACAGGGTTAGGTGCAGGGAGAGCACAGTCCATGTTGTGGGGAGGAGGAAGAGCAGAGGAAAGACACTGAAAAGAGTAGGAAATAGTGATGAGAGGACAGCTCTGACATCAGGGAGGCTCAGTTCCAGGCCCGCTTACTGCCGGTGCCTCAGTGCGCTTACCTGTAAAATGGGCAGAGCGGGGCCTGTCTGCCTGCTTCAGTTACTTGCAGCGAGGACCGTGAGACAGTGCCTGGAGAAGCGGGTGGGTGGCTGGAAAGCAGGGGGTGAGGTGGTTGATTAGTTGGAGGGGGCTTGCAGGGGGCTGACCACCCGCAGAGCTCTCAGCTGGTCAGAGAAGCGGAGGCCTTGCCCTCCTCTCCATCCCAGGTCAGCATCTGCTCAACAAGCCTCCTGGCCCTGAGGCCTCACCTCGGGGTCATGTCAAAGCTGCTGTGCCGAGGCCCAGACCTTCACGGCAGCACCCTGCTTTGCCTTTGTCCTGCTCATCCTCGGGGTGTTGGCTCTTTGTTCGCAGGCCAGCGGTGAGAAGCCTGGGCAGCAGCTCTGACATGACTGAGGTGGGCAGCCTTAGACAAACCACTTCTCTTTTCTGGGCCTCAGTTTCCTCACTGGTGAAACTGGGGGGTTAGATGAGGTCTCTGGTTTTTCAATATTCATTTTTCTAGTGGAATCTCTTTTCTAGTCAAAGTTCCAAAGGCACTCACTAAACAAAAGTGAACTGTTTTGTTTAGTGGGCAATTGAAATGCCCGGTGGCCCCCTCTACCCCGTCCCCTGCCCCCACAGGGGCCCAAGAGCTCAGACAGACACAGTATGAGGCCCTTCTTCGGGGTGCCTGCCCTCTCCAACACTATTATTTGTGCCTTGAGGGCAAGGGTGTCGTTGTTGTCCTCCCCAGGCAGCCCGGAGTTAGACCCCAAGCCCAGCA
The DNA here is from genome assembly GCA_006410635.1 of Cephalophus harveyi. Lineage (NCBI taxonomy): Eukaryota > Metazoa > Chordata > Mammalia > Artiodactyla > Bovidae > Cephalophus > Cephalophus harveyi. Next base: position 127,881 of record SJYT01051311.1, on the reverse strand, counting down.
CCTGGCACCTTCTGCTAAACTCTCTAACTCCCGGTTCCTGTTGACGCTGATGTCTGTCTCAGCCCTTGTTGCAGAGTTCAGTGCGGCCACAGGCCCCTTGTCCTCTCTCAGGAAAGTTACAGGACCAACACCAGCACCCCAGCTAACCCTGTGGGGCACTTCCCGGCTTGTAGAGAACTTCCACGTACCTCATCTCATGTGCCCAGTCCGCAGGACAGGCCTGAGATTCCCGTGTGACAGGGATCTGGCTTCAAGATCCCCCCACCTGCGGGTCAGAGCTGGGCACCTCGCCAGGAGCCCAGGTCCTTTCCTGGAGCCGCAGTCTGGGGCACCTGGCCAAGGCCCGAGCTCTCCCTAGCTTATCCCGGAATGCTGGCACCTGCAGGCACCAACAACAGAGAGAGGAGGTAGGAATCTGTGAGGAAGGCTGGAACGAGGGGGCACTTGCTTCCTCATCTTGGGGGTCAAGGATATTCCGGCCCCACCCATCACCTTCCCCAGTGGGGAAGGAGGGGGAGGGAGCATGGGAGGAGGGGGGAGGCCAGGACCTCAGAAGCTGGGCTGCACAGATGGGTACGGAGGATGCCAGAGACCAGGCAGCTGACCCAGGGTCACCCGAGGGCCCATGGGAGGGCCCCGCCGGCACTGACATCAGCGGTGCCCTGCGGGACGTGCAGTCCTCGTGCCGGCTCCTCGGCTCTCACGGCAGCAGGCGTGGGGAGGGCCCTGAGCGGAGTCAACAGTTCCTCGGATTGTGTCACTGCCTCCGCCTGCCAGCTCTGGAGCTAATGACACAAACACATGTAGGTCATACAACTCCATCCCGTGGCCTGGATCCTGCCCCTCTGCGTGAGCCCCAGGCTCAGGTCCTGGGGTGAGGCTGGGTCTGGGAGGGGCCCGGACCCCTGGGTTGGCCTGTTTGTACAAGCCCACCCTGGTCAGGCTAGCAGCCGGTAGGCTCCATGGTTGACAGAGGTCGACATCAAGGACTTGGCCGGTGTGGTCTGTGGAATGATGATAACTGTCACAAAAATGTTTAAATGATACAAATGAAAAGTGCTTCTTTATGTATAATTTTACAATTATAACAAAATTTTAAATGATACAGATGAAATATGATATAAATGTCCTTCACAGCTGAGGCATGAAACCTGATCTCAGAACTTTGTGCCCAGTGCTTCAGTGCTGAGGAGGGACCAGGGGGAGACTGAGGCCCACACAGTCCCAAGAGGAGTGGCCCCAAGCCCCTTCCCCCGGAAAACCATGGAAACAGTTGCTGCCCATGTGGCACCGTGGGAGGTGGTCTGACGCACGGGGTCCAGGGTGCCATCCTCAGCACCCGGGGCCCTGGGCTGGTGGCCAGCAGGTAGCAAAGCCTGCCAGCGGTGACCCTGAGGCCTGTGGCCAGGGCCGCGCTGAGGCAGCCAGGGACAGAACTGGGTCTGAGTCCAGGAGTGGGTAGTGCCACCTGGCAGAGGTCTGAGGGCCAGAGAACACATCCTCTTCCACCCATTGGGGTGGGAACACTTCGGACAGCTCTCAGAGGTGCCCTTGACCGTGAGCACTGCTTATGATTCTCACTCTAGCCCCTGGCCCAGCCATCCTCCTACAAGGGGAGGAGACGTGGTGGGCATCTGAGCAGGACTCTGCTTCCCTTAGGAGGTGGGGAAAAGGGAAAGGCCTCACTCAGTGCTTATCTCATAGCAGGCTGGTTCACACATCTTATCTGCCCAGCTGGATGCTGGCCCTCCCTGGAGTCCTGTCAGCTCTGGCAGAAGTGTCCCTGGTCCTGCAAGAGGGCTTATGGCTGCAAAGCTACCTGGAGGGTGACCCTGGGCAGGGCTGGGGGGAATATCACAGAGGAACAGCTATGAGTGGCCATCAGAGAGGTACCGTGGTGTTGGGGGTGTCCCTTTGTGCCTCGGCAGTGTTCACGGACGCCCCGCTGTGTCCAGGCCCTGGGGCCGCAGCACTGAACACGTGGACAGGCCCCAGACAGGCCTGTGCCTCTCCAGGCTGTGAAACCTCCTTCCAAGAACTACATGAGCTCCTCCAGTGAGACGGCAGGGCAGGCCCAGGCTGTGCGAACACAGGCAGGCCTCCTGGGGGAGGAGGACGGCGGAGGCTCAGGGAGGCTGCAGGCAGAAGGAGCAAGGTGGCGGGTCAGGGAAGGGTGGGTGGTAGGGGCTGCACCAGGGAGCAAGGTCAGAGAGGAGGTCACCTGGAGACAGGAGGAGGACCTCACTTCACTTTTCCGGCCTCCACTTCCCTCCTCTGTATCGAGTCCGTCAGCATCCTCCTGCGCTGTTCGGGTGCCTGTCTCTCAGGCCCCTTCACTGTGTCCATCAGAAAAAAGGCAACCACCCATGCGGTCAGGTAGTGGGGCTGCTGACCAGAACCCTGAATGCCCTAAGCCTGACCTCTCGGCCTTACCAGTACCAGCTCCACTGTGGAACTGCACCCCGTCATCCCCACGGAAAAGCCCAGCCAAAGTCAGGGCTAAGAAAGGCAGCCAGGTTCCCCGGGACTTTATTTAGACTAATGAAGGGGAAGCGGGGGACACAATAAACAAGGTCGGACTGCCCACTCTTCTCCAGGGCAAAGTCCTGACTCCCGGACCTTCGGAGGACTACCTGGACGTGGGGGTCCTGTCTGGGCCCTGGAGCTTTATTTCCTGCCCCAGCAGCTGTGGGGCTGTTGGAAGTAACAGGAAGCCTGGGCTCTGTGCCTGGTGAAACATCCCTCCATGAGGGTCAGGGGTAGGGTAGGGGGTAGAGGGCAGGGATGGGGTAGCGGGTAGAGAGCAGGGATGGGGCGATGGTGTGAATGCTACAGCATAGGCTTCCAAGTTTGCCAGCCTCTCTCCCAACTCCCCTGTCCCCCGTCCTGTACCACCGCCTCACAAGGCTGCCTCCCTGAGGGCAGGGCCCAACAGCCACAAAGGCGCAGACACGCTTGGTGAATCCCTGAGTGAGCAGGGGCAGCCAGGATTCCGGCGGCGCAGGGGCTCTTGTTCATTCGTTCCTGGTGAAGGTCTGTCTCTGCCCAAGGCCCCTGGGTGTGACTGGGTGAGCTGACAACTGTAGACCCGGGACCTGGTGCATGCACGGTTCCCTCCTGTACCTTCCCAGGGCTCTGCCCGCCTGTCCCCTCCAGCCAGAGCGCCTGGCCACCCGAAGCCCTGCCCACGCCCACCTCCTTCACAGATGCGGCTCTTTACCGCGAGCTGCTCACCCCGCCACGCTCCCAGCTTTGTCGTCAGTCTGCTCACCGGGGTCTGCGGAACGCCGGGCTCACCCACCCGGCTGGAAGCTCCTCCAGGGCAGCCCCAGTCTTAGTCATCTTTGTGGTTTCGTGTCAGGAGTGGGATTTGACTCCAGTTGGTGCTTGGTGAATCTTCCTCGACTGAGGACAGATAACACAGAGAACTTCCTGTGTACCTGTTTTTTTAAATATGTATGGGATAACTTTTACTCCTCGCAGTAACCCACTGAGGTAGGTGGTTTTATTATCTGCATTTTGAAGATGAGGCCACCGAGACAGACGGAGGTTAAGTGACATACCCAAGGCCACTCAACCAGTACAGGGATCAGTCCATGCAGCTGGGCTGTGGGGTCCACACCGACACCTGACGGATCCGCTCTCCTGCCTCTGGAGTGTGGGGCCGGCTCAGGGAAGCTGCCCGCACAGCAGGCGGACACCTTCGTCGTTGCTGGGAGAGAGTAAGTGTGCACAGCTCCTGAGGGCAGCCTGTCCCCAGCCCCAGCCCCTCAGATTAAGTCTCTTTTCCCTTAGTGTGGCCTCTCGCCGTTCCCACCCTTCTGAACTCAGGGCTCCTGCCACTCTACTTGGTGTGAGTGGGTCTGACCCTTCAAGGATTGATTGTTCTGCTACATAAACCCCCAATACATGCACAGCTTCATAGACTCTTGGGGCACGAACTTCCCTGCCTCAGGGTCTCAGTTTCCTGCTCTGGGAAATGGGCTGACTGGCTCAGACCACATGGTGTGACATTTGGTAAAGATTCTGAGCCCACATTGTGTCAACAGTCTATTCATCCAAGTCTGTGCATCTCTCAGCAGCCAGGTGACTCTGCCCAGGAACTCTGGGTGGGGATGAGGCTATAGTCAGGCTGGGGTGTGTGCTCCTTGCCCCTTGGGGCAAGTCTAGAACGGGGAGATAAGCCGGCCGATCCCGGGAGCTTGCACGGACTCGGGGCCCTGTTGTGCCACCTGACAGTGGGTGGGGACACTTGTCACAGGCTCTTCTTTGTAGCAAACAGTCAGACGGAGTCTGTCCCGCCCCTTTTGGCTCACAGAACTGCACACTGAGGGCAGGGGGACTTGAGGGGGGTTGAATGGGGGCGGCTGGCAACGCCCCTGCCAACCGCAGCCAACAAGTGGTGGCTCGCAGACGGGGCGCGGGCCGGTGACCCAGGTGGGGGCAGCCAATGAGCACCCGGGCTGCCGTGGCACCACCGGGCAGCCTGCCTGTCTTTGGCTGGAGCTGCGGCAGGAGGGGCCTCAGGCCACCAGTCAGGGCTGCGGGCCCTGTCTCTGGGAGGCCCCGGGCAGATCTGCCGCTCCATTCACGGAGGCTGCCACATTTTTAACTTTTCCATGGGGGAGGAGGGTGGGCTGTGGGGGCGGTGTGGCAGGGATGGCTGGGAAGACTGTGCAGCCAGAGATGGAAAGAAACTCTGAGAACTTTTCCCTTGTTCTGGATCCAGGGTGGGCTGGAGCTCCAGGCTGGGGAGAAGGGAGGTTCTGAATCTGCTGTGTTCACCACAGGCCTGATAGAGTCAGAGGGGTAGGACCAAGGGGAGGCCTGGGTTGCCCACCCTGGATTAGTGCCAGGGACCCCCCTGGGTCCTGGCCTAATTGAGCTGCTCACCCTTCGTTGCGATGGGAGTCAGCCCTGGAACAACATTTGTGACTGGAGTGGCTGTCAGCTGGGGTGAGGGGACGTTCTGACTAGCCACCAATCTCCTCGTGGTCTTGGCAGGACAGTGTCAGCAGCAACAGGTGCTTGTACTCCCTTCTACCCACCACGCTTGGCCCCCTTGCTCAACACAGACCCACCAATCACATAATAAACATATATTTATAGATATACAATTTCAGAATTCTAATTCAAGAAATACAGCTTCTCAGGGGATCCATCAGGATCTATGTTCTTATTGCACATGGCTCAGCCCATCTAGGGACATCTACCGAGACCAGAGGGTTGGAGTGGTCGGGGCAGAGCACCAGGGCCACCGCGGGCAGGGCGCTCTCATCCGCATCCAGTTCTGAGCATCTCTCTGGGCTGGGGCGGCCGCTTCATCACAGGGCAGGACCTTGTTTAAAAACCATATTTGACATTTCTTAACCAAGCTTCCTTTCCCAGCAAGAATCCTACTTGTTGGGAGACTTTTAAAAAAAGAGCCAAGAGAAGCTCTGGGAGGGTGGTGACCCCCCTCCTGGCTGGCAGCTTGGTTTGGGGTAGTAAGGCTTCGGAGGATGGCAGGCTCAATTGACACACCCACCACGAGAGGAAAATTTGGGGAAAACGGTGATTCCAAAAGGCCCAGTATAAACTGTGGGAATAAATAAAACCTCCCTCCCTTCCCCTGGCAGCAACTGCTGTTTTGAGAAAAACCCTCATTTGAAGGTGACGATAAGAAAACCTTCTGGTTCATCCTTTGTCCAAAGTGCAAGAGAAGGCCGGGTGGCATCGCGTCCTTGGAGAGTAGAGACAGAGGTGCCCATGGTCATGGACTTTCTTCAGGATTTGGCTGCTGCCCCAGGGTCCTGGGTGCCACCTGGTTGACTCTTGGAAGAAAAGCCTTCTGAAGCCTTGGTCCATGACTTAGGAAAAACCAGTAGCAACGATGGGGCTGTGCCTGGGGGCACCTATAAGGCAAAACTCACGTAGGGACTGAGCGGGGAGGTAGTCAGGCAGAACCTGACTCCCCCTCTCCAATCCTGCTGTTCTCGGTCCCCCCCCCCCCCCCAAGGGGGCTCCTGGACGTAAGGGCTAAGTGCCCACCTGAGCTGACCGAACTCATGGTGGGTGGGCGCATCCCCCTAGGCCACCTGGGGCCTCTACCATGACACAATGCTGACCTGGCACCTGGCCCTAGGGGCACCTTCTTTTTCCCATGACCTGTTCCCCTCCATTTAATCATAACGTTGGCAGCCTTCCAAATTCTCTACAGATTCATGCTATCATGATTACTACTGCCATCAAAAACAGGCTGGGCTTGAGGGCAATGTTAGAAGCTGTGACCCAACTTTCCTTCTGCTGTCAGCTATGGCTAATGTCTAGCCTTTGAAGGACCAGGCTCCCTTCCCCAAACAGGCCTCGTTTTCTAAATTAGGGAAGAAATCAACTCAACAACCTAACCAAATCCCTGCATAGTTTCAAAAAGTAGACTCTCTCTATATATATCTTTATATGTGCTATTTACATATAAATAGATATATACATATACACGCATCTATAAATTACATTCTATGGAGAGTTCTCTTTCCTCTTCCTCTTTATCCTTGGCCAACACCTCTGATTGCTTCCACTGAGGTGACTGGTGGTGGCTCCTGGGAGCGGGGGAGAAAGGCAGTTGGGCGCCCCCTCCCCCAGCCCTTCCCACAGACATTTGCTGCAAGTTTTACATTCTACTTTCGTTGCCATGGTTTCTGTATCCTAGGAGAAAGTTGACGTGGAGCCCGAGCGTTTGCCAGCCCTGGGAGGAAGGGAAGCAGCCCTGTGGCAGGTTTTCCTGTCTGTCCTAAGAGCTTTCTGCATTTACTGGGTGAGAGAGAGGGCAGGTGTGCAGCATTCGGCCTCCAATTCCATTTTAATTTTTTTTTCTTTTTTTGTCTTTCCTTAAGTGTATAGTCCGTCACCTTGGCTCAGTGCATGTCACCAAAAATTCTCCAGGGATTTCATAGTCTGGGGAGGAGAGTGGTAACAGTTAGTCTGGCAGTTATGTGTCCCGGAGCCTGGAGCTTAGCCCCCACTGACAAGCCAAGTCCTGGGCCCTGCAGTTTGTTCCTCTCTCCCAGCGGCACCAGCAAGTGGCCTCAGAGCAGAGCCTGCAGCTGAGGGGACACAGGCAGAAGAGGCAGTGGGCAGAGCACCAACTAAAAAGGAACCTTGACCAGCTCTGCCCACACTCCTCTGGGCCTGGTCCAAGCTGTCCCCTCCGGCAAATGCTGGGAACAGAGTCTGCTGTAAAGGGGGGAAAGGTGGGAGGGTGGCGTGGTGGAGCCTGCTACCACCACCTTTAATTTTTTCTCCCATTCCTCTGTGCTGAGGGCTCTCTGTTCATTGGACCCTGAACTCGTGACCTTTTGTTCCCTTCCTCAGACCACAGGTGAGATGCATGGGCAGTCAGATGCCTGCAGCTGCCAGGTGTAGAGCTGCTCAGAGTGCTTCCGATCCAACCAGCTAGGACCAGTCTGGGGGCAGGGTCTCTCCTGCTCCCAGCCTGTCGGCTCCCTCCCACGCGCACCACATTTCTTCCTGTCTGGAAGGACCCGGGAAGAGGAAGGGCTGTCCACTCACCCATCCCCACATGGTTCATCCTGGTGTCTGCCGGGGAATGTGGGGGGGCTACTGACTGCCCAGTAATACCAGGCGGCCTAGACCCCAGGGCACAGATAACAGTCTGTAACACTTGGGAAAGGGCCCTAGGGGACCATATGGCTGGAGTAGACCAAGTGAGCCCTGGGCACCACTCGGTTCTGGAGCCAGGGGGCAGGGTAAGGGTGGCATAGAGGCACCCTGGAGGGCTGATACAGACCTCAGTTTCCCCACTCACCCCAGAGCACTCCCAACTCTGCAGGCTGGGTGGGGTCAGGCTGAGGACAGGGGAAGTGTACCACACGATCACTGGGCTCCCTCCCTCCCTCCCTCCTCATACCCTCCTCTGCCTCATGACCAAGACCAGAGCTGCCAGGAGTTGCCAGGCAGAGGAGGCCCTGGCTCATACTTGGACCTCGGTGGCACGGCGGGCCCAGGACTATCCATGCAGGGAGGCCTGCACCTCTGACAGCCGGCTGCAGCTTGGGGTTCCCATCTTCTGTGCTTTGTTGTACATGTCTGTGTCACCAAAGTAGCGGGCCCGGTACAGCAAGCCTTCCTCTGCAAAGCAATGGGGCGAGTTAGGGCGTGCTTCTAAGGCTGCTACGATGTCAGCGTGGTCTGTACAGGAGGGGAAGGGCAGTTATGGGCCCAGGGACAGGGCAGAATCCCTTTAGGGTAGACCCCCGCTGGGGAGCAGGATTAAGGCCCCTTTTAATAGAGCATAGGTGAGGCCAGCCAAGGTGAGGACCTGTCATCCTGGGCAGACTGCCCCAGGGCCCCACAGATAGATCCACATGTCCAGTCACCGAGTGGCCAGGAGATTTGCCCCAATTTCTCTCTACATAGTTACCTATGGCAGCCAAACAACAGGCTGACTGCAGTGATTTATAGGAAGCTGGAAGAAATCTCCAGGTGGCCCCTGGCTCCTAGCCCCAGGGAAACACAGGGGTGGTAGGTGGCTTTTGGCTGGGCCATGGCTGGCGCAGGGCAGGGCCAGGCGCTCGGCCCAAAGATCACGGGGGAGCAGCGCCTTCTTCTTCCAAGCTCTCAGGCTTTGTGCACTGCCCCCCCCACACTCACAAACACACAAAAACTTACTTTGCTGCTTCTCCTTCCAACAGTTGTTTCGAAGATTGGCAATATAATCATCTTCCACATTCCGTTCAACCATTTTGAGGCTGGAGCCTGTGTACTCCTCAGAGAACGTGTCTGCCACATAGTAGACGACGTTCAGGTGGTCAGTGACTCGCTTGTGGACGTGGCCCACCGACCTGGCCAGAAACAGACCAAGCGCAAAGTGGGCGTGGGTCCACAGACCCAAGGTAGCGCTAGGGATGACTGGGGCCCCCAACAGAAGGTGCCACACAGGTCACGGGGTAGGGGCTGGAGCAGGAGCTCCCTGCTGCTCTGGAGAAAAGAGGCTCCCTCCTGTATGAGTGGCCCAGACCACGGCAAGGTGTGCCTCCGGCTCTCTGCTTACCACACTGCTGCCTGGGGCCTCTGGGGAGCAGCCCTCTCTGGGAGGGCCTGGTCAGGGAAGCAGGGAAGCCAGGGTGAGTGCAGGCTCCACCTGTGATGAGCTGTGTAACCTGAGCTCCGCATGCGTCCATTCCCTTGTTCATCCCCTAAGCCAATCCTTGCTGAAGGCCTGCCCTCCTACCCAGGGGCTCCCGGTCCAGAGTGAAGAGGCTTAGGAACAAAATGACAGGAAGGAGTCTAAGGCGCTGTGTCCTTCCACCTCTTGGAATCGTCTAGCTCCAACTGCAGGCTCTGCAGGCTCAGGGCTTCCCAGGGGGCCCTAGTGGTAAAGAATCTGCCTGCCAATGCAGGAGACAAGAGATGCAGGTTCAGTCCTTCGGTCGGAAAGATCCCTTGGAGGAGGAAATGGCAACCCACTCCAGTATTCTTGCTTGGAGAATCCCATGGAGAGAGGGGCCTGGCAGGCTACAGTCCATGGGGTTGCAAAGAGTCAGACATGACTGAAGTGACTTAGCATACATGCGTGCGGGCTCAGGGAAGAGCCTCTATGTGCTGATAGAAGTTAGTGGTTTGGTGAGGACAGCTTCTGTCTGCCCATTCCTGCCTCTCAGCTCTCTAGCTACAGAGAAAAAGGCTGGCATCAGGCCACAGAGTGCCTGTGCTGGCTGGTGTGGGTCCAGTGGACCGACTCTGCCCCCTGCTGGCTCAGAGGGATCCTGCCAGGCTCCCAGGCTGAGCCCGGCTGCTAGGTGGGAGCACTGGGCTTCTAGCCATAAAACCAAGCAGTCGCTCTGTATCAGATACTTGGTCAGGTGCTGGAAATAAATGAGGGGAGCTGATGCCTTAAAAGAGCAAATAACTTGCCACAGTTCACCGTCAGTGGTTGAGACCGTATATTCATTTGAAAAATGTTAGCAAGCATTTCTCGGAGAAGGCAATGGCACCCCACTCCAGTACTCTTGCCTGGAAAATCCCATGGACGAAGGAGCCTGGTAGGCTGGAGTCCATGGGGTCACTGAGGGTCGGACACGACTGAGCGATTTCACTTTCACTTTTCACTTTCATGCATTGGAGAAGGAAATGGCAACCCACTCCAGTGTTCTTGCCTGGAGAATCCCAGGGACGGGGGAGCCTGGTGGGCTGCCATTTCTGGGGTTGCACAGAGTCGGACACGACTGAAGTGACTTAGCAGCAGCAGCAACAGCAGCGGCAGCCGCAAGCATTTCTAATGAGCCTGGCATTTTATGTGTATAATTCATTTAATTATCACAAGCAGATATTCCCATTTTGTAGGTGAGGAAACAAAGGCTCAGAGAAGTTACATAACTATTCCAGGATCACAGAGCTGCTTAGTTAGTAGAGGAGCTGGGATTCAAAGCGACCCTTGCTCTGACTCTAGAGTGTCTGTTCTTCTCACGGTCTCAGGGCCCTCAAGCGCAATGGAAGAACAGAGGTTCCTGTTTCGAGGCCAGCAGTAAGATGGGGAGAGTGTCATGAAACCTGTGAAACCACACGTAAAACAGTGTGCGCGCACAGCGTTCTAGGGAAAAGAGCTGCAGGTTTCGCTGTGTTTTCTTAGGGGGCTATGATCCTAAAAAGATCAAGAACCTCTGCTTAACAAGGTCTGTTTTCTTGATTCTAAGCAGCTTCGGCAATTCGATCAGGCGCCTGCTGGAAGAGGATGGGAAGGAAGGCCCCTGGTGGGGGCTAAGACTCCAAAGCTCCTGCCCCACCCCGCCGTGTACCCACGACCCTGGACTCACCCCAGCGGCAGGTACTCACGGTCTTAGGCTCAGACTGTAGGGTGGACTGGACACCATGAGCTGGCTGAGAGCTGACACGAGGATCAGGATGAGGATGGGCATCAGCTGGACAAACACCCCCAGCCCACCCTGGAGGGAAGAGCCAATGGTCACCCAGGCTGAACCTGGTGGGGCGACACGCTGGCCGCAGACACCACGGTGGAGCCCAGGTGGTGGGAGCCTGTGCAGACAAGCCTCGATGCCTCTCTCTCCCAGTCCCTCCCATGGGCCCCCAAATACAGAAACCCCTCTACCTGCCAGTTTCCCCAAATAAAAACAAAGCAGCAACGGGGTTCAACACTGGGTTGGAGGTGGGTATACGTATTTACTTGTGGGAGAATATAAAAAAAAAGACAAGCAAAAGTGTCTGCCTTCAGAAGAATGGGAGGCAGGGCTTGAAGGAGGCTTTCTCTATATCTGCCTTTCTGAATTCTGAACCCTATGACTGTATTACCAATTTACAAGTTGCCAGTTGAGAAATTATAAAATAAATTTGTTCAGTGTGTGATAATTTGTGATTTTAAAAAACTTCTGTATGTTAAATACACACAAAATATAAGTTTAAAAAATGAATAAACAAAAACAGAAGACCACATTATCAGAGCAAAAGAGAACCCTCTGCCTGGTATAATTTTAAATATTCTGCAACTGTCCACAGTATTTTAATCTTAGCTAACTGCTTTAATTTCAGTCAGCCACCTGTTCTTATAATCTGTGGCACTCAAAGGATGTTTGATGCATTGTCTTGTTACAGCTCTTGTATACATTTTTAAAGAATACTGAAGAGAAGCAAGAAGACCCAAACCTATGTTGTCATCCTTCACAATTCTCTTGTGAAGTTTAACCTTCCATTGCTTGGTAAAATATCATTTTACCTTAAGAACATATAGACCTCACGAAGGCCGTTCACACTGGAACCTGCCTGGAAGTAGGGAGGTTTCTGCATTCCATTTCCCAGCAGAGGCCATCACACCCAGCTCCCGCTGTGGGTGCTGTGGAGTGTGGCTCCCTCTGGTGTCCTTTAGTGGAATGGCAGTGGGGGGACCGAGAGCTCCCCGGCTGAGCTGTGGGGTACTGCTGTCGCAGGATAGCAAGGTACTCCCCACTCCAGGCCTCACCCCCTTGGGTGAGGCACTCTCCCCGTGCCCATCCCTTCCTCACTCACATCACCCTGGTTCTCCCTGCGGTCCTGCCTTTGATGGTACGTGTAGCGCATGCGGCCATTGCTGTAGACGTGGACGTTACCTGGGGGTCAGAGGGACTGAGTCAGGAGTGGGGCTGCTGGGAAGGGGAGAGAGGCTGGCATCCCATCTCCCACCATCACCACCAGGGAGGCCTGGACGTGGGGGAGAGCAGGGAAACTTACTAGATGGAAAGCCACCACCAAAAAACATGTTGAAGAGGTCTTCCGGGGAGATGTCGGCCTCAAAGCCGCGGTGGAAGTCCCCGTGCCCGTGGCCGTGCCGGGCTGCCTGGCCCTTGTCATCACCGAACTGGTCATACTGCTTCCTTTTCTCTGGGTTGCTAAGTACTGCATATGCTGTGCCGATGGCTAGAAGCAAGAAAGGAGGCAGAAAGGTGAGGTCCAAGGATGCTGGGGGGTAGGCCCATGGTGGCCAAGTGCTCACTTCCTTCAGGTGTTCAAGTGGTGCTCTAAGGTGCGGACCGTGGGGCGGGAGGAGGGATGCTGGAACACCTCTGAATGAATCGGGGCAGCCAGGACCGGGTGGAGGATTAACACTCAGTCCTCACTCTCCACCACATGATGATGGTCCAATTTTTTCTATTGATCAGGTCCTTTATGGGCATTACCCTACTTACTCCTAAGAGCTCATCTCCATTTAACCAATGAGAAAACTGAGTCTCAGGGAGGTTAAGTGTAAGCTCACACAGGTCTGATGCTGCAGAGCCAGGAATCAAACTCAGGTGAGTCTTGCTTCAGGTCTGCTCTCTGACTTTATGAAAAGCACCAAAATACCTCCTCCTCATTCCTTTCTCCTGGGATGTCTGGTGGGATGGGGCATCCTTTCTGGAGGGTATGTAATCTTCAAGTCACCACAGCACAACACAAGGGTGAACAAACACGAGACGTGCTATCGTAAACCGGGAGAGCAGAACTGCCAGGAGGGGCCAGGCCCCCGGGCTCCAATCGAGACTCCACTGCTGGTGGTGTGGCCTGGGCGAGCCCTCTCTTCCCTGGGGTCCAGGTCCCAGCTGCGGTTCCTCGGCCCGGCCCCCATTAGAGCTGCCGGGGGTGGGGAAGCCTGTGCCTGGAAGGCCCCAGCTCTGAGCCCTCCTTAGTCTCTCCTCCTCCAGCGGCCCACACCCTCAAGGCAGCAGGTCAAAGCTGCATCTGCTTCAGAATGTGCAACCCCTTGAGAATGGGAAGGCCTCTCCTCCTTCCACTGTGACAGGGCCCCGAGGCCAGGGCTGGAGAAACATTAACCCCAGCCACCTTGCCTCCTCATTCTTTTCTCCTTCTGCCCCGGGGTTGGCGGACAGGCATTGGGGGAAGATGCCTGCAGACTGCCCCCTGGGCACCAACCCTGAGCAGCCTGGAATGGAGCACCTGGGGTGGCCCCTAGAGAGGCACACAGGGTCTTGGGGGTCTGTTCTGTGCAGGCTCCCCACCCGGCGGTCACAGCCCCGGTACAGCACAGCACCCTGCCTGGGCCGGGGAAGGGGGCCAGTCACCACAACCCAGAGGGAGGTGAGCCTAAGACCATGAAGGTCCCGTGGAGGACAGCCATGTGTGAGAGAAGAGAAGGGATATCTGTGGAGCTGCAGGCCGAGCAACTCAGCACTGGCACAGAGCCGGCCTGTGTGCCTGATGTGTTCAATGAAAATAGAAACGATTAAAGGGCAGCTTATGTTTTCAGCCAGAACTGAAGCCCCTTCCCCAGAAATAACAGGCCGAGTCCAGAGAGACTGCCACGTCCCCTATTGGAGGTGAGCGCTTGTGCATGGTGTGTGTGTGAGGGTGTGTGTGTGTGTAGAGACGGGTGGGTTGGCTGCGGCTGCTGGTCTGAGGAGGCCACCAAGCTCGAATCCAGGCCACCCAGCTTCTCGGAACAGGGAAACAATTTTCAAGCTCCCAGGATGTGGAAGTGACACAGGTGGGTCAGGAGGCCTCCTTCAGCCCCTCAATCAGCATGTGACCTTGGCAAAGGCACTGGTTCTCAGCTCCCGTGCTATAACTCCGGGGAGGGAGGGGGAAGGAGAGAGAGGAGCGGTGCCAACTGTACTCTGAGACTGCGGGGTGGAGGCAACTACTTAGCCTTCTTCCCCAAAGCAGCTCCTGAGCTGGGAGGACTTGGCTCCAAGGCAGCTTCCAGGAAAAGCCCCTCTTTCCCTCCCAAGGTTAAGAGATCAGAACACCCAAACACAGGAACCTGGGTCAGCTTACCTTTGAAAGCTTCAGTGGCTCCAGGCGCATGGTTCTTGTCAGGGTGGAATTTGAGGGCTAGTTTGCGGTAGGCCTTCTTCAGGTCCTCATCTGAGGCCCCTCTGCTCACCCCCAGGATCTCATAGTAATCTTTACACTGCTTGACCCTGGAGGAGGAGGGAGTAGAATCTGGCGAGGGAGCTCTCGTGGGCCCAGGCTGGGAAGGGAGGTGGCTGATGAAAGAGCAGTGTGGGTGCCCAGCTCTGAGCAGGCTGGGGGACCAGCAGGACAGGCCCAGCGGAGACAGCAAGAATATATTTAGGATTTAAGAGGGGGCAGCTGCTGTTTCTGCCAGGCCAGGAACCATTTCCCTGAGCTAACAACAGCACCCTTGCTGCAGGCACCTAGGAAGGACTGTCAGTCAGGGGCCTCTGTCCAAGGGCAGGTGTGCCCCGGGTGGGGCAGCTCTGCCCTCCTGGCAATCCGAGGCTGAGGGGCAAACAGGCCAGATGTGGAAGGTGTCTGTCCACCCATCACAGGGCTCTGAAGAGACGCTGTTTCTCTCCCTCTAATTTTTACTCCTGGGGTCCCTGGAGACTCCCTGACTCTTGGCCCACAGTTGGTTTCTTTCTTTCTTTCTAATGCTTATTTTTATTTGGCTGTGCTGGGTCTTAGGTGCAGCATTTGAACTCTTAGCTGCAGTATGTCGGATCTAGTTCTCTGATCAGGGGTCGAACCTGGCCCCAGTACTGGGAGCGTGGAGTCTTAGCCATAGGACCACCAGGAAAATTCTCATCACCAGTTCTTACTGCCTACAACCCATGGGCTTGTCTGGTCAGAAAGAGGTAAATTCAGCAAATACTTTTATGGGAAACTATCATCACACTGGGTCACACACAGGCCTGAAGCTTGACAGCATCTTCACTAGCAGCCAGGACCATGGGGAAGTGACCGCAGAGGGACTCCCACGGCTAGCTGGTGGGGAGGCCTCTGGAGAAATGCAAGCAGGCTAATCCTGAGCAGCTGTGGCTGGGTTGTCTCGGCCTGGTGTGAGCTGCTCCGTGCTGGGCCTGCCCACGCCTTGGAGGATAACTCCCCGTCTCCACCCTACCCTGCACAGGCTCTGATCTGAAAGGGTCTTTGTTGGGGGCAGGAGTGTGGGTTGGAGGAGTATCTGGAGGGGAGAACAGGCCTCATCTCTGACAAACGGGGCTGTGTAAAGAGGCCCAGGATCTGCTGGCCTATGGCTGAGGAGGCCGGCAGCATCAGCGGTTTCCAGTCTTTGCTGTGGGCTGCCGGGGCAGCAGGGGACAGCGGGGCCCCAAGGCCCACACTAGACTCCAGGGCCTCATGGGAAATAGGAGAGGGCCTTGTGAGCCTTACTTCTGAGCATCCTCCAGCCTCAAGGTCCTCCCAGGCGAGGTGGAAGACGGGCGGGAGGAAGCCTTCTCTAGATGTGAAAACGTCCCAAGCCCCAGGCTCTGGCCCTCCCCCTGCCCAGTCCTCTACCTTTTCACGGCTGCTACTTGCTCGGCGGTGTAGCCTTTGGTGCTCTCTCCTCCTCCCGCCTCACCGTTGGCCGAGGGCGCGTTGGCCCCAGCTGCTTTCCTATGGGTCGCGTGAGTTGCCTCTGTGGGTTGGGGTTGGTCACCGGCAGGCTGTGGTTTCTGGTTGAGGGACTCGATCAGGGCTGTGCAAAAAGCAAAACAACTGTTCAGGGTTCCTGCTCTAGCAACGGCTGAGGGCCTGCCTGGCTCTGGGAGATCCCAGGACCCCTGCACCCCACCCACTCTTCTTCCCAACCTAGCTTGATCCTTTCCTGACTTGGGCCTGAGGGCCTAAGGGGATAATCACTTGCTCTCTGAGGAGCCACAGTTCTGAAGGTAAAGCCAGCACAAAAATAAACTATTAATCTTTTAGGTTTTTAAAATCCCAAAGTAATGTGTGTAACAGCCATCCTCTGTTGAGTGCCAAGATGGGCAAAGTGCTCTGTAAGGGGGCTCCACTTGGCAGGACCATCAGAGTCAGCAGGGACTGGGAGGAAGGCCTCCTCCAGCTCAGCTGTGGAGAGGACAGGGAGCAGCAACGCTGCCCCAGGGGACGGGGGTGTGTGGGGCTCAGGACACACATCTGCTGTGCTCATGGCTTGCTACTGTTCACCTTCTTCAAACGGCTGCCCACGCCCAATGTCCTGCTTCAGCGTTCACAGTCTGTACAGGGCATTAGCGGTCATGCTCAGGGAGGCTCACAGATATCCAAACACAAGTCCCTGGTGCCTTTTGATTCAACGAGGAAAGGCCCATGTCTCTGGGAGGAGTCCCCTGTGCCCACTCATTACAGGCCCAAAGCTAGCTCTGAGGCCGAGTCATGTCTGGGGAACAGCACCCTGGGAATCTAGGCGTCTGGGCCACTGCAGGGACCCAGGACCCCTCCATGTAGAGGAGGGGCAGCAGTGCAGCCTGGCTGGTCCCCAACTTCCTTCAGATATGCCAGGTGTTTGTTGGGCTCCAGGCACTACGATGCATGTGGGCCTGGAGGAGGCCCAGAGCCGGGCTCCAGGGAGCCGAGCACTGGGGCTCGAGTGGCCCACTGTATCCTGAGCCACAGCCACCGCTGCGCTACTTGCACACTTGCATGTTCTCACCGAGTCAGCAGCTGGGAGATACACACACAGAGGCTGACAGGTGAGCTGGCCCTGCGTGAGGGGGTGGAGGGGCTCCTGCCGCAAAGCCCAAGAGGGTGCTCCGAGAGAAGCCACAGTGGTGAGTGCTCACCGTGAGTCCGCAGGCCTGGACACGGTGCTCTGCATGTATTCGCTCATTTAATCTTTTTTAAAACATTAATGATTTATTTTCTGGCTGCACTGGGTCTTCGTTGCTGCACGCAGGCTTTCTCCAGTTGCAGAGAGCGGGGGCTGCTCTCCAGTTGTGGTGCTCGGGCTGCTCACTGCGGTGGCTTCTCTTGCTGCGGAGCAAAGGCTCTGGACACGCAGGCTTCAGCAGCTGCAGCACAGGGGCTCATCAGCTGGGCGCGCCGGCTCGAGGGCGTGGGCTCACAGTTGTGGCGCATGGGCTTAGCTGCTCTGCAGCATGTGGAATCTGCCTCAACCAGGGATGGAACCTCTGTCCCCTGCACTGGCAGGCAGATTCCTATCTACTGCGCCACTAGGGAAGTCCTTGCCCATTTAACCTTGACAGTGGCCTCAGAGCTGGGTCTCATCACT
This sequence comes from Cephalophus harveyi, assembly GCA_006410635.1. NCBI lineage: Eukaryota > Metazoa > Chordata > Mammalia > Artiodactyla > Bovidae > Cephalophus > Cephalophus harveyi. The sequence continues at coordinate 110,423 of SJYT01051311.1, read as the reverse complement.
CTCATCCCTGTTACAAGGGAGGAGCTGTGTTTGATCACCTTGCCCATGGCTACACAAGGTGAGTGGCAGCACTCGGGTTCCAGGATGTCCAGCTCTGGAAACCATGCTCTTGACTACTCTGCCATCCCAGACCACAGGAGCCTGGCAGGAGAAGCCCCTTCCAGCCATGCTGTTCTGAGAAAGTTCATTCCCAAAGACCCAGGCTTCGAATCTCAGTTCAGCCTAACACTCCGACCTCTGGCGGATTGGCGAAACTTCTCTAAATTTTGGTTTCCTCACTGTGTATGTGTGTGTGTGTGGTGTGGTGTGTGTGTGTGTGTGTGTGTGTGTGTGGTGTGGTGTGTGTGTGTGTGTGGTGTGGTGTGTGTGTGTGTGTGGTGTGGTGTGTGTGTGTGTGTGTGTGGTGTGGTGTGTGTGTGTTTGTGGTGTGGTGTGGTGTGTGTGTGTGTGTGTGTGTGGTGTGTGTGTGTGTGTGGTGTGTGTGTGTGTGTGTGGTGTGGTGTGGTGTGTGTGTGTGTGTGGTGTGGTGTGTGTGTGTGTGTGTGTGTGTGTGTGGTGTGGTGTGTGTGTGTGTGTGTGTGGTGTGGTGTGTGTGTGTGTGTGTGGTGTGGTGTGGTGTGGTGTGTGTGTGTGTGTGGTGTGGTGTGGTGTGTGTGTGTGTGGTGTGGTGTGTGTGTGTGTGTGTGGTGTGGTGTGGTGTGTGTGTGTGTGTGGTGTGGTGTGGTGTGTGTGTGTGTGTGTGTGTGTGTGTGGTGTGGTGTGTGTGTGTGTGTGGTGTGGTGTGTGTGTGTGTGTGTGTGCTCAGCCGCGTCCCACTCTCTTGACCACATGACCCCACCTCCAGGCTCCTCTGGCTCCTCTGCCCATGGAATTTCCCAGGCAAGCACAGTGGAGTGGGTTGGCATGTCCTCCTGCAGGGGATCTCCCCACACAGTAGATGAGGATAAAATGAGATGTGGAACTAGCTGGCACAGACATGGACATACAGTAGAAGCTCAGAAGGAGGAGCTGCGAATACTGTGGCCTGGGCTGATGAGCTGGCTGGCCAGGAAGGTGAGGTGACCGAGGTGGGGAGTGGGCAGGGCACTCCACATCTTGGGGAGGCAAAGTCTCAGCACCCAATAGGCTCTGGACTCAGCTGTAACCATGAGATGTCAAGCCATCCCAGGCTCCAGTTTTATGCCGGGTACCGAGGAAACGGCAAAAGTAGAAACCAACAAAGTGACTCTGATCAAGACAGGACTGAGCAAGGAGCTGGTCTGCTGGTTTCCTAAGGCTTTTAAAGAGGTTGTTTATTTTGATTTCTCTGGAAGCCCCAAGGGTCCAGGCTGATGCCCTCAGAAAAATATGACTGGTCATTCAGTTACTGTAGATACACAGGAGCATCAGCCAGGAAGTGGGATGGACTCTCTCTGGTACCTTTCAGGGAAGATTCTGGAAGATTTTTTAGGCAGTTATGTGGACTCAGCCCTTCTAATTTCCCTACACTGCACGAAGACAACGCAAAGGGGAACGAATGTGCTCTGGGTCACACAGAAGATTGCTGTTTGAGGTGGCAATTCAAGATTTCTGGGTGCTAACAATTAAGACTCTCTTGTGGCCAGGACAACCCCTCCACCAGCCCCTGGATATGACTGCCCCGTGCTGTCTCACTGTTACACTGTCACAGCACAGCGCCTGGGAAGCAAAGTCACAGAAGAGTGGGCAACAGAATAGCTCACTGTGGCGATGGAGTTAGACAGACAGGGTTGGGTTCAAATCCCAACTCTGCCCCTTCTCAGAAAAGCTGGTAGACAGTTAGAAAGAAGGGAAACTGGAGGAAGAGACCAAAGCTGGGCTAGGAGCAGGAGCCACTGAGGTGGAGGTGAGACCATCTGTACAGATAGAGCTCCTAGAAGAGACCCCTCCTCAAGCCCAGACTGGAGAGCCAGACTGCCCGCTTCAAACCTGGCCCTGCCGCTAGGCAGCGGTGTTTCCTTGGACAAGTCAACCTAGCTTCTCTATGTGAACCTGGGTCTCCCTCAAGACAGCTGAAACAGTAAATGAGTGAATGCCTCCAAAGCACTGAGCACCGCCTCCAGCAAACACTGTCACCTCGAACACGTCCTCTCCAGGCTCTCTAGGTATCTACAGTGCTCAAAGTAGTAGGAGATGGAGGCCAGATTAGAGGAAGAGCCTGGGAGCGGGGCTGCACAGTCTGGATCCTTTGCTAATTAGCCACGTGGCCTTGTCAAGTTACCTAATTCCTCAGTGAAGACACAGTCCCTGCTCTCACATGGCTGTTCAGGGGGGTAAAGAAGATTCAATAAAACAAGATAAATGGAAGGATTGAGTGCACAATGGGGTACATAAAGGCTGACCAGCTTGAACAGACAGCTCCATACTCTGGACCTTGCCAGTCCTAAAATATCACTCACTCCCAGACCCTGAATGCCAAACCCTCTCAGTGGCCCGTCCTCTCTTCTCCCATGTGCTGGCCTCCCTGACTGAGCCTGAACCCCAGAGCTGGCACCACCCAGAACCTTGGGCAGCCTCTGCATGGACCTGGAGTCTGGGACTTCCTGACATCTCTTGGTTACAACTTAGTCCACAGCCTGCTGACTGTTGAGACTTTACCTTCTGAAGCCCTGGCACCTCCCAGCCCCCGACCTTGGGTCCCCTCACCTCCCTGGCTGGCCTGTTCCCGGGGCTAGCCGGTTCAGGAGCCCAGTTCATGAGCCCAGTTCATGACATTACCGGCTACTGATTTTGAACCTTGTCAGTCTGTGCCAGATGCTTCACAGAAGCTGAGGCAGCCCAGCTCTCCTCCATGGCTAACCTTCACTCTGGATGCTGGAAACACACAGGCCTGTAGATGTTCTTAACAGCTCCCAGGAAAATGCAATGCCTTCCACCACTGTCGCTAAGCCCGAGGCGAAGCCACTGCTTAGCAGGCCGCAGGACTGGATATAAACTCTCAGAAAGGGACTGACTGGGTCCATTCTCCTGCCCTGTGACTCCTCACCTCAGGGCCCCACCCCTGCTCCAGGGCACATCAGTCCAGCCCCTGGTGCCTCCCCATCCCGCCTCCTGCAGCAGTTTCAAGTCCTCTTGGACCCTTTCACTGTGAGGTCCTTGGACCCTTCAAGACTTCTCTGAGCCTCCTCTCACTCCTGACCTTTCCCTGTCTGTCCTTCCACGGCTCCAAGACCAGTCCTCCTCTGATGCTCTTGATTCTCCGCCTTTCATTTCTTGACTCGCCTTTTCCCACGTGGCCTCTGCAGCAACTGACAGGGCTGCTCACCACCTCCTCGACACAGGGCTCCATGGCTACCTGGCCGCTGCTCCCTCCCGGGACTGCCAATTCTGCTGTTGCTCCATCTCACCTCTTGCTTCCTCTGTCTCTGCCCATTGGCTACGGGCAGATGTGGCAATGACTGTGCTTGCAGTAACCTCTGCTACACGTTCACACCTTCCCACAGTGACCTCAGCCAGGCACGACTCCAGGGAGCGCCATCCAACTGACGACGAGACTCTCAGCTGGAACTGGGAGCTCTCTCCTGAGCTCCAACCTGACAGCTTGTTTGGAACATCCCACCAGCACCTTGCACTCTGCCCATCTCTGCCCACCCGTGTTCTTTAGCTTGGTTTCTTCCAGATCACATAGGGTTGGATTCCGAGTCCCCATTTCTCCTCAGCATTCTTCTTACAGAAGCCTCAGCACCTCTCCTCCAGTGAATTTATTCTGATCCCTGCTGCCTTACCTTAGGCCCCTGTAACTCCTAACCCACTGCACGCAATTGCCTCCCAACTGATTTCTGCCTTGAGTCTCTCTTCCCACTCAATAACCCTATATGTTGTTTTAAGATCAGTACCCCATCTTCCACCTGCTGTCAAAAACTTCAGTAATTTTTCCACTAACTACGGAATAAAGTGAAAATATCCTGGGATGGCAGGAAACAATTCCCCCAGTCTGGTCCCATCCTATTTTCAACCATAGTCCCCTCCATACTCAAATTACCACCTCCACGGCCTCCACATCTTGTTACACTCAGTCTCTTTCCCCACATCTCTTACAACTTCCAGCCTCCATATCTTTCCCCCCACATGCCCTTCTCAGGCCCCTACTCTCCTCTGAAGTGCAGTTAAAACGCGGCCTCTTATCCTACTCCCTGAAGCCTTCCCTCACTGTGATCTACCATTATTTTCACATCCCTGTCATGAGACTACTTATAATTTACTCTCCATGCTTCCTACCCCCAAGACTCCCCTCCACCTTGTGAAGGGCAGGGACTGAATTTTTCACATCCACCCAGAGGTTCTCAGCATCTAACATTGGGCTTCATTTCTGTTTAATCACAGCTCCTGTTTTACAATTTGAATATCATCTTTCCTGTAACTGTCTCCTTCACTAGATGTAAGCTCCTTAAGGTGAATGATCACATCTTACCAATCCTTCTACAACCACTTAGCACCAAGCAGAGACTTGGCAAACAAAAACAAAGAAGTCTTTGCATTAAATGAGTATGTGGAATGAGTTCAAACTTTAAACATCAAGTGTAGACAACTACCTAGTATTTTTTAACCAAGGTTTCCCTGTCTCAAGCCTAAATCACCCTTACATCCTTGTCAGCTGAGTGCAGGGCTGCAAATGGCACAAGGTAAAGTTTATAGAGAGCTGAGAGGCATCTACCCTTTCCAGAATAATATGAATATGACAAATATGCAGCAGGTCACGCCTCTGCCTGAGCAAATTCCAGTACTTGTGCCCCAGGAAGGACACCATCCAAGCACTTGAAGTGTACCAGGGGGCCCTGGTAAAAGAAGAGTTCCACAGGCCATGCTGTTACCATTCTTGGCTGCCTGTTTCAGAACCTCCAGAAGTACCAGAGTCAGTCCGGGAGCTGCCCTCGCGCCTCTGTATACAGAGGGCCCTCTTACAGAGTGTGATTTCATAGAAAAGTTCCTTGAGCAGGTTACCTCAGGAGCTGTGGAAAATAGAGACTGAAACTCTCTCTAAAGCAAACAGGCCAAACCTGCAGAGTCAGGAGGGAGAGAAACTCAGGCATTCTAGACTGCCTCTTCCACCACTACGCCCCTTTCTCAGTTTCATAATGTGGGCATGAAGGGTTAGAAAGCTAACTGCTGCCATTCAGTTTCATTTTATTCCTTTAGCAAACATGTAAAGACTCACAGAACTTTCCAATTTCTAGCTGTGTGAAGTGAAGTGAAGTGAAGTCGCTCAGTCGTGTCCGACTCTTTGCGACCCCGTGGACTGTAGCCCACCAAGCTCTTCTGTCCATGGGGATTCTCCAGGCAAGAGTACTGGAGTGGGCTGCCATTTCCTTCTCCAGGGGATCTTTCCGACCCAGGGATCAAACCCAGGTCTCCCGCATTGTGGGCAGAAGCTTTAACCTCTGAGCCACCAGGGAAGCCCTTGGCCAAGTCCCTAGCCTCTGAGGTATTTCCTTATCTACAGAACAAAGATAATGATCTGCTCTGCCTCCCTGATAGAGCAGGTTCAAGAGAAAAAATGTACTGAAAGAGCTGTCTACACTGAAAAGCTCTTTCGGGTATGACTGTTATTCACATTATCTGTGCAAGCCCTCCAATTTTCCAGTTGAGGAAACCCAAGCTCAGAAAGATCACCGCGTAGCAGTTAGGATGAAAACTCCCATCTTCTGAGTACCTGCTGTCGGCCAGTTTACTTAGTGGTAATTGCTGGTACAAACTCTGTATGTTTAATGAACTACCTCTGTCTCTCCTCCAGCGTGTGAAGAAAAACACCGAAGAAGACTTAGGTTAAAGGAAAAAAAGAGAAAAAGGCTTCCTGGATAGAGTGAGGGGCACAGACCACCTCACCGTTCCCTCTCTGGTTTGGAAACAGTCCAGGGCTGCCTAGCAGCCTGGTGCTTCCAGCCGCTCATATGGCCGGCCACTGACGGACTCTTGGGGGCGAGGGTAGGTGGGAGTGGTGGAGGCCGTCGCTCTGAATCTCGCAAGCGGGAGAAGAGGCTTCAGGAGGGAGTGAGGGGCTGTGTGGAATGGGAAAAAGGCAGGCTCTAGTCTGGTGAGGGTGGTCCTTGACCCTAGCCCGGAGACATGCCAGGGAGTGAACATACGGAGATGACTTTTCAGGCCGTCCGAAGGTCAGAAGTTCTCTTTCTTTCTCTAGAACTTATTTCTTCCTTCAGAGGAGTTATGTTTATTTTCCTAAACTATAATATTTCCCAGGCCGGCAACTGGCCCTGGGCCACCGAATGGCCCCTTGGGAAAAGTAGTTCGATTTCGCTTCCATATAAGTTCCTTTCGCCTCATCTGTCAGAGCCTCTCATTCTTGGGAACTCCAAATCTCAGAGGGTTCCGCAAGCACCTGGAAAGCTAAAGTCACCGTTGCCCCTATCACCAAGTGTCCAGTATCCCGGAGAGGGGTGGGAGCCGAAGACTACACCTCCCGAAGGCCACCGCGCGTCTCAGTGCGCAGGCGTAGCCGCGCCTCGCCACCCCTCCCCCTCCTCCAACTGCTCCCGTCGGTCCGTTCCCGTATTCCCCCCATCAGTTCTAATGTCCCCTCAGTGTCTCCGGCATCTTACACTCACCGCGAACTCGCGGCGTCGGGTACAGCCGCTGCGCCTTCTCCAGGAAGCGGAGCGCTCGGTCCGGCTGGTTGCTCTGGATGGCCTTAAGGGCGATGCTAATACAGCGCTCGGCTTCATCCTTGTTGGATTCCATGGCGGAACCAGAGCGCGGAACCAGGGAGGGGGAGGCCGGGCGAGCGAAGGGCTGCGCCAGCAGCCGGCGCGTCTAGGGGCAGGCGGTCGCAGGGTGATGACATAAACCCTCCGCCCCCTCCTTCCCTGAGGTTTGAGCGAAGGCGGAAGCGCTACCGTATGTCTTCTAAGAGCGGGAAGTCTAAGAGAGGCCCTAATGGTGCAAGCTCACATTCCAAGCGGTCATATGCCGAGGTCTTAAAGTTTTCTATGTTCGCAAGTTCTTGGTAGTAACTCTATGCATTTGAGACGAAGGTTTCTTATTTAGTCATTCGACAGATATTTGGGTACTCGCTATATAGGTTAGATATATAGTAGAAAACAAAAGTCTCTGCCCTCATGGAGCCTACATTCTAGTGTGTGTAGTGGGGGTGGGGAGATGTCAGATAAAGAGATATACTCAAATAGTGTCAAATGCTAAGAAGGAAAAAAAAAGCTAAAGAAGTAAAGGGATTGAGAGTGGATGGTGCTATTTTAAATAACCTGATAGGAGAAAGCTCTCAGAAGCTGTAATTTTAATAGAAATCTGAATTCAGGAGAGAGCGCAGATAATTCAGATGTGACTACCTGGAAGAAAGGTGGTCCAGGCAGAAGGAAGAGCAAATACAAAGACTCTGAAAGGAGAATTTTCTTGATGAGTTATTACAGATCAACAAGGAGCATATAGAATTCCACTGTACTGTGGAATCCAGTTCTGTCAGATTTTCACATATCTGATCAATCCAGGGAAAGCAGTCTTACTGTTACTAATGACCTGCATTGGCAAATCCATCAGTCATTTCTCAGTCCTTATATTATGTGGTCTCCCCAGCGAGATTTGGTAAGAGTCTTACCACAGATAAGGGTTAGGAGGCTACTACTATAATCCATAAATGCTGGGCTGGATGAAGCACAAGCTGGAATCAAGTTGCTGGGAGAAATATCAATAACCTCAGATATGCAGATGACACCACCCTTGTGGCAGAAAGTGAAGAACTAAAGAGCCTCCTGATGAAAGTGAAAGAAGAGAGTGAAAAAGTTGGCTTCAAGATCAACATTTAGAAAACAAATATCATGGCATCCAGTCCCATCACTTCATGGCAAATAGATGGAGAAACAGTGGAAACAGTGGCTGACTTTATTTTTTGGGGCTCCAAAATCACTGCAGATGGTGACTGCAGCCATGAAATAAAAAGACGCTTACTCCTTGAAAGAAAAGCTATGACCAACCTAGACAGCATATTAAAAAGCAGAGACATTACTTTGCCAACAAAAGTCCATCTAGTCAAGGCTATGGTTTTTCCAGTAGTCATGTATGGATGTGAGAGTTGGACTATAAAGAAAGCTGAGCGGCGAAGAATTGATGCTTTTGAACTGTGGTGTTGGAGAAGACTCTTGAGAGTCCCTTGGACTGCAAGGAGATCCAACCAGTCCATCCTAAAGGAAATCAGTCCTGACTGTTCATTGGAAGGACTGATGTTGAAGCTGCAACTCCAATACTTTGGCCACCTGATACAAAGAGCTGACTCATTTGGAAAGACCCTGATGCTGGGAAAGATTGGGTGAGAGGAGAAAGGGACGACAGAGGATGAGATGGTTGGATGGCATCACCAACTCGATGGACATGAGTTTGAGTAAGCTCTGGGAGTTGGTGATGGACAGGGAGGCCTGGTGTGCTGAGATTCATGGGGTGGCAAAGAGTCGGACATGACTGAGTGACTGAACTGAACTGAACTATAATCCAGGTGAGAATTAATAGTAACTTGGGATAAAGGTGGTGGTGGAGGTGGTGAGAAGTAGTCAAATTCTGGATATATTTTGAAGGCAATCAAGATTATTTTTCTAATGGGCTGGATGTGGAATGTGAGAGCAAGAAAGAAGTCAAGGATGATTCCAAGATTTTGCCCTGAGTATATGGGAGAACTGTTTCCATTTACTGAAACTGGGAGAAGTTCATGAGAGGAGCAGTTTGGTAGGAGGAATATTAGATGTCTGATTTAGGGTGGTTTAAATTCGTGATGTCTTTTGGAGTCAAGTGGAGATGTAGAGTAGAAATTTATATATATGTAGGGTTTAGGAATGAAGATGGGACTGGAAGTATAATTTTGGAAATTATCAACATACATAAATTGTAACGGGGGGAAAGCAGCAGGACACAACTTTTGAAGGAATGACATAGCCCAAGGACACAACATAAACTGATTAGAATCAAATGGGACCAAAGATGGTAGACAAGACTAGACCTTGACCCTGAATCAGCAAATGAAATGACACACCCAGAGATGCCATGACAGTTCCAAGTCATTAAGACCAAGGAGTGGGCGGTGGCCCAATCCAGGAAATCTCTGCCCCATCCCCAAAATAGTTGGAATAGTCCTCCCACTCATTAGCATATGAAATTACCCAGCCTATAAAAACTAACTGTGCCACATTTCACAGCCACTGGATTCACCCTCTGATGGCCCACACTCTGTGGAGTGTGCTTCTCTCTGTATCTGAATAAATTCACTTCTTATCTATCACTTTGTCTCTCACTGAATTCTTTCTGCAATGAGACATCAAGAACCTGAGCTTCATTAGGACCTGAAACCAGGTACTGTGAGTTTTGGCTGGGTTCGGGTCCCAGTCATGTGGGTTTGAGTCCCAATCTGAGGTAAATGGTTTCAAAATGACATTTAAAGTTTCAAGACTAGGTAGACAAAGATTTATAAATAGTATTTAAAGCCATGGAACTAAATGCACCTAGAAAGTGACTGTAGATAGGGTCGAGCCCTTTACCATGCCATATGCAGACGTCTGGAAGAGAAGAAAACTAACTCATAAGGTAAAATTACTTTCTTTTAACAAAATAAGGGGGAGGGAGGGGCCAAATTCCAGCAAACCATGTAGGAGACCAATCACTGTGAGGACTGAGAAATGACCAGTGGATTTTACAAGGTGGAGGTTGAGGGTGACCTTGACTGGCTTGCTGTCAGTGGATGGTAGTGGTGAAAGTCTGACAGGAATGAATTTAGGGAGGGAGAGTGAGGAAGAAGTGGATGAAGAATGGGAATGTGAGGAAGAATATGGAGAAGTTTGGGCCATACCTTTGGCACGAAGGACCTCAGTTCCCTGGCCAGTGACTGAACCCAGGCCCCCAGCAGTCTTAACCACTGGACCACTAGGGAAGTCCTGGTTTTGGTTTTTAAGATGGGATATATTGCTATCATTTTGTGATAGGAATTATTTAACTGTCAAGAAATTTTGGTAAAAGGAAAGAGGAGATGACAAGAATAGACAGAGGCAGTGGACTCTGGGGCATGGCGACTGCATGGCTTTAGACAGTGATGTGATGACATTGATTTTCAGGAGGGAGGCAGTATGGTTAGGTATACTGCAGGCCAGCTGGCAGATCTGGAAGTGGGAACACAAGGAAGTTCTTTTCAGATAGCATTTATTTTCTCAATGTAATAAGAAGCAAGGTTGTGGCCTCCTTGGCTACATATTCACCCTTGGAAATTTCTTCACATCCAACCTTCCTTTCCATTCTCATTGTTTACTTACCCAAGAAGACTCTAAACTGGCCAATAGGGAGTATCCTGGTGGTGAGAAAATCAGCCTCTCCTTAATAGTGAAACAGGAGGGAAGCGGGCAGGGCACAACATTTAAAAGAATAACATAGTTAGAATATGTGACATAAACTGATTAGAACCAAATAGGTCCATGATGGACAAATGGACTTCCATTAGCCCTTGAGTCTCAGTATATGCTCACTGTAGCTCACCAGCAAGATAAATGACACACCCACAGGTGCCCTGATGGTTCCAAGACCAAAAAGTGGGTGGTGGGCCAATTCCTGGAAATCTCCACCCCTTCCCCATAATAGTTGGAATAATCCTCCCACTCATTAGCCTATAAAATTACCCAGCCCATAAAGCTAACCACACCACATTTGAAGGCCGCTCTTGCCTTCTGAGATGACCCACCCTCTAAAGACAGAGTGTGTTTCTCTCTAAGTAAATCCACTTATTATCTATCACTTTGTCTCTCACTGAATTCTTTCTGTGAGAACCTGAGCTTCATTAGGTCCAGAAACCAGATGTGTGATCTCAATTGCAACACCATGGGTTTTGGCCTGGCCACATGGGTTAGTCCCAAGCTGGGTTTTGGCTAGCTTCAAATCCTGGCACATGGGTTCGAGTCCCAATCTGAGGTGAAGGGTTTCAATAAGACAGCCCTACACTTGGAGTCCCTTGGACAGCAGAGAGATCAAACCAGTCAATCCTAAGGGAAATCAACTCTGAATATTCATTGGAAGGACTGAGGCTGAAGCTGAAGCTCCAATACTTTGGCCACCTGATGTGAAGAGCTGACTCACTGGAAAAGATCCTGATGCTCGGAAAAATTGAGGGCAGGAGGAGAAGGAGACGACAGAGGACGACATGATTGGATGGTATCATGGATTCAATGGACATGAGTTTGAGCAAACTCAGGGAGATGGTGAAGGACAGGGAAACCTGGCATACTGAGTTCATGGGGTCACAAAAAGTCAAACATGACTGAGCAACTGAACAACAACACACTTAGCAGATTCAATCCCTGGATCAGGAAGATCTCCAGGAGGAGGGCTTGGCAACCCACTCCAGTATTCTTGCCTGGAGAATCCCATGGACAGAGGAGCCTGGCGGGCTACAGTTCACAGGGTTGAAAAGAGTCAGACACAACTTAAATGACTTAGCACGCACACATGCACACATAGAGAAAGTGAAGGTCTCCACAAATTGTTAGGTCCTTCAAATGTGTTAAAGGATAAACACTAGGACACCTATCAAATAGCCTCTCTGAGGTTTGTTGACCCAGGACTGCTAGGTAGTCCCCTCTCCTGCTAAGTATGTCTTCCATCTCCTGAGTGTTATGAGGTCCCCCTCCTTGGGCTGACAACAGGCACTTCATTTTGTGAAGAGGGTGCTTGTGTGTAAAAGGCGGCCTGTAATTTATTGTGTTAAGGAACTGGACTTTGATTGCTTAGCTGGTGCTGCTGCTGCTGCTGCTGCTAAGTTGCTTCAGTTGTGTCCGACTCTGTGCGACCCCATAGACAGCAGCCCACCAGGCTTCACCGTCCCTGGGATTCTCCAGACAAGAACACTGGAGTGGGTTGCCATTTCCTTCTCCAATGCATGAAAGTGAAGTCGCAGTTTGCGACCTCATGGACTGCAGGGGGCTCCTTCGTCCATGGGATTTTCCAGGCACGAGTACTGGAGTGGGGTGCCATTGCCTTCTCCGGATTGCTCAGCTATTGACTGGTAAACCCGCCTCTTCTTTCCCACAAGGCAAATCAATTTTGAGTTCATAGTCAATAATTTGGCTTGGTTGGCAGGCTCTGGGGTAGTATGAATCTGAAGAGGTAGGCTGGGTGGGAGTCTGTGTATGGTAGGACATTTTCCTGCCTTATTTCACATAACTGCTTCAATTCAGAAAGGCTGTATTGTTTCAGAAGGGATTATAAATTGAGCCTGAATGCTGGTCTACTCAACCTCTATGTAATCACTCTCTCCATTTCCTAAAAATCCCAAACCAGGTGTCATGTTTTTTGTGCAGAAGCAATTTGACTTTCTATGGTCCTTTCCCAGTTCAAAGGCCAGGAAGAGAGCCACATTTTGCTCAGTTTATGTTAAATATTATGGCCCTTGGTCTACAGATGTTGTTTAAAAATGGAACTGATATGCAGGGTGACTTGAAATTAGTTTCTCCTTGATAGTTCTTCAAATCAAGATGTCATGATGATGATCTAAGGAAAAAAATTAGAAATTTTATCCTGATTAGCTGAATCATGGTATGGATGGGAGGATGAGGTCTGAAAAGAGACATAATATCCTTAATTGCCTCCACAGATATCCAGGTGAAGTCACTGGGGAAATGAATCTCCCATTGAATCTCAGCTTCTCATTTTGTTCCCAGAGCTGAAACAGCCCTTGTGTTAGGTAACCACCAGCCTCCAGATTTCTTGGAGGATACCAAGAATTCAGTTTGACCTTAACATGCTTTGATCTCCCATGGTTCCCTCCTCATCTCTCTTCAGATACATCTCACCCCACCCCTATCCATCTGCCGGTCCTCCTTAAATCTCTCTTGCGTGTGCATGCTAAGTTGCTTCAGTCGTGTCTCTTTGTGACTCCATGGACGTAGCCTGCCAGGCTCCTCTGTCCATGGGATTTCCCAGGCATGAATACTGGAGTGGGTTGCCATTTCCTTCTCCAGTAGATCTTCCCGACCCAGGGGTCTAACCCACACCTCTTACGTCTCCTGCATTGGCAGGGGAGTTCTTTACAACTAACACCACCTGTCCAAATCTAACTAGTTCTTCAGGACTAAGCTTGAACTCTATCTCCTCTGTGGAGAGATGGAATTAATTTAAGTCAGATGTTTGGGATTCCCTGGTAGTCCAGTGTCTAAGACTCTGAGCCCCCAGGGTAGGGGACCCAGCTTGGATCCCTGGTTGGGGAACTAGATCTCACATGCCACCACTGAGAGTCCACATGCTGCAACTGAGACCCGAGGCAGTTCCCAAAACAACACCAACAAACAGAAAGTCAGATGTTTATCCTGAAAGCCAGGCACTCTAGAGTTTCAGGGATTCAGAGATGCACTGTGAATAAAGGACAGAACCCGGCATCAAAGAGTCTGCAGTCTAGTAAGGGAGGTATTGATTTCCCAGGTGGCACAGTAGTAAAGAATCTGCCTGCCAATGCAAGAGACGTGGGTTTGATCCTGGATTGGAAAGATCCCCTGGAGAAGGAAATGGCAACCCACTCCAGTATTCTTGCCTGGAAAATTCCATGGACAGAGAAGCCTGGAGGGCTACAGTCCATGGTGTTACAAAGAGTCAGACATGGCTAAATGACTGATCATGCACATATGCAAGGGAGGTGTTAAAAGAATTAGAGGACAGTGGGGTTGGCTGTAAACTTGAAGAGGCGCAGAAGAGGGAGTTGTTACTTGTGTGTGTAGAAGGGGAAAGTCGTCCTCGGGGAGATGACATTGGAGGCTGAGGCTGAGAAAGGGCTGACTCTCCAAGAGCTCCCCTTGCGTTGAATTCCCATAGCACTTAAACCTGACCCCTCCATGGAAACCTGGCTTGACTGCCTTGCACAGATGTTGCTCTTCACTTGTGAGTCTGATTACATCCTGTCTCATACTAAACCAGGATGGAGATCTTGCCCTCATACTCTCCATGGTCAGATCACTAGCCTGATACCAAATAGGGGCTCAATACATATTTGTTAAATGAATAGAATGACAGGTTTTTCTGTTCCCAAACACTTGATCCAGTTTCCCTGAGCTAGCCGGGGTAAATTCCTTCCTAAGGCTTCAGGAAGAAGTGCCAAGTCAGTGGAATGTCCCCTGTTTCCTGTCCTTTGCTCTTTTGCTCTCTGACTCCCCAGTGTCCCCTGCTGCCTCCAAATGTGACCCACCAAGGCCTCCCTTTCAGAGAGTTCTAGGCTCCAAAATGTCTCTGAAGAATCTACCCTTTATTGATAAATGATGAAATGCAGCTGTGTGAATGGTTAAGCATAAGGCTTTCCAATGTATGCTTTTAAGATATGAGTTTTATTTTGGAAACATGTGAATGTTCACCTGTTAAAAAAATAGAGAGGGAAACCTAAACCTTGCTTTGAAGATGATGTAAAATTCACCTGAGTGTGAATGACTGATGAATTTTCAGTCTGAGCTTTAACAAACTATTTGTTGCTGAACACAAGAAGATTTCCCTATAGCATCTCTGGATCTCCACTTCAGTCATTTGCTCTTTCTCCCTAGAGAAGGAGGAGACCTCACAACTATAGACAGCGAGAGGCTGGAGGATAAGGGCACTTGAAGCCCTTTCTACCAAACATGTCTGCTTCAAGGACATCCTACCAAGCATGGGTTCTTTGGATTCAAACTCCTTTTGATGGCCTCTATTCCCAGCTTCTATTGGGCAAGAGATGGAGCTGGTTAAGACACTGATTCAGACTTCATGTGTTCGTTGTTAGTTGGTCTTGAAATTGGGAGAACCCAGGTGGTTAGGAGACCCTCTTCCTGGGTCCACACATATCTGTCTACCTACTAGATATTTCTACTGGGATCTCTCTCAGGCATCTCATCATATCAAAAAATTGCCTCATCATTCTCCACCCAAACCTGGCTCTCTCAGCCTCCCAACCCTCCTGAAGAGCACTATCACATATACAGATACACAAACAAATCTGGGTTTCAGGCTGAGTTATTTCCTCTCCCTCACCATCCTCTGATTTGAACACCTCATCCTCACGCCTCACCTCAGGCGTGATTGAAACATCTTTCAAATCTCCAAATCTGTTAGCAACTCTCCAACTCTGCAGCCATTCCCCTAATCCAGGCTTCCAGCATCTGTTAACTGGATTATTATAGCAGTCTCCAACCTGGATCCTGCTCCAATCCATCTGTAGCCTTGTAGGCAAAGTCATCATTCCAAAATGCAAAGCTCATTATGTCATCTTCCTGCTTAAAACTCTTCAGTGGCCCCTACGTGGCATTAAGACAGAAGTCCAAACTCCTATTGGAGTCCTATAGAACTTGGTTCTATTTTTCATCCTTATATAAAGCCATCTGGGCTTGGTATTTTTTGTTCTAAGAAGATTTTTAACTACTGATTCAATTTACTATTGTCTCGTTCAGTCGCTAAGTCACATTCAACTCTTCGTGATCCCACGGACTGCAGCACTCCAGGCTTCCTTGTCCTTCTCTATCTCTCAGAGTTTGCTCAAATTCATGTCCATTGAGTTGGTGATGCTATCAATTTACTATAGCTTAGTCTATTCCAAGTTTGATCTGTGGGTTGGGAAGATCCCCTGGAGAAGGAAATGGCTACCCACTCCAGTATTTTTGCCTGA
This sequence comes from Cephalophus harveyi, assembly GCA_006410635.1. Lineage (NCBI taxonomy): Eukaryota > Metazoa > Chordata > Mammalia > Artiodactyla > Bovidae > Cephalophus > Cephalophus harveyi. The sequence goes on along the minus strand of SJYT01051311.1, from coordinate 94,804 downwards.
AGAATTCCATGGACAGAGGAGCCTGGAGAGCATGTCCATGGGGTCGTGAAGAGTCAGACATGACTGACTAACACTTTCACTTTCATAGTCTATTCAGATTTTTATTTTTTTATTGTGTCTAGTAAGTTATATTTCCTAGGCAACTATTCATTTCAGATTTATTGGCATAAGTTGTCCATAGTATTATTTTTTAAACTGTGATAGTATCTAGTGAAATATACTTGAAAATTCTTAAAATTTATTTTTTCTCTTGTTATTTTTTTGTCTGGGTTTTAATCTGTTCTTCTCCCAACTTTTTGAGGCAGATGCCTAGCTTATTAATTGTCAGCCCATCTTCTGTAAATAAGTATGAAAGTTGTTAAGATGTTTCTAACTTTCCTTTTAACTGTGTCTGACAAGTTTTCATATCTAGTATTTTCATTATCATATTCAATTCTAACTTTTAAAAAATTTCCATCATGATGTTTTCTATAACCTATTAGTTGTCTATAAGTGTGTTTCAAAATGCCCAACTGTATTTCTTATCTTTTTTGTGAATGACCACCAATCTTAATTAATCCTTGGGTCACAAAATCACTCCCAGTCTGTACTTCCTGGATACATCCTAGAACTTCCATCCCCAGAGACACGCTTTTTGGCCTTTGGACTTTCGCATACTTTGTTCCCTCTGCTCAGGCACTCCTCCTCCCCGCTTTATTAACTCCTACTCAATGGTCCCAAAGAAGGGCAATGCCAAAGAATCTTCAAATTACCACACAATTGCACTCATTTCACATGTTGGTAAGGTCATGTTCAAAATCCTCCAAACTAGGCTTCAAAAGTACGTGAACCAAGAACTTCCAGATGTACAAACTGGATTTAGAAAGGCAGAGGAACCAGAGATCAAATTGCCAACATCTCTTGGATCACATAAAAAGCAAGAGAATTCCAGAAAAATATCTATTTCTGCTTCATTGACTATGCTAAAGCCTTTGACTGTGTGGATCACAACAAACTGTGGAAAATTCTTAAAGACATGGGAATACCAGATCATTACCTGCCTCCTGAGAAACCTGTATGCAGGTCATGAAGCAATAGTTAGAACCAGACACGGAACAATGGACTGGTTCAAAACTGGAAAAGGAATATGTCTAGCCTGTATATTGTCACCCTGTTTATTTAACTTCTATGCACAATACATCATGTGAAATGCTGGACCGGATGAAACACAACGTAGAATCAAGATTGCCGGGAGAAATACCAATAACCTCAGATATACAGATGACACCACCCTTATGGCAGAAAGCAAAGAGGAACTAAAGAGCCTCTTGATGAAGGTGAAAAAGTAAAATGAAAAAGCTGTCTTAAGACTCAACATTCAAAAAACTAAGATCATGGCATCTGGTCCCATCACTTCATGGCAAACAGATGGGGAAACAATGGAAACAGTGATGGACTTTATTTTCTTGGACTCCAAAATCACTGTGGATGGTGGCTGCAGCCATGAAATTAAAAGACGCTTGCTCCTTGGAAGAGGAACGATGACAAACCTAGACAGCATATTAAAAAGCAGAGACATCATTTTGCTGACAAAGGTCTGTTTAGTCAAAGCTATGGTTTTTCCAGTAGTCATGTATGTATGTGAGTGTCAGATCATAAAGGCTGAGTACCAAATAGCTGATGCTTTTGGACTGTGGTGTTGAAGACTCTTGAGAGTCCCTTGGACTGCAAGGAGATCAAACCAGTCAATCCTAAGGGAAATCAACCCTGAGTATTCACTGGAAGGACTGACTCTGAAGTTGAAGCTCCAATACTCTGGCCACCTGATGTGAAGAATTGATTCATTGGAAAAGACCCTGATGCTAGAAAATATTGAAGGCAGGAGGAGAAGAGGACAGCAGAGGACAAGATGGTTGGATGGCATCACCGACTTGATGGGCATGAATGTGAGCAAGCTCCGGGAGATAGAGAAGGTCAGAGAAGCTTGGTGTGCTGCAGTCCATTGGTCTGAAGAGTCAGACAGGACTGAGGGACTGAATAATAACAACTCAACCATCAGGTCTCATATTTTCTTAATTAAAAAAAATTCTCTGCACATCTGTCTTGAAATTCCAATCTGGAGTAGATAGCCTTCTGCTTTTCTAAGTGCTATCACACAGCTTACACTTAACCTTACTGCTTGTTGTTGTTTTTTTTCCCCCTCACTTTGAATTTCCTTCTGCAAACTCCTTGAAGACTCTGCTCAATGCCTGGCCACATGACTCTTACCCTCTCACTTGCTGGGAATTCCTGTTCTGCAGCCACAGAGAACAATACATGGCTGCTTCCCTTCCCTCAGGAGTATCATCATATCCACCACATCTTTTTTTTATGGTTATGGTCCATCACTGGCTGTTCATCCAGCTCCAGCCCACGCCACCCAGGTCCCTGGGAGGCCTATTCTCCAGAGCAGGACTAGGGCCAGGCTGGACTCCAGCTGATTTCCCCTACCCTGCTCCAGCTCAGTGACTCCCGTGCGCTGAGCCTTCTTGCCAGCAGGTGGCACCCAAAGCCTGAAAGCTGAACTACTCTGTCCCACGTTGCTTTTCTGAGCTGCTTATTGGGACACATTTCCTGGCTTGGGCTGTGCTTGGGCTCGGAGAGGATGCTCTGGCCTGTGGGCCTGGTTCCTAGCTCCCATGCTGCTGTCCTTGCCTCCTGATCTAGTAGCAGTCGTTGCCTGGACTTCCCCTTTGTCTCATAGTCTGATTCAGTGTGTACATTCCAATCAGACGTAAAACTAGGTAGTTCGGTTCAGTTCAGTCGCTCAGTCGTGTCTGACTCTTTGCAACCCCGTGAATCACAGCACGCCAGGCCTCCCTGTCCATCACCAACTCCTGGAGTGCACCCAAACTCACATCCATCGAGTCAGTGATGCCATCCAGCCATCTCATCCTCTGTTGTCCCCTTCTCCTCCTGCCCACAATCCCTCCCAGCATCAGGGTTTTTTCCAATGAGTCAACTCTTCGCATGAGGTGGCCAAAGTATTGGAGTTTTGGCTTCAGCATCAGTCCTTCCAATGAACACCCACGGCTGATCTCCTTTAGGATGGACTGGTTGGATCTCCTGGCAGTCCAAGGGATTCTCAAGAGTCTTCTCCAACACCACAGTTCAAAAGCATCAGTTCTTCGGTGCTCAGCTTTCTTCCCAGTCCAACTCTCACATCCATACCTGACCACTGGAAAAACCATAGCCTTGACTAGATGGACCTTTGTTGGCAAAGTAATGTCTCTGCTTTTGAATATGCTATCTAGGTTGGTCATAACTTTTCTTCTAAGGAGTAAGCTTCTTTTAATTTCATGGCTGCAGTCACCATCTGCAGTGATTTTGGAGCCCCCCAAAGTAAAGTCTGACACTGTTTCCACTGTTTTTCCATCTGTTTCCCAAGAAATGATGGGACCAGATGCCATGATCTTTGCTTTCTGAATGTTGAGATTTAAGCCAACATTTTCACTCTCCTCTTTCACTTTCATCAAGAGGCTTTTGAGTTCCTCTTCACTTTCTGCCATAAGGGTGGTGTCATCTGCATATCTGAGGTGATTGATATTTCTCCCAGCAATCTTGATTCCAGCTTGTGCTTCTTCCAGCCCAGCGTTTCTCATGATGTACTCTCCATATAAGTTAAATAAGCAGGGTGACAATATACAGCCTTGATGTACTCCTTTTCCTATTTGGAACCAATCTGTTGTTGCATGTCCAGTTCTAACTGTTGCTTCCTGACCTGCGTAGGCACTAAATGCTAATAAAATGATTTTTGAATATCATGTATGTTCTTATGCTCTTTCCTTACTAACCCTCTCTCCACATTCTCCCTGTTTCCTCTTAGATAATCGAGGAAACCCATCTGAGCCCATCAAGGAAGCCCAGCGGCTTGGCTCCCCTCTTGGTTTCTTTTCCGGTCCAAAGCCTAAGGGCTAGAACTGCGGTTATATTTTTTCTTTTAAGTATTCTAACAATTTTTTCTTTTTGGCTGTGATGGGTCTCTGTTGCCGTGTGAAGGGTTACCTCTAGCTGCAAGCGCGGCTACTCTAGCTGTGGTGCACGGGCTTCTCACTGCGGCGGCTTCTCTTGCTGCAGAGCACAGGCTCTAGCGGCACGCGCTTCAGCAGTTGAAGCTCACAGTCTTAATAGCTGCAGCTCGTGCGCCCTAGAGCACTGGCTCAGCAACTGTGGTGCTCAGGCTTAGCTGCTCTTCCTGGACCAGGATCGAATCTTCCTGGACCAGGGATCGAACCCGTGTCTCCTGCACTGGCAGGTGGATTCTTACCCACTATACCACCAGGGAAGTCCTATTTTTTTTTTTTTTTAAAGAAGTAGAGAACAAAAAGTAGACAACTTTGTTTGTATGTGTGTTTAGGAGTGTCACTGACCTGGAGAAGGAAATGGCAACCCACTCCAGTATTCTTGCCTGGAGAATCCCAGGGACAGAGGAGTCTGGTGGGCTGCCGTCTATGGGGTCACATTGAGTCAGACAAGACTGAAGTGACTTAGCAGCAGTAGCAGCTGACCTGGGTCCCTGAATTCTTTAACAGAAATTGATAAGAGGCCAGATAAGAAATTCAGGCGAGGCTTTATTGGGACTTAGACTAGCACAAAAGGGCAAGAACAGGGAAGAAGTGCCCTTGCTTGCTCTCCCCTGGAGGGCAGGCTGGTTCCTTCAATGGGGTGAGAATAGGAGCAGATTCACAGCTGGGGCTGGAGGGTGGGCTCGGTGTTCTGCCCATTGCCTTGAAGGCGCTGTGTGCAGGGATCATGCGCAGTACCCTGCTTTTGCTCCTGGCACCCAAGTGGCAGTTGGTCTGTAGCTTTTTATCTTATTGTCCATAACTGCACTGATTGAGGCAGGCATGCTGTTGTTTTTAATTCCATGTAGTTTCTCTGCATTCTGTTGCTCAAGGAGACGTTTGTCCAGCTGCAAGTGCAGGCACTCTGGGAAAGGGTCCCAGACTCCAGTCTATCTCAGGAGGAGTTTCCTGAGGCACTGCTAGTGTCCCCTCTACATTATCTGAGAAATATTTTAAACTTAGCTTTTGGTGGTGGACAGTTCCTTTGATCACGTCACTGCTTCGTGTCTGAACTTGGTGGGTGACAATCTCACAAAAATTACATCAAATTACGGCAGTGTTTTTATAGGTGGGCAAGTGATCCTTGGGAGGTAATGGAGGGGCTACTAATCTTGTCTGGAAGAGGGTCAACAAAGGGACAGTCTGATGTGACCCTTGATGGCAGAGGGGAAGCTTGTCCTGTCTAGGTAGAAAAACAATGGGAATAAAAGGAGAACCACAAATCAACCTTCTGTATTCCCAAACTCTGCCTGTTAAAATCCTCTCAGCCTACTCATAGGCATCTTTGGTCAAAGCCTCCCTTGGGTACCAAGGAATACATACCCCAAGAAAGCACAGACTGGAAGATACTGGCAAACTCCTTTGAGAGATAATCTGGTCTCTTCTGGGTGCCTTAGCTCGTGCCTCTCACCTGCACATTTGCCCTGCTGTGCCCAAGTGTGGCTCTCCCGTCTTCTTGAGCGCCGGTACCTCCTCTGCTTCCTCAGGCTCTCCTAGGAGTCAATGGGAGTTCAGCTGGAATGCCAGCTACCTGTGCTCTTGATGCTGGGTCTCAAGATGTTGTGGGTGAGATCCTTACCCTGGCCTTCTATGCAGGGTTTTCAGCTTCATGAACGCAGGCCAGTTGGCAGGTCTCTCCTTGGGAGGGAATGAATGCCCCACAAAGGCTGTGAATGGGACTCTTCTTTCAGGCTGGAGAGACAAAGACTGGGGAAGAGAGTGATTTAGGGACCATGGGACAAATTTAAGAAAAAGCTCATATTTTGCTGATCCTCAGCCCTGGGACAATGAGAAAGACAAAGGCTACACTTGGGTACCAAGAATACTTACCCCAAGAAAGCACAGACTGGAAGACACTGGCAAATTCCTTTGAGAGATAATCTAATTTGCTCCCAGCAAAGATCTTAGGACTAGAGTTATTAAACCGCTCTGGAGAAAATGCTGGGGTTGACACTGTCCACAAGTGCAGACCCACATCTCTGCTCTTCTCTTGCTAATAAACACTCCCTACCAACTTTTAGGATTCGAAGGAAGCACTGGGCTTTTGGTATTGTGGTTCTATTACATTGGCAGCTAGACCCTATCCTGCCAGGGAGCATTACCTGGAGGTTCTGGAGGTTGGAGGTACTCCGGAGAAGAGCTGAGGGAGAAGTGTCTGGACATGGAGGAAACCTCTAAGCCCATTGAGCTCAACCCTATCTGTCACTTTATAGTTAAGAAAACAGATGGGAAATTGCTTGCTTGCTTAAGGTCACACTGAGTTAGTGGCAGAGCTAAATCCATAGAAAACACTGGTTGCTATGGATTTTTCTTTTTTCTGGCCATGCTGCAAGGCTTGTGGGATTTTATGAATAGTTCTCTGACCATGGATTGAACCATGGGGCCCTTAGCATGGGAATGTGGAGTCCTAACCCTTGGACCACCAAGGAATTCCCAGTTGCTATAGTGCTTAACACTGACATCTGCCGTACCAGATGATGTCTCATATCACCCCACATCCGCCATCACCCCTATCTTAGTTCCTTACCGTGGAGCATGAGTGATTATGGACCACCTAACGTGGTCCAGGATGAAATGCTATCCAAACCATGTTGAAAAATGCCACCACTAACCTTCAGATACCCTCACTTTTTGTTTATGCCTGAAGTGTCCTCTCAACAGGATTCTGGTAGAAAGAAAATAGGTCTCTTGCTAGCAGGATCTCAAAGCCAGTGGAGAAGTGAAATGGAAAGGGCCCTGGAGGATCCTAAAATAAAGGACACAGGAGCCTTTGTGTGTGGGGGTTGTTTATTGCAAACTGTTGTAATTAAAGTGGTATTTTACAAGTGTTTTTAAGACAGAGGACAGACAGGCTCTGAGCTGGGCCTCGGCTCCAGAGGCACACTCCTGGAGGGGAAATGGCACTTGCAGGGAACGTGAGCTCAACTGCTGTTCACTTCATAAGCACAGTCGTGCTGGAGTCTTCTTAGGAAGCCTGAGAGGACAAGAAGGGAGTGGGGACAGCCACGAAGCAGCTGCTTTAAATTCCTAATCTCGCTCCATCCCCACTGTGCACACAGCCTTTTGGGGCAGGCCTCAGAGCCACCCTGGGGACTGACACAAATCCATCCTTGGGCCCAGGCTTCCTGCCAACTTGGGGGGTCTCGGTCATCCTCGTTATCACTCATCACTGATTTACTTTTTCTGTCAGAGATTTCCCAAATTTGTAGTTTAAAAACACCAGCAGGAGGAGAAGCAAGGAATGTTCTGGTTAATATAAATCCACAGCAAGATGGCTTGAGAACTGGGTGTTTCCCAGGGTTGGCAGGTATGTGGACAGTTGCCTGCATTCTTTATCCATAGGTGCTTGAATGCATAGTAGTTTTGAACATGCAAAGGGTCTGCACTTTTAGGACTAGATCATGTTTTTGAGAACTTCTAGAGAGACTCACTGGATCAGAATCAGCCTAGCAGAACGTGGGGACAGGGGAGACTTGAATCCTACGATCATTCCCAGGAGAAAGGGAGCGCTACTTCCCGAAGCAGCAGCAGGGAGGCTGTGCTAAGGCTCTGCCCGAGGACCCAGGTGCCTGGTGTGGAGAGGTGGCTCCTTGTGCAGTTCTGGGTTACTGTTTGGGCAAAGCGAAGTCCCAGGCAGTCTCCTGTGCACATTTCCACATGGCCTGCATGAGGCGGGTGAAGCCCATGTCTTTGGGCTTCTCCAAGCCTCTCATCAGCCGTTGCTTCATGATAGAAACAAATTCCTTATTGCTCAGCTCTCCATTGCCTAGAAGAAGAGGCAAACACAACAGGGATAAGTGAAGGCCTTGGAACAAGGATGAGAAAATTCCACTGTCACACTGTGTTGGTTCCAAAGCCTAGCTCTCTCATGGCCAAATTCAATTCTCTTGGCTAAATGTGAACTGATTTGTGCCTTCCTTGATGTTTTCAATGGCAACTCAGTGACAATTCAGTGTAGTGTGACAGAAGTTGAATGAGACTATATTATATGTCAGGTCCTGTGCTATGCTAGGTGTTGAGAATAAAGAGATAAAAATGACTTTGTCCCTTGAAATACCATCAGATTGTGGGAGAGACAAGTACATTATTTAAGTATTATGGTAGGTGTCATAATGGGGTAAACAGAGGATGCTATGGGGCACAGAGGAAGAATGTCTAACTCAGGATGGGGAGGGTACAATTACAGATCAGTAAAGACTTCCTGGAGGTGACTCTTCAGTTGACTCCCAAAGGATGAGCAGGAATTGGCCACACACAGGGGAGAGAGATGGGGGAGGCATTTCAGTGGTGGTTGTAGCACAAGCAAAGGCACCGGCGGGAAGCAGTCCAGCTGCTGGAGAACCACACTGAGTGAGGTATTGCTGGACACACAGAGGTGCAGGTGGGGCCAGGAAACCAATGAGGGAGGCAGGGAGACGGGTCCCTAAGGAGACTGTATTCTCCTTAAAGGGTTTGTACTTTATCTTCAGGGCCGGAAAGGAGGACTGGAATAAGGAAGGAAAATGCAGTTAGATCTTCATTTTGGATGGATTTCTCCGGCTGGATGATGATGGTGACGGCCTGGAGAGTGGCACAGCTGGAGTATGGGAGCCAATTCAGAAGCTGCTGTGATGGTCTAGGCTGGTACACTGGAGCTATCTGCAAGGCTCCATCAGAAACAGTGTCTACGTCAAGGGCAGTAAAGCTCGGTTTCCCTGCCCGATTCCAGAGGGCCCCACTTACCATCGCAATCAAAGAGCGCAAACACCACATCACACACGTGATCTGAGAGCTCCACTTTGGCCACCGTCCGGGCCACCTGCTGCATGGTCACTGAAAGAAGAAAGATGCTGGGTGAGCCCAGCAGAGGGACCTTTGTTTTGCTTTCTCTGAATGAAAGGATAAAAATATTCCATCACAGTAAAAAATTTTCAGATGTATTTGTGATAATTCAGTTTTTAATCCATAACCACCCTTCCTTTTCGCTTCAGGTTCTGTTTTTTTCTATTGCTGCCACACTTTAGGAGGTATATATAATCAAGTAAGAATGCCTGATAACAATTCATAGGGAAAGTAGATAAGAGGTTACCAACAGCTGGGAAGTTAGTGGTTAATGGGTACAGATTTACCATTTGGGGTGATGGAGAATTTCTGGAATAGTAGTGATGGTTGTGTAACATTGTGAATGTAACGAATGCCACTGACATACTTAAAAAATGGCTTAAATGGCAGCTTTTGTTATATATATTTTACCATAATAAAAATTTGAAAAGTTAAAATCCACATAGTATTTAAGAATGGAATTCTAAGTCTTAAGCATATAGTGGTGGCTTTTCTAATAACTTATAACCAGAAGAGTGCCTTACAACAAAGTAAAGAATATCTGATATTATTATAGTCTCCATCTTGGCATTTCCCTCCCACTGGAAAGAACACAGTAACAAACAGTCAAGGAAATAATGAGGCAGCCAAAGGATGGGGAGATGGAAACAAGGAGGCTAGTTTGACTGCACTGAGGCTTTGCCACCAGTTACTGATGAACAGCGGAAATGCACAGCTGGGCTCCTGCCCCTCCTCCTGACAGGTTTTCCATCACCCACTTTGTTTTTTCCAACTGTGCCCCTTGAGAGAAGCAGTGGCCCCCATCTCGCTAGATCAAAATACAGTGTTTTTTTTTTTCCCCAGACTTCATCAGAAAATCTCTTCTCTCCTGCTGTTTTCTCTTTCTCTGACATTTACTGTTAAACACTAGCAATCATGTGAAAATTGGGTTCTTATGAAAAACAAGCCAGGAAGGAAATTAAGCGATTTCCCCTGCCTTCTCTGCCATTTATCCTCAAGCCTGATCTGGCTACATCTAGAAATTATGTTATTGCTTACAGACACACTCTTAAGTGAGGTAAAACTCAGAGGAGAGAAGAAGATGAATTTCTATTTATGAATCAACTAGTAACGAAGTGTTTGTATCTATAAACCTCAGATTTGTGTGTGCTCAGTTGCTAAGTCCTGTCTGATTCTCTGTGACCCCAAGGATTGTAGCCTGCCAGGCTCCTCTGTCCACTGCTGCTTCCAGAAGCAATGTAAACTTTTTAAAGTCAGTGTGTTTTCTCTGCTTATTTCATTCCCATAATTTCAGTACTTTCTTGTCATTTTTTTTTCTGCATTTGATCTCTCATTTTACCTCTATGGCCTCCATACATTCTCCACAGTGCTCTCAAGGTCAGCTGATACAAATGCCAGAACAAGGCAGAGGAGCAAGGTGACGCAGGAGGAAAACTGCTTGCAGTCATAAGACCTGCGCTCTAGTCCCGGCTCCACCAACTTGCTCGTGTGACCCTGATGGAGTTATGTGATCTCTTTGGATACAATTTCTCATATCCAAAAGAGATGCCACAAGATAACTGCTAAGGTGGCTTAGTAGTGCAAAGAGTGGTTCACTGGCATTTTCCAGAATCTGAGGGTGAGAGACAGGAGTGGAGGTACACAGAAATAGCTGAGGATCTTGTGTGGTGAAGGACAGAAGAAAGGCATAAAGGCCACAAGCTGGGCTGTGCCTCAGTGTCCAAAGTCTCTGGCTGGAGGGGACGAGGCTGCTCATGGGGCGTGAAGGGCCAGAATCCTCCTCTTGTGGCTTTAGGTTACCACTCACAATGCACTTCCTCCCAGGACATGAGTTAGCATGAAAGAGGAATCAACATCCCTTGGAACTACAAGACTTAAGCAGACTATCTACTGTGTGGATGTTCATGAGATGTAGTTAAGTGCTGCCAGGGGAGATGGGGCTTCTACCAGACTGTGGCAGTTTTAGGGTTTAGAAACTTCTCCTGGTAGGTCTAGACACTTTATTCTCTCAGTTGGCTCAGGAAGAACCAATTCCTGCTAACTAAATGGCCTGGGGAAGGAAGAGAAGCAGAAGGCCAATTTACAAGGAAAACAGTTAATTGTTAAGAGAACTAAAGGGATAACAGCTGGTCATTATACTTCTCAGTAGGAAAATCTACTAAGGAAACTCGGTTCACCTCAGAAGATTGCTCAGTGAAAAGAGAATAAGATCAGAAGACCCTGGGTGCTCTCAAATTGTGGTAATTTACCAGAATACCCTATGCAGCCACAGAAATGTGTTCTGAGAAGTGGTTCAAAACCTGTTCTATATTAGATAAATACGGATACTTTATGTTAACCGTTCCTTTCTCTGCCAATGTTTGTTAACCATGCCCTTTTCACATCAATACCACACCTGTTTTAACTGATGACTACACCTCTTTTTCTCTCAGTTCCATTCTCTCAGGGCAGAGTGCCCATCATCAATTCTTCTTGATTCCCCACAGTGCCCATCCTATTCCCTATGAAGATGGAGCTTCTCCTCTAAATAAACCATTAAATAAATAATATTCAATGTCAGTGAGAGCTCTTTGCTTTTTCGGGTGAAAAGCTCACTGAAGTGGTATTAAGTGGTTGCAGAACAGGGACGTCTCGAATTCCACAGGTGAGAATGCCTCATTACAAAGGCCATCTCTTAACAGAGCAGTTACAGAATATGCTTCATCTCATATGGAGAGGGCTCTGATGCCATCTGTACTACAGGAGGAAAACCAGGGCTGCTGAGGTATCCAAACCACTGGGATGTTGCCAGCCAGCAAAGGGCCTGGTTAGGGTGCCCTCTCACTGTCTGAGATCCTCAGACAGGCCCCCAGGGTGTGAATCAGAGCAGTGGAGGAAATTAACATTAAATTAGCTGGCAAGCTCCAGCCAAGAGTACTGGGGACAAGTAGGATGACAGATTACAAGCCAAGTGCTTGACAGCTGGTCCTAAGAGCTGGCTCATTCAGATTTGCTTCCACATCTCTGAACCACAAAGTCATAATTAAATCACAGCAAGAACAATCCCCCACCACTTCTGCCCAGACCTCAGCTTCTCCATGCAGACCAGTTGCTGGTACTGGAATGTGGGCCTCGCCTATTTAATGATGCTAACTGATGGATGGTTGGGATTCTAATCTGAAAGATGTCCCTATGGAGCATAAAATCCCCCTGGAGAAGGCCTAGGTTTTCAAGGCCTATCTATTCCTTTGGTACAAATCTGCTCCAGCTGCCTGAACAATAGATGGGCATGAGACTGGGTGATTTCTACTAGATTGGGATGGGGAGGAATTTGCAGAAGCAGGCTCACTGGCACTCAAAAATGTGTTAACCATCTGGCTCTTTGAAAAGTCCAAGCAGAATCTGAGATGTGCCAGGTCCCCAGTTTACTCTCTGGCATAGTCCATGACTGGACAATTCAGCAGCACAAAGAAATACATACTGTTTGTGTGACTATACTGTCAGGTGCTATATTATATAAAACTATCTATTCACAACAGTACTCGAACAGAGGAAAAGAGAGTTCTGAAGGGATAAGAGCCCAAATATCCACTTGGAATCAGAGAATCTTAGAACTGGAAGAGACCTCAGAGGAAAGATAAAATGCAAAGAATTTGAATGACTTGCCCAGGGCCACAAAGCTAGTTATAGCAGGGCTATGTCTAGAATCTAGGTTTCCTGACTTTCAGCCCATGCTCTTTTTCCTATACACACTGGGCTCACTCCATCCCTTATATGGACAGTGGGTCCCCCCATGAATTTGTTACTCTATTTTTTTTGGTGGGGGGAGGGCATGCCATGCAACTTGTGGGATCTTAGGTCCCTGGCTAGCAACTGAATCTGTGTCCTCAGCAGTGAAAGTGTGGAGTCTTAACCACGGGACCACCAGGAAATTCCCAGGAATCTCTCATTATAAGTTAAGAGAAAGGACTCAGGTGGAAGAAAAGCCAAAATATGAATTACTCCTCGCTAGTGGGCAGGGATGAATAACTGAATAATAACTAGGGGTTGTGAGGAGCCAGCACTGTAGTCTGACCACAGATCTGATGTCCTGTATGATGGAAGACAACAGTATTCCCTTGGAACATATACTGACAATTTTAGGGACAACTTAAAAGGTCTACTAAAATGCAACCCACTGAAAAGCATATGAAATAAAGGTGGCCCTGGGCGTTCTGCCTGTGATGCATAAATTGAGCTATGCACAGTGTGACCCAACTAGGAGCTGCCTGTCTCTTCCTAATGCAAAGGTGTTTGGAAAGGTGATACGCCAAGCTGGGTTGACAGTCTCTAGCTGTGTGGCCATGTGATGATTCCTGTCTTCCTGGACTGTAGTGGAGAAAATAAAAAGCTGGCTTGTGACAGCCAAGGTTAAGTGAGGGAGACATTTCTGCTTCAGCTCTGAAAAGGCTTATGCCATAGAGGTCTTAGTTTCTTAAGTCCATCCCTAAATGGCTTCGGGGAAGGTGGGGACAGGGGGAAGGATTTTCCTTTAAAGAGCACTTGTCCTTTCTTTTGCATCTTCTTCCAGGATACTTTGGCTAATACAACACACACATTTCAACCTGACTGAAGGGGGTGGGGGTGGGACGGAAAGGACAACATTTAGGATAACAAGCAATTTCAGCAGCCAAGAGTAATGCAGTATACTAATAATGAAAACTGTAACACTGAGTTATGCACAGAGCTTCTGTGCCACAGGCAGGTTGACCAGCTCTGTGCACTCAGGCCGTCCACCTGTCAGAGGTGATGCTGGTGATCCTGGCTCTTAAATACTGGTATATGCCAGAAAAAAAAAAAACTGTGGGCAGGTTTTCTGAACCTCAGAGCATCATCCCAGATGACTGTTTCAATGGGCTTACATGCTTAACCTAGTAAAACTGATTGACACTAAGGTTTATTGCCATTGTCCAGTATTGTATCTGGGGTCATTAAAAATGCTCATCACATTTGTCCACAAAAGGCAAGCATTTCTACCAGCACCATTAGGCAGTGATTTCAGGTGCCACATTCAGAAGGCAATCACAGTTCAGTTGGGGAAACCATACATACCATTAAGATTGTGAAACATATAGGAGAATTATCAGACATGTTAACAGACAGACATGGGTTACAGTGGAAAAGCTTGTATTTGGTTAGAGGTACATTTTGGATCCTCATGCTAAAGGATTAAAAAAATTGCTCCAGATATGGCATGTAAAGTAGTAAGTAGTAGGTGGTGGAGGAATCAGTTTGAGTAAGTAGTGGAAGCAGGAAAGGAGGCTAATGCCTGACTAGACAGCTTGAACAGAGGTGCAGGTGGGGATGAGAGCATTAGGCTAGATTTGCCATCAGGACAGACTGGCAAGGGGCCAGTCAAGTCTCCTTGCAGGGAAACCTTTATAACACAGCGGTCTTATCTCGAGACCAATTTACCATTTTACCAAAATTTACCATATTTGCTTTTCCCTCTTTGACTCTTTTAAATGTTCATTATTTTTATTTTAAAAAGTTATTTTTCATTATATAATACATTTAGCTATTTGAAATTCAAATGGTACAAAAGGGTTGAAGTCTCCCTCTCAAAGTTATGTCCCATCCCCCTCCAGATGTTGTCGACAGGCAATGAACATCTCCAGTTTCCCTAGAAATATTTTATAGAGATAAAATCAAATATTTATCCTTCACTTCTTCCCACAAAATGATTTAAATATATGGTTTTGCTTGACTCATTTAACAACATATCTAAGAAATAATTCCATTCCAATATATAAACAATTCCTTTTTGACAGCTGCACAGCATTCCACCAAGAGCATGTGTCATTATTTAGATAACCACTTCTTTATTCTAACCTCAATCTTGGAAGTGGTTTTTATGTTTGCTTTGCAAAATTACTTCCTTGGTGGGCTATAGTTGTCAGCCTCAAGACAGCCTGAATCTCTGATAACTAAAGTTGAAAGCAACTGAGATATTTAAGTTCAGCTTGCTGAAATGATGCAAAAGGCTAAATACTCTTCATCTTAACAAGTGCCTTATCAAAACTTCAGAGGTCTCTAAGGGCAGTAGCCCCTGAAGCCCCTGAAAGCAGCGCTTGCATTAAATACTAACCTCTATACTTCCCCAGTTGGTATAATTTCTCTGTTCCTTTTCATGGCAGGATATAATGCTGGCTGATATTCTTGTCTCTTTAAGTGGGTGTTTTGGTGGTTTATCTTACCCTCTTTCCTCTCTCCTTCAGTGGTAATCATGAGTCCCTAAAGCAGCTCTCTTTCTCCTTGGGGCACTTACAAATAATTTCACTAAATCACAACATATTCAAAGCAACAGAGTCAAGCCAAAATCAATCTTTAGAACTGCTAAGTGACTTTAAATTTTGGGGAAAGTAAATTAGTTCTCTGCAGAGAGAGAAAGTGCCTCATAAAGCAAACCTTTCAGAATTTGAGCCTCTGTGCCTACAGTATGAATACTTTTGTTTTAAAAATTGATGGCTTTGTCTTAAATGAATGGAATCCTGGCAAGCACTCTCCTTCACAGATAAATGTTCTTACAAAACGAAATAATGAACTGAAGCACAGGAGCCTGCCTCCCACAAACTTTAAAAGAATTTATAGGGACTTTACTAGAGGTCCAGCGGTGAAGACTGTGCGTCCACTGCAGGGGGCACAGGTTCAATCCTTGGTTAGGGAACTAAGATCCTGCATGTTGGCAGCATGGCCAATAAATAAATAAATAATAAAAATACAAGAATTTACAAAATAGGAGTTTTTTTCCCGTAACCTCTTCTCCACACGTTTATGACATTTCCATTTCCTGCCTTCATGCTACGGCTGTCTGGGGATGCTCTCCTATACATTCTTGCTATAAACTTTCCCCCATTTTTGTCTTCTCATAAAAGCTCTGAGTCACCTATAGAATTCTCTAGACTCTTCTAGTGGCAGTGAGTGCTGTGTACCTAACCGAACAGTGGTATGGAAGTGAATGAACTGGAATCTCTGGCTTCAGTTTTGTATCACACTAGCTGTGATCTGAACAAGCCATTTTTCTTCAAGTGTAATTGAAGAAGTTAAAAACAAGGAAGTGGGGGTTTAAGTAAAATGATTTCTAAGCTCCCTTTTAGCCCTAAAATTTTATGACTGACATGTTAACATCTTTTTAGATAACATGGCTTAGATCAATTAAAATGTGCATATCTTCAGAAGTCCTCAAAGAATTTAACTGGTAATTTCTGGAATTACAGGTAGTATGGTGGGTAGAATTTTGAGATGGTCCTCAAGATCCCCACACCCTGTAAAATCTCCTCTCCTTGAATGTGGGCAAGACCTGTGAAGAGGACGTGATACCACTCTTGTCATTAGGTTACTTTATATGGACAAGGTAATGGGATAGTCATTCTCATGATTACAATTATGTAAGAACCCATCTCGCACACTGAGGAAAGAGACTCTCCTGCTGGCTTTGAAGAAGTAAGCTGCCATACTGTAAGAGGGCCACACGGCAAGGAACTGAGGTGGCCTGCTGAGAGTGACAGCCAGTATGAAAAAGGAACCTCAGTCCTACAACCAAAAGGAGCTGAATTCTGCCAAGAACCCAAATAAGCTTGGAAGATGACTGTCTGAACTCCAGATGAGAAAGCAGTCCTACTGATGCCTTGATTTCTGTCTTGTTAAAGACTTTGAGCGGAGAACCCAGTTACACTGTGCCTGGACTCTCTCTCTGACTTATGAAAACTAGTATGATAAATAGGTGGTATTTTAAGCTGGAAATTTGTTGTAATTTGTTGTAAGCAAGAAAGTAGGGAAGGTATTTATGGTTGGGAATGTCCTTTAGAGATTCCTCAGATCATACTTTATATGCAGCTATGCTCATTCTAGGTACAGTTTATGGAACTGTCACTTTTCTGCAACTACTATACCAAGCTTCATAAATTAGCTCTTATCAAGGCACTGGCCAAGATCTAATTAAGTTTTAAATTTCTTAACAAGAAAATAAATTAAAACTGCCACCATTCTTTTGGGAATTCAACAGCCTTGCTCTGATTTCAAATGTATTTGATAATTATAAGTCAGTTCATTTTCACAGATTTGGATACAACTTTAGGCTACAACATGTTCCTTAAAACATTACTACATTCAGTAAAAAGCTGATTTAGTTATAGAATTTCAAATCTGGAAGAATGCTTGGCGATATTTATTATAACATCTAACTTGAGGTCAGAGAAACTGTGACTTGCCCATATGTCAAGGAAATTAATGACAAGGGAAGGTGTCATACTCCTCTTGTCCTCCCCCTTACCCTAGGCTTTTATTAGAGAATTATACCATCCTTTTCAGGATCTGATCAGGTTAAGAATTAACTCACTCATTTATTCAACTCAACTCATTTATTAATTAAATATCTACTGCATATAAATAATTATTCTAGGCTCAGAGCAGGACACAAAGATGTGGAAAACATGGTTCTTGTCCTCAAGAATTTACAGTCTAGTAGACAATTACCCTTTGATTGCTACAGATGCTAGAGATATTAATAGGGCACAGACAGTCCTAGGAGCAGGGCTTCCCTGGTGGCTCAGATGGTAAAGAATCTGCCTGCAATGCAGGAGACCTGGGTTTGATCCCTGGGTCCTGAAGATCCCCTGGAGAAGGGAATGGCTACCCACTCTAGTATTGATGCCTGGAGAATTCCATGGACAGAGGAACCTGGTGGGTTATAGTCCATGGGGTCACAAATGTCTGAGTGACTCACACACACACAGTCCTAGGAATAGTGAAGTTAAATAATGAAAATTGGAGATACTAAGGGAACATTTCATGCAAAGATGGGCACAATAAAGGACAGAAACAGCAAGGACCTAAGAGAAGTAGATTAAAAGGAGGTGGCAAGAATATACAAAAGGTACAGTCTTCTGTGTATTCTTGACTATACAAAAAAGGTCTTAATGACCCAGATAACCATGATATAGTCACTCACCTAGAAACAGAAATCCTGGAGTGTGAAGTTAAGTGGGCCTGAGGAAGCATTACTATGAACAAACCTAGTGAAGGTGATAGAATTCTAGCTGAGCTATTTAAAAACTTAAAAGATGATGCAGTTAAAGTGCTGTACTCAATATGCCAGCAAATTTGCAAAACTCAGCAGTGGACCCAGGACTGGAAATGTCAGTTTTCATTCCAATCCCAAAGAAAGGCAATGCCGAAGAATGTTTAAACTGTCTTACAATTATGCTCATTTCACATGTTAGCAAGGTAATGCTCAAAATCCTACAAGTTAGTTTTTAGCAGTATGTTAACCAAGAACTTCCAGATGTCCAAGCTGGATTTAGAAAAGGCAGAGGAACCAGAGATCAAATCGCCAACATCCGTTGAATCACAGAAAAAGCAAAGGAATTTCAGAAAAACATCTACCTCTGCTTCATTGACTACGCTAAAGCTTTTGACTGTGTGGCTTACAACAAACTGTGGAAAATTCTTGAAGAGATGGGAATACTAAACCACCTTACCTGTCTCCTGAGAAACCTGTATGCAGGTCAAGAAGCAACAGGTAGAACCGGACATGAAACAGCAGACTGGTTCCAAATTGGGAAAGGAGTATGTCAAGGCCGTATACTTCACCCTGCTTATTTAAATTCGCAGAGTACATCATGCAAAACGCCAGGCTGGATGAATCACAAGCTTGAATCAAGATTGCCAGGAGAAATATCAACAATCTCAGATAGGCAGATGATACTATTCTAATGGCAGAGAGTGAAGAGGAACAAAGAGCCTCTTGATGAGGGTGAAAGAGAACAGTGAAGAAGCTGGCTTAAAATTCAACATTAAAAAAACTAAGATCATGGCATCTGGTCCCATCCATTCATGGCAAAGAGATGGGGGAAAAATGAAAACAATGACAGATTTTATTTTTTTGGGCTCCAAAGTTACTGAGAATGGTGACCACAGCCATGAAATTAAAATACGCTTGCTCCTTGGAAGAAAAGCTGTGACAAACCTAGACATCAGAATAAAAAGCAAAGACATCACTTTGCTGACAAAGGTGTCTATAGTCAAAGCTATGGTTTTTCCAGTAGTCATGCATGGATGTGAGAGCTGGACCATAGAGAATGCTGAGTGCTGAAGAATGACTGCTGGAGAAGACTCTTGAGAGTCCCTTGGACAGGAAGGAGATCAAATCATTCAATCCTAAAGGAAATCAGTCCTGAATATTCATTGGAAGGACGGATGCTGAAGCTGAAGCTCTAATAGTTTGGCCACCTGATATGAAGAGCTGACTCCCTGGAAAAAACTTCAATGCTGGGAAAGATTGAAGGCAGGAGAAGAAGGGGACAACAGAGGATGAGATGACTGGATGGCATCACTGACTCAATGGATATAAGTTTGAGCAAACTCTGGGAGATAGTGAAGGACGGGGAAAACTGGCGTGCTGGACCACCAGAGAAGTCACAACAACTTCTAAATTAATACAAATCTCAAAAAGTGGCTGAAAAAAGCAGTAGATACTACTTTCTAAGAGGACAAACAGTAAGCCATATCAGGGTCTAGGGTGATATTTTAAAAAATAATTTTGCCAAATTGCCATATCCGGAGAGAATGTTTCTAATCTGTTAGCTCCTTAATGAACTGAAGATAAATAGACAGAGGAAAGTCAGTACTAACAGAACAGGTGGCTGTCTATAGTCATAATTTCAATCTAGTATAATAATAAAGGATTCAGTTCAGTTCAGTTGCTCAGTAGTGTCCACCTCTTTGCGACCCCATGGACTGCAGTACGCAGGCTTTCCCGTCTATCACCAACTTCTGAAGCTTGCTCAAACTCACGTCCATCAAGTCAGTGATACTAGCCAACCATCTCATCATCTGTCATCCCCTTCTCCTCCTGCCTTCAATCTTTCCCAGCATCAGGGTCTTTTTAAATGAGTCAGTTCTTCACATCAGGTGGCCAAAGTATTGGAGTTTCAGCTTCAGCATCAGTCCTTCCAGTGAATATTCAGGACTGATTTCCTTTAGGATAGACTGGCTGGATCTCCTTGCAGTCCAACGGACTCTCAAGAGTCTTCACCAACACCACAGTTCAAAAGCATCAATTCTTTGTCACTCAGCTTTCTTTATAGATGAGAGCAATTGTGTGGTAATTTGAACATTCTCTGGCATTGCCTTTCTTTGGGATTGGAATGAAAACTGACCTTTTTCAGTCCTGTGGCCACTGCTGAGTTTTCCAAATTTGCTGGCATATTGAGTGCAGCATTTTAACAGCATCATCTTTTAGAATTTGAAATAGCTCAGCTGGAATTCCATCACCTCCACCAGCTTTGTTTATAGTGATGCTTCCTAAGGTCCACTTGACTTTGCATTCCAAGATATCTGGCTCTAGGTGAGTGATCACACCATCATGATTATCTGGGTCACAAAGATCTTTTTTGTATAGTTCTTCTGTGTATCCTTGCCACCTCTTCTTAGTATCCTCAGCTTCTGTTAGGTCCATACTGTTTCTGTCCTTTATTGTGCTCATTTAGCATGAAATGTTCCCTTGGTATCTCTAATTTTCTTGCAGAGATCTCCAATTTTTCCCATAATATTGTTTTCCTCTACTTCTTTGCATTGATCACTGAGGAAGGCTTTCTTATCTCTCTGTGCTATTCTTTGGAACTCTGCATTCAAATAGTTTATCTCTCCTTTTCTCCTTTGCTTTTCGCTTCTCTTCTTTTCACAGCTATTTGTAAGGTCTCCTCAGACAACCATTTTGCCTTTTTTGCATTTCTTTTTCTTGGGGATGGTCTTGTTCACTGCCTCCTGTACAATGTCATGAACCTCCGTCCATAGTTCTTCAGGCACTCTGTCTATCAGATCTAATCCCTTAATCTATTTCTCACTTCCACTGTATAATTGTAAGGCATTTATTTGATTTAGGTCATTCAAATAGCTGTGAAAAGAAGAGAGGCGAAAAGTAAAGGAGAAAAGGAAATATATAAGCACCTGAATGCAGAGTTCCAAAGAATAGCAAGAAGAGATAAGAAAGCCTTCTTCAGCGATCAATGCAAAGAAATAGAGGAAAAGAACAGAATGGGAAAGACTAGAGATCTCTTCAAGAAAATTAGAGATACCAAGGGAACATTTCATGCAAGGATGGGCTCGATAAAGGACAGAAATGGTATGGACCTAACAGAAGCAGAAGATATTAAGAAGAGGTGGCAAGAATACATGGAAGAACTGTACAAAAAAGATCTTCACGACCCAGATAATCATGATGATGTGATCACTAATCTAGAGCCAGACATCTTGGAATGTGAAGTCAAGTGGGCCTTAGAAAGCATCACTACGAACAAAGCTAGTGGAGGTGATGGAATTCCAGTTGAGCTGTTTCAAATCCTGAAAGATGATGCTGTGAAAGTGCTGCACTCAATATGCCAGCAAATTTGGAAAACTCAGCAGTGGCCACAGGACTGGAAAAGGTCAGTTTTCATTCCAATTCCAAAGAAAGGCAATGC
>SJYT01051311.1:0-71595 GCA_006410635.1 Cephalophus harveyi | reverse complement strand
AAAGTCCAGTACTTTGGCCACCTCATGCGAAGAGTTGACTCATTGGAAAAGACTCTGATGCTGGGAGGGATTGGGGGCAGGAGGAGAAGGGGACGACCGAGGATGAGATGGCTGGATGGCATCACTGACTCGATGGATGTGAGTCTGAGTGATCTCCGAGAGATGGTGATGAACAGGGAGGCCTGGTGTGCTGCGATTCATGGGGTCGCAAAGAGTCGGACACGACTGAGCGACTGAACTGAACTGAACTGACTGAATGGTCTAGTGGTTTTACCTACTTTCTTCAATATAGGATTATCTCACTCGATTCTCTCAATGGCTTGAGGCAAGGAGTCTATATCACCATTCTACAGATCAGGAAACTGAGGTTTTGAAAGCTTCAGTGACACAAAGCTAGTGAGTTCAAAGACACAAAGCTAGTGAGTTACAGTGATTCAAAATCAGGTTTGAGTTTAAAACCAGAATTTATGCTTACAAACTTCTTGAATATATTTAATTTTCAATAAATGCTAGATGTTGGAAGTGTCTCTGAAAGTATAATAAAACACTGCCACACCCACAAGTAGAGGTGATAAGGAACACCTGGATCGTTAGAAGTTCAGGCGTCCACATCTGTATATCCTATAATTTGATGTCCAGAAATGACAGCTTAGTATAGATATATGTATTTTCTGTTCTGTGGGAGCCTTCAAAGGGGTACCAACTTTCCTTGCTAGATGACCATATTTAAGTAATTGCAGGCTTTTGTGTATTGGTTTTTTCACCGAAGAGTAATATGGTCAGAAAAGTGAAGAACATAGATGTGTCTACTAAGATTTCCTTTGTGGGCATAAGAAGCTAGATTAGACAATTCCAAGAATCTGTGTCACTGTAGCGTATGCACTACAGATGTCAGAGTGTGTCTGAGCTGGAAAACATGGTTCTGAACAGAACAGACAACTGTAGGGGGGAAAACGTCCTAGTCCATATTTAACAGAAGGGCACCGACTCCAAAACATCAGTTTATCAAAAGGACTCTATTCCCACCCAAGAATGGTCAACTCTTAACCAAAGGGAACTAGGAGGAAACAACCTAGTGCCACCCCTCCCTACGCTACTGAGAACCAGAGTTCAGAATGGTGAACCTGCCTTGTCTCCTCCTGGATTACATTTCAGCAAAGATTTTTAAATCCCAGAAGCGTTTTGGGGTATAGAGAGACAACATGATGGTATGGAAAGAATACAGGCTTTGGGATAAGAGAACCCTGAGGTTGAATTCTGGCTCTACTTATTAGCTGAGTGAGCAAGGGTAAGGTGCTTCATTTTATATTTCCTTTTCCATAAAACAGGGGATAATACCACCTTTCAGTAAAAATACTTGGGGTTGCAGAGAGCACCTTGTAGGAGTTATGCCACAGGTTTTACTATTTATTTTCCTGACTTGTCAGGTAATTAGGTAAAGTGTACATATAGAATGACTATACAGAATTGAGGGCAACTATGTCATAAATTATGATTTTCAATTTAAGTGGGCCTGTGCTGGAGAATGACTACTAAAGGTCATGGGCTATATTTGTGCCATTGTTTCCTGTATCATAGTTCAAAGTACACAGGAGATACAACTGGACCTACAAGTTTCCCAAATCTCTAATATTCTAAGGTGTTTTATAATGGGGCTTTTCACCACCTGGAAACCTTTTATTTTCTTGGCAGAAATAAGAACAGAGGCTCTAAGTCATACAGGCCATAGCTCATTCTAGAGCTCCAATTCAAATAATTTCTAACTTTTCCATCATAGGATGCCATGGAGGAGTCATGTTCAATTTTCCATTACCTTCTTCAGCAGACTAGGTAAATCATTCAGACAGCCCTTGAGAGGTTATACATCTAATTTTATGCCCAATATGTGTATGAATAAGCAATAGAACCAAATCCTCTTAAGTGTGAAACAAGAGATGACCCATAGTAGAAACATACTATTAGTTCATGTAGAAAGGTTGTTTCTCCAGATGGTCAGATTCACCAAAGACATCTCATTCTTCCCTGACAGTTGTCTTTTTCACATGGGCCACGAGGAACTAAAGAAATAGCCTCAACAAAATTTGCCATTTTCACTCTAGAGGGATTAGATCACATTGGAATGTAAATCTGCAATTGCCACCTGCCTAGGTTCTCCAACTGTTCCGAGGAACATTAGTTCTGTAAGTTGTTAAAAGACATTTTAGGGCAAGTCAAGTTTGGGAATTTTATCATTCTCTTGGAGATTAATAATGCACATTAGCATATTAAAAAGTTGGCAGGAGTAGTGCCGCAGGAAGAATTTCTGTATAACTTGGCATTTTCCAAACTTATTTGAACCATGGAACACTTTTTTGGGGTTTTGTTTTAAACCCACAGAACCATTAACATATTGCAGTATATAATGTTCTTCACAATGCTGTTTGGGAAATTCTGTGCTAAATTATGTCTAAAGACAGGTTTGCAAGCTCTAAAATAGCCAAGGAAGAGACAGTGCCAGGGCCTCTAAAAGGTGCCAATTTCTGAAGGTCCTAACCTTTTAGGAAAAAATGAAAACAGCTGAGACTGAGAATAGCAGGCAGACAAAGGTACTCATATGTCCATCCAAAGGTACTCTTCCCCCACCTTCCATAGAGATCAGAGGCTCTAATTAGCACCTATCACAACTTGAACAACTTGTATCCTCTTCTTTCTCCCCTGATGATAGATTGTGAGTGTCTTAAGAGCAGAACCCTGTGCCAGCACAGTGCCTATGCTGCTAGCTGAATGAAGCCATGAACCATGCTAAATCTGGTTATATCATCAACCTCATAATGCAAGCAGCAGGCATTTACTCAACATTCACTGCATGACAGGTACAAGGTTAAGTGTTATATGTAGATTTATCCTCAGAACAATCCTGTGAGGTGGATATAGTTATCCTGATTTTAAAAACACAGAATCTAAATTTAGAAACTGCCCAAAGCTACTCAGCTAGTCAGGCTTCTCAGGTGGCTCAGTGTTAAAGAATACACCTGCCAATGCAGGAGATGCAGGAAATGTGGGTTCAATCCCTGCTTGGGAAGATCCCCTGGAGGAGGAAATGGCAACCCACTCCAGTATTCTTGCCTGGAAAATCTCATGGATAGAGGAGCCTGGAGGGCTACAGTCCATGGGGTCACAAAGAGTTGTACGTGACTAAGCATGCACATACACATACACTAAACTAGTCAAAGATGGAGCCAGGATTCAAATTCAGGCTTGTGTTGTTCACCATTGTATTTTTCTTCCTCTCTTCTAAGATGTATCTCAGCAGTGAAATCTCATGATTCTGTGGAAGCAGAACTGGTATAGAACTCAAATCCATGGAAAAATCACTAGTCTGACTATCAGGCTAAGGAAGGTTTAAAAGGGGAGAGTGCAAGGAGAGCCCATAAAAGACAGGCACATCTGGCAGAGGGAAGGAACTTGGAATGGTTGCCAAGCACATGTTAGTCTTTCCATGTGCAATGTATGTCAAGTCTAAAACACAGGGCTTACAGAAGACAGTGAATTCACGACATGAGTTTGTTCTCTGGGTCTGCTGTCAAAGGTGAGGGGTTACTGGCTTGAGATCCTATGTCTTGTTCACATCTATCAAGATATTCACTCATTCACCTATTCATTGATCAAATATTTACAGAATGTCTACTGTATCTTAGCTATTGTCCTAGGCACAGGAAACATATCCAGGAACAAGACAGATAAGCATATTAGTAAATAGGGACAGATAAACACACACACACAAATATACAAGAAAATACCAGGTAGTGATAAATGCTATGATAAAGGCTGTTGGAGCTACCTAGGAAGTGATTTATGACACCTCAGTTACAAGGAGCCAAACACACTGAGGTCCTGGGAAAGTGCACTTGAGGTGAAGGAACAGCCAGAACAAGGGCTTTCAGGTGGGAATGAACGTCGTATATCTAGAAAATAAAAGAAGGACATGCAGAGTGGAGTGAACTGGTAAGAAAGTGATATTTGTTATACTCAAGAGGATATAAGAGCCACGCCACCTGGAGCCCTGTAAGCCCAGGTAGAGAGACTAGAAGTAGAGTGGGCTAGATGGAGAAACAAAGTCAGATTTGGGATTTCTGGAAGTAGAGACATAGATTCATTGAAAAAATAAATATGCACATGAATGAGTATGGAATCAAGGATAATGCTTACTTTTGTTTGTTTACTTCAGTTAAGTGTTTATTGAAAGCCTACTATCAATGTACAAAACATCACAGATAGTAATCTCTACCGATTACCTGTATTTGTGAAAATTCAAGCCCATGTCTATAATTTATGGACAGGAATTGATGACAAGAGTGAAGTCAGAAGATTTTAGGTTAAAAATTACAAAAGCTACAGATAATGTAGTTAGTTTTATATAATTTATACTGAGTAGTCAGGGAAGGGCTCTTTGAAGAAACAGAAGTTAGCCAGGGAAAGAAAGACCATAATTAGGTTTCTTTAAAAAATTCAGTTTTAGGGACTCGCCTGGTGGTCCAGTGGCTAAGACTCTGAGCTCTCAATGCTGAGACCCTGGGTTTGATCCCTGGTTGGGGAACTAGATTCTACATGCCACAACTAAGACCCTGCACAATCAAATTAAAAAAAAAAATCAGTTTTAAATAGACAATACAAATATTCTCATAGTAAATTAAATTCATTTTTTGTTTCTACTTTTGCTTTACTTTGTGGACTACATATGAGTGATATTTAGTTCTTGCTTGCTATAGTGAGTTGAATGTTGGCCCAAATGATATGTCTACATCTTAGGCCCTGGAACTTATGAATGTGACTTTGTTTGGAAGAAGGGTCTTTGCAGATGTAATTAAGAATCCTGAGATGATCCAGGTGGGCCCTAAGTCCAATGACAAGTGTTCTTACAAGAGATAGACAGAAGACAGACACACAGGGAGAAGTGGGTAGGGAGGCCATGTGAAGAGAGAAGCATGACTGGAGTTATGGAGCCACAAGCCAAGGAGTGACTAAGCCACCAGAGGCTGGAAGAGGCAAGGGAGGACTCTTCCCTAGAGCCTTCAGAGGGAATATGGTCCTGCCAACACCTTAATTTCAAATTTGTGGCCTTCAGAGCTGTGAAATAAATTTCTGTTGTTTCAGATCACCGTGTTTGTGATAATTTGTTATGGCAGCCCTAGGAAATGAATGTACTTGGCTTTTCCCTCTTACTTAGCATGAATCTAGGCCAGTTTCCCCTAGATATCTATCTTTTACACTCAGAGAATCCAAAGTTATACAGATGAAACAAACTAAGAAGTCAAAATAAATGCCAAACATCATCTATCTCAAAGCCAAACATATTTCTGGATATCAGATATGACTATATAATTTGTACTGCTGCTTCTATTAGCAAGGATAATGAGGTGTGAACTCTATGGAGAGACTAAACATTGCAGGAAATGGTCTGAAGTTATTTGAAAGAAACACTATCCTTTTTTTTAACTACTAGGTTACACTTTCCTTTGCTATCATTACCCTGAATCATTCTATTTTGTGCATCCAATAATTTTAACACAGTGATTCATCCTATATAATTGTTCCTGAGAGCAAATCTATGATCTTTAGTTAGACTTTTCAAAAAAAGGTATGCAAATATAAAGATGAGCCTATTTATGTTATTTAATAATAAGTGATGACTTCAAATCTTTTATGTTGGACTTACAGATGCTGTCAGATCTGTTCTGTGAAATAAAGCAACATAACCAAAGCTATTCTATAGAAATGACCCTGTGGTATTATACAAATACATGCATAACCTCCCAGAGAAGGCAATGGCACCCCACTCCAGGACTCTTGCCTGGAAAATCCCATGGACGGAGGAGCCTGGTGGGCTGCAGTCCATGGGGTCACTAAGAGTCGGATACGACTGAGCGACTTCACTTTTACTTTTCACTTTCATGCATTGGAGAAGGAAATGGCAACCCACTCCAGTGTTCTTGCCTGGAGAATCCCAGGGATGGGGGTGCCTGGTGGGCTGCTGTCTATGGGGCTGCACAGAGTCGGACACGACTGAAGTGACTTAGCAGCAGCATGCATAAGCTCCATGATTTAATTAATTTTTTCCAAAGGTTTTCACAAAGTTCAGAAGAGGGATTATTTTAAACAAATAAAATTATAGAATTGATGCTTTTGAACTGTGGTGTTGGAGAAGACTCTTGAGAGTCCCTTGGACTGCAAGGAGATCCAACCAGTCCATTCTGAAGGAGATCAACCCTGGTATTTCTTTGGAAGGAATGATGCTAAAGCTGAAACTCCAGTACTTTGGCCACCTCATGCGAAGAGTTGACTCATTGGAAGAGACTTTGATGTTGGGAGGGATTGGGGGCAGGAGGAGAAGGGGACGACCGAGGATGAGATGGCTGGATGGCATCTCTGACTCGATGGATGTGAGTCTGAGTGAACTCCAGGAGTTTGTGATGGACAGGGAGGCCTGGCGTGGTGAGATTCATGGGGTCGCAGAGAGTCGGACACGACTAAGCGACTGAACTGAACTGAACTGAAACAAGCAAGGAGATGAATATTCTTTTTAAAAGTTATGTGGATCAAGAAAATGAAATAAAAGGCATCCCTGTTGGAAAGGAAGAAGTAAAATGATTTCTATTTGCAGGTTGCATGATCTTATATTGGAAAATCTTAAGAAACCCACCAAAAAGTGTTGAATAAGCAATACTGTATTTATAAAACCCGAGTCAATGCTTTGGAGAAATTTAAAAATCACAAATTGCAGTACTCAATGGTGAAATACAAATATTGCCAGGTAAACCAAAAACTAAGAGAATCACTGCCAGCAGATATGTACCATAAGGAATGATAAAGGAAGTTTTTCAAACTGATAGTGATATCAGATAAAAATTTAGATATTCAGGAACAAATGAAAAACACTCAAATTGGTAAGTATGAGTAAATGTGGCTAAGTATAACATTTTTTTGTTAATTTACTAAAAGTATAATTGTTGAAAACAAAAATCCTAACATTATATGATAATGATTATAACATCTATGGAGGAAATATAACATGGCAACAACAGCATAAAAGATGGGGTGACAGTAAATGGAACTATATGAAAGCAAGGTTCTTACAATTAACCTGAAGTGGTACAATATTAACTTTAAGTAAAACATGAAAAATTACAATTTCTAGAGAAATCACTAAAACATACAATGCAAAAAGGTAGAGCTAAAAGGCCACCAGACCCAACTCTATGTCTAGAAGAGATGAACCTTAAATACATAGACAGGTTTAACACAAAAATAGACGAGGACAAACCACGCAAAGAATAACTACCTAAAGATCTGTGCTGTGCTTAGTCACTCAGTCGTGTCCGACTCTTTGCGACCCCATGGACTGGAGCCTGCCAGGCTCCTCTGTCCATGGGGATTCTCCAGGCAAGAATACTAGAGAGGGTTGCCATGCCCTCCTTCAGGAAATTTCTCAACCCAGGGATCGAACCCAGGTCTCCTCCATTACAGGCAGATTCTTTATTGTCTGAGCTACCAGGGAAGCCCAAGAATACTGCAGTGGGTAGCCTATCCTTTCTCTAGGGGTTCCCGATCCAGAAATTGAACTGGGGTCTCCAGCATTGCAGGCAGATTCTTTACCAGCTGAGCTACCAGAGAAGCCCACCCAAAGAGCTAGAGTAATTAAATCAATACCAGACAAAATAGACTTCAAGAAAAGGTATATTACTAAACATAAAGGGGGAATATTTCATAATGACAAAATGGCTAATTCATCAGGAAAACACAATAATCATAATCATTAAATATGTATGTACTTAATACTAGAGCTCAAAATTCATGAAGGAAAGACTGACACCATTTAAAGGGAAAAACAGACAAATTCACACATCCTATTTGGAGATTTTAACATTTCAGTCTCACTAAGAGCAACTAGACAAAAAAATTGGGACATATAAGATCTGAACACTATCAACCCACTTTGACCTGACATTTTTGTAATGTTACATTCAAAAGAATGTACATTCTTTTCCAATGTATATGAAACATTCATCAAAAAAAAAAAAAAAAAACACAAAAAAACCTGACCAAATTCTGGGTCATAAAACAAGTTCTCAGCCCATTTTAATGAACTGAAATTTTATATAGTGTGTATTCCGACCACAATAGAATTAAATTAGAAATAAAAAACAAGAGTATATCTAGAAAAACAAAATATTTGGAAATGAAAAACAACCTATCTTTAAATAATAAGTAATCCACCACAGAAATCATGCAGAAAATCATAAAATATTTCAAACAGAATGATGATGAAAATCCAACAAATCAAAATTTGTAGGATATAGATAAAGCAATGTTTACAATGAAATTTATAGCCTCCAAAGATTATCTTAGAAAAGACAGGTAAAGTTCCATGCTAAGAAACTAAAAAAAGAAAAGCAGAGTATGCATACTGAAAAATAAGTAGAAGGAAGGAAATAATAAAGATATGAGAAGAAATAATGCAAAAGAAAAAACCTGAAAATAAAGTAAAAAATTGATCCTTTGAAAAAATTAAAATTGCTAACCCTCTAGGTAGATTAAGTAAGAAAAAAAAAAGGAGAAAGAGAAGATATTAATCACCAATGTTAGGAATAAAGGCTAGATTTCAGCTTTTATAGATTTTATAGATATCAAAAGGATAATGATAGAATATTATGAACAGCTTTAGGTAAATAAATTAAATAACATACAAAATCCTATCATTTTGCCTTTTCATACTGTTCATGGGGTTCTCAAGGCAAGAATACTGAAGTGGTTTGCCATTCCCTTCTCCAGTGGACCACATTCTGTCAGACCAATATGCTACTGGAGATCAGTGGAGAAATAACTCCAGACAGAATGAAGGGATGAAGCCAAAGCAAAAACAATACCCAGCTGTGGATGTGACTGGTGATAGAAGCAAGGTCCGATGCTGTAAAGAGCAATATTGCATAGGAACCTGGAATGTCAGGTCCATGAATCAAGGCAAATTGGAAGTGGTCAAACAGGAGATGGCAAGAGTGAACGTTGACATTCTAGGAATCAGCGAACTAAAATGGACTGGAATGGGTGAATTTAACTCAGATGACCATTATATCTACTACTGCGGGCAGGAATCCCTCAGAAGAAATGGAGTAGCCATCATGGTCAACAAAAGAGTCCGAAATGCAGTACCTGAATGCAATCTCAAAAACGACAGAATGATCTCTGTTCGTCTCCAAGGAAACCATTCAATATCACAGTTATCCAAGTCTATGCCCCAACCAGTAATGCTGAAGAAGCTGAAGTTGTGCCTACTTCCAGGTTGGGTGCAGGATGCCAGTTTACATAAAATGAGAAACTTACATAAAATCAGAAACTCAGCTCAGTGTTATTTCAGAGTCTGACTTTCTCACCTATCAAATTGCTACTCTTTACAGAGTCCTCAAATAGCTATTCCATGCATTCCATCACAGCTGTGGAGGGGCAGGGTGGAGTGTGCTCACTTACTTAGAAATGGAACCATTTCATCTTACTTAAAAGAAACGGAACCTCCCCAAAGTCTTCTTCTGAACTGGCGAATTTCTTACAAGGCCAAAGTAGAAATAAGCCAGAGTAATGTGGAAACATAGCAGAGGGTCACCTCGCCCAGATTGGGGGGATTGGCCTTGGTGGCAGATAAGGGAGAGTAGGGAAGTTTTCTCAGGGGAAGTAAGATCTTGCTGTCTCTAAGCTAGGTGTAAGGTAGAGAAAGGTATTCTGAATAAAAGGACCAGCAGTGGCACAAATGAGTGAAAGAGTGTGGTATCTCCAGGAAACACAAGCAAAGGATTTTATACAATTGGAGCCCTGTGTGCAGCAGTACAGTGAAGGAAATGGCAAGAGAGGCAGAGGTCAGATCAGACAGCAGAACTTTGGATATATAAAAAATGTTTCAAACTTTTTCAGTTAAAGATGGGAATATCAAGTATTTTGCAATAAAAAATGATATGTAACAAAAATATTTCTTGTGTTCCAGAGATAAATCCCACCCAATAGTGGTATATGGTCCTTTTTAAGTGATGTTGAATTCAGTTTGCCTGTATTTTGTTGAAGCTTCTTGAATTGCTATTCATCAGTGATATACGCATGTAGTTTTCTTCTAGTGCCTTTGTACGGCTCTAGCATTAGTATAAAGGCAATCTCATAAAATGATTTGGGAAGTGTTCCTCCCATTTCAAATTTTTTGGAAGAGTTTGAGAATGATTGGCCTTAATGCTACACAAAATGATCACGTGGATCACAGCTTTGTGCAACTGAATGAAACTATGAACCACGACATGTAGGGCCACCCAAGATGGATGGGTCAAGGTGGAGAGATCTGACAAAACACGGTCCGTTGAAGAAGGAAATGGCAAACCACTTCAACATTCTTGTCTTGAAACCCCATGAACAGTATGCAAAAGCAAAAAGACATGACACTGGAAAATGAACACCCCCAGGTCAATAGGTGTCCAAAATGCTACTGGAGAAGAGTGGAGAAACAGCTCCAGAAGGAATGAAGAGGCTGAGCCAAAGCAAAAACACTGCCCAGTTGAGGATGAGTCTTGTGGTGAAAGTAAAACTCAAAGCTGTAAAGAACAATATTGCTTGGGAACCTGGAATGTTAGATTCATGATTCAAGGTAAATTGGAAATGGTCAAACAGGAGATGATGGCAAGAATGAACATTGACATTTTAGGAATCAGTGAACTAAAATGGATGGGAATGGGCAAATCTGATTCAGATGATCATTGGTGTAAAGCCAAGTGGGCCTTGAGAAGCATCACTATGAACAAAGCTAGTGGAGGTGATGGAATTCCACCTCAGCTATTTGAAACCCTTAAAGATAGTGCTGTTAAAGTGCTGCACTCAATATGTGAGAAAATAAATTTAATCTGACAGTCTGTTTGGATCACAACAAACTGTGGAAAATTCCAAAAGGGATGGGAACACCAGACCACCTTACCTGCCTCCTGTAAAATATGTATATAGATCAAGAAGTAATAATTTGAGCAAGCTCTAGGAAATAGTGAAACACAGTGAAAGACTGCAGCCTGGCCTGCTGCAGTCCATGGAGACAAAAAGAGTCAGACTCATCTGAGCTACTGAACAACAACAAGTGTGTACCATGGAGATTCCTTAAAATCTAACAGTAAAGTTAATGTATTTTCCTTGAAATAGTGAAAGATAGTGAAAGACTGCAGCCTGGCCTGCTGCAGTCCATGGAGACAAAAAGAGTCAGACACATCTGAGCTACTGAGCAACAACAAGTGTGTACCATGGAGATTCCTCAAAAATCTAACAGTAAAGTTAATGCATTTTCCTGCAATACAATCCTGGACAGAGATTCAGAGAATACATGAAAAGATACATGCACCCCAGTGTCCTTTGCAACAAGCAACCTAAACGTCCATTGACAGCTGAATGGATAAAGAAGATGTGATATGTAATGAAATGTTACCAGTCATAAAAAAGAAAGAAATAATGTCATTTGCAGCAATATGAATGGGGGTAGGTTATCACACAGAGTGAAATAAGTCAGATGTAGAAAGACAAATGCTATAAATCACCTATATGTGGAATCTAAAATAGTGATACACATAAACTTATTTACAAAACGGAAATAGACTCTCAGACATGGAAACCAAATATGGTTAACAAAGGGGATAGAGGGGATGGGGAGACACATAAATTAGGAGCTGGGATTAACATATACACAGCACCATATATAGAATAGATAACCAACAGGGTCCTACTGCATAGCACAGGAAATTATTCAATATTCTTGTAGGAAACTTTATTATTTTAAATGAAGACTAAGTATTTCTTTATTGATGTGCTGTTGATTTGCAATGGTATGTTACTTTCTGGAGTACAGCAAAGTGATTCAGTTATACATAGATATATTGTTTTTCATTATGTTTTATTACAAGATATTAAATATTGTCCCCTGTACTACACAGTAGGACCTTGTTCTTTATGCATTTGATATATATTCTTTACATCTGCTACTCCCAAACTCCCAGTCTGCTCTCTGTCAACACCCCATCCTGCTTGACAACCACAAGTTTGTTGTCTTTGTGAATCTGTTTCATAAATAAGTTCATTTGCTCCATATTTTAGGTTCCACATTTAAGTGACTTTATATGGTATTTCAGTTGTCTTTCTGACTTATTTTGCTTATTGTGATAATCTCTAGGTTCACCCATGTTGCTGCAAATGCCATCACTTTGTTCTTTTTTATGGTTGTATATCTGTGTCACATTGTCTTTATCCATTCATTTGCTGATGGACATTTAGGTTGCTTGCAGTAATCTTGGCTATTATAAACACCGCTGCTATGAACACAGGACATATATCTTTTTGAATTATACGCCTGTCTGGATACATGTACTGCAGTAGGACTGCTGGATCATATGGCAATGGTATTTTTGTTTTTTAAAACTCATTTTTATTTATATGCTTTGGCTGAGCTGTGAAGCATTCAGGATCTTTTCCCCAACCAGATATCGAACCCATGCCCCATGCAATGGAGGCATGTCAATAACTTTTAATGGAAATGTCAGAAAAAGAATTTGTGTAAGCTCTCAACATTCAGAAAACGAAGATCATGGCATCCGGTCCCATCAATTCATGGGAAAGAGATGGGGAAACAGTGGAGACAGTGTCAGACTTTATTTTGGGGGGCTCCAAAATCACTGCAGATGGTGATTGCAGCCATGAAATTAGAAGAGGCTTACTCCTTGGAAAAAAGTTATGACCAACCTAGATAGTATATTCAAAAGCAGAGACATTACTTTGCTGACTAAGGTCCAACTAGTCAAGCTATGGTTTTTCTGTGGTCATGTATGGATGTGAGAGTTGGACTGTGAAGAAGGCTGAGCACCGAAGAATTGATGCTTTTGAACTGTGGTGTTGGAGACGACTCTTGAGAGTCCCTTGGACTGCAAGGAGATCCAACCAGTCCATTCTGAAGGAGATCAACTCTGGGATTTCTTTGGAAGGAATGATGCTAAAGCTGAAACTCCAGTACTTTGGCCACCTCATACGAAGAGTTGACTCATTGGAAAAGACTCTGATGCTTAGAGGGATTTGGGGCAGGAGGAGAAGCGGACGACCGAGGATTAGATGGCTGGATGGCATCACTGACTCCATGGGCGTGAGTCTCAGTGAACTCTGGGAGTTGGTGATGGACAGGGAGGCCTGGCGTGCTGCGATTCATGGGGTCACAAAGAGTCGGACACGACTGAGCGACTGAACTGAACTGAACTAGATTGAGACTCTGAGGATCCAGAATCTTTTTACCTTGATATGAATGTTCCAAAGTGGGATTGTGATGGAGACACAGCTCTGTGCTATAACTGACACAAAAATCAAAGAATTGTGTATTTAATGCGTGACTATATGGCATGTAAATTATACCTCAAGAAATCACCTGCATAATAAAAGAGTATATTTCTTTAGCACTTATCTACTAAATAGTGCTACTCCCAAATATTCTTTACCCAGGGGAAGTAAAAACAGATTTAGAAAAAAGATACGTGCATAAATATGCAAAAAACTAT
The DNA here is from genome assembly GCA_006410635.1 of Cephalophus harveyi. Lineage (NCBI taxonomy): Eukaryota > Metazoa > Chordata > Mammalia > Artiodactyla > Bovidae > Cephalophus > Cephalophus harveyi. The sequence continues at coordinate 58,018 of SJYT01051311.1, read as the reverse complement.
TAACAATTCACCACATTTTAACTAGCCCAAACATCTATTATTAAGATAATAGATGAGGATTTTGTGATATACTTTTACAAGGAAAAGTTATTCAGCCCAAAAAACAGAAAGAACTGCTTTCTCAAATAAACCTATGTGACCCTTGGAAAAAACAAAAAACTTACTTGAAGCAAAAGACACAAACATCAAAGTGTACATTGTGATTTATTTCATGTTTATTAAGTTCAACTACTGCCAAACTGTTCGATGTTTGGAAAAACTGAAACTCAGAGAGCATGGCCTTAAAGTGGATGTATTTCAACTGAAATGTGACAGAGAGGTCTTTTCTGCTCCAGTGGATATGACTGATATTTNCCACTAGACCATTCAGGTATGACCTAAATCAAATCCCTTATGATTATACAGTGGAAGTGAGGAATAGATTTAAGGGCCTAGATCTGATAGATAGAGTGCCTGATGAACTATGGAATGAGGTTCGTGACATTGTACAGGAGACAGGGATCAAGACCATCCACATGGAAAAGAAACACAAAAAAGCAAAATGGCTGTCTGGGGAGGCCTTACAAATAGCTGTGAAAAGAAGAGAGGTGAAAAGCAAAGGAGAAAAGGAAAGATATACACATTTGAATGCAGAGTTCCAGAGAATAGCAAGAAGAGATAAGAAAGCCTTCTTCAGCAATCAATGCAAAGAAATATAGGAAGAGAACAGAATGGGAAAGACTAGAGATCTCTTCAAGAAAATTAGGGAACATTTCATGCAAAGATGGGCTTGATAAAGGACAGAAATGGTCTGGCCCTAACAGAAGCAGAAGATATTAAGAAGAGGTGGCAAGAATACATGGAAGAACTGTACAAAAAAGATCTTCACGACCCAGATAATCATGATGATGTGATCACTAATCTAGAGCCAGACATCCTGGAATGTGAAGTCAAGTGGGCCTTAGAAAGCATCACTATGAACAAAGCTAGTGGAGGTGATGGAATTCCAGTTGAGCTGTTTCAAATTCGAAAGATGATGCTGTGAAAGTGCTGCACTCAATCTGCCAGCAAATTTAGAAAACTCAGCAGTGGCCACAGGACTGGAAAAGATCAGTTTTCATTCCAATTCCAAAGAAAGGCAATGCCAAAGAATGCTCCAACTACCGCACAATTGCACTCATCTCACACACTAGTAAAGTAATGCTCAAAATTCTCCAAGCCAGGCTTCAGCAATAAGTGAACTGTGAACTTCCTGATGTTCAAGCTGGTTTTAGAAAAGGCAGAGGAACCAGAGATCAAATTGCCAACATTTGCTGGATCATGGAAAAAGCAAGAGAGTTCCAGAAAAACATCTGCTTTATTGACTATGCCAAAGCCTTTGACTGTGTGGATCACAATAAACTGTGGAAAATTCTGAGAGAGATGGGAATACCAGACCACCTGACCTGGCTCTTGAGAAACCTGTATGCAGGTCAGGAAGCAGCAGTTAGAACTGGACATGGAATAACAGACTGGTTCCAAATAGGAAAAGGAATACGTCAAGGCTATATATTGTCACCTTGCTTATTTAACTTATATGCAGAGTACATCATGAGAAACGCTGGACTGGAAGAAACTCAAGCTGGAATCAAGATTGCCAGGAGAAATATCAATCACCTCAGACATGCAGATGACACCACCCTTATGGCAGAAAGTGAAGAGGAGCTAAAATGCCTCTTGATGAAAGTGAAAGAGGAGAGTGAAAAAGTTGGCCTAAAGCTCAACATTCAGAAAACGAAGATCATGGCATCCAGTCTCATCACTTCATGGGAAATAGATGGGGAAACAGTGTCAGACTTTATTTTTTGGGGCTCCAAAATCACTGAAGATGGCAACTGCAGCCATGAAATTAAAAGACTCTTAGTCCTTGGAAGAAAAGTTATGACCAACTTAGATAGCATGTTCAAAAGCAGAGACATTACTTTGCCAACTAAAGTCCGTCTAGTCAAGCCTATGGTTTTTCCTGTGGTCATGTACGGATGTGAGAGTTGGACTGTGACGAAGGCTGAGCACCGAAGAACTGATGCTTTTGAACTGTGGTGTTGGGGAAGACTCTTGAGAGTCCCTTGGACTGCAAGGAGATTCAACCAGTCCATTCTGAAGGCGATCAGCCCTGGGATTTCTCTGGAAGGAATGATGCTAAAGCTGAAACTCCAGTACTTTGGCCACCTCATGCGAAGAGTTGACTCATTGGAAAAGACTCTGATGCTGGGAGGGATTGGGGACAGGAGGAGATGGGGATGACAGAGGATGAGATGGCTGGATGGCATCACTGACTCGATGGACGTGAGTCTGAGTGAACTCCAGGAGTTTGTGATGGACAGGGAGGCCTGGTGTGCTACGATTCATGGGGTCGCAAAGAGTCAGACACAACTGAGCGACTGAACTGAACTGAAAACAGCTAAAATAATTTTGAAAAAGAAGAATTCAGTTGGAAGATTTTATAATACATGACACTTAAAGAATTTCTATAAGGCTGCTATAAGGTAATCAAGACAGTGAATATCGGTATAAAGTGAAAGTGAAAGTCACTTAGTCGTGTCTGACTCTTTGTGACCCCATGCTCTACACAGTTCATGGAATTCTCCAGGCCAGAACACTGGAGTGAGTAGCCTTTCCCTTCTCCAGGGTATCTTCCCAACCCAGGGATCAAACCTAGGTATCTTGCATTGTGGGTGGATTCTTTAGCAGCTAAGTCACAAGGGAAGTTCAACATACTGGAGTAGGTAGCTTATCCCTTCTCCAGCAGATCTTCCCAACCCAGGAATCAAACCAGGGTCTTCTGCATTGCAGGCGGTTTCTTTACCAACTGAGATATCAGGGAAGCCCATTGGTATATAGATGTATAGATCTCCACTTAAAAGGTCATCTGATTTTTGATAAAGGTGCCATGGAGGGTTTTTTCCAACAAATAGTGCTGGTACAACTGAATATACTAAAATACTGAAATTTTGACTTTTATTTCACACCGTATTTAGAAATATGGATTAGAACTCTTATATGAAATACAAGAGTTAAAACACTATATAGGGGAATATCTTAACAGTTTGGTGGGCTTCCCAGGTGGCGCTAGTGGTAAAGAATGCCTGCCTATGCAGGAGACACAAGGGGGTCAGGTCTGATCCCTGGGTTGGGAAGATCCCCTGGACTAGGAAATGGCACCCTATCCAGTATTCTTGCCTGGAAAATTCCATGGGCAGAGGAGTCTGGAGGGCTACCGCCCATGGGGCCGCAAAGAGTAGGACACGAATGAGCAATCAAGCACAAAGGTTTATTAGGATGAGAAAGTAATAACCAAAAAAATTTGATAAATTAAACTTTATTAAAAAGAAGAATTTCCACTACTCAAAAGACCTCATGAAAAAGTGAACAGGCAAGACGAGACTAGGAAACTATTCACAAAATATATATATCTTATATAGGGTTTATATTAGAACATAACAAGAACTTCCACAATTCAGTAAGACAAGCAACTTATAAAAATGGGCAAAAAATCTGAACAGACATGTCACCAAAGAAGGTATCTGAATGACGAGAACACAAAAAGCTGCTCAATAGCACAGGTCATCAGGGAAGTACATATTAAAAATACAATGAGACACTTTAATGTACATTCCAGAATCACAAAAATAAAAGATACTTCGTGGAAAAGTGTCTGAAAGTTTTTTTTTTTTTTAATAAAAGAAATACCTTTCTCTGGACTCAGAAATATATTCCTAGGTATTTATCCGAGAAAAATGAAAATATGTACTCTCAAAAAGATTAACACAAGAATGTTCATAGTGGCTTGATTCAAGATAGCCAATAACTGGGAACAGCTAAGGTGCCCAACAGAAGAAAGGGTAAACAAATTTTGGAATAGTCGTACAATAGATGACTATTCATAAAAAAGGAACAAAACAAACTACTTATGCGTAACAACGTGGGTGGATCTCAAAACCAGGCTGAGAGAAACTGAGTGTTCATGGTACAATTCCGTTTGTATGAAGTTCTAGAACAAACAAAATTAATCTACGGTGGAAAATATACAGAATTAAGGTTGCCTCTTGATAACTAGGGGCAGAAATTAACTGCAAAAGGGCACAAGGGAACTGTAAACAACTACTGGACTTCAGTTAATATTCATGCTGAAGTACTTAGGAGTGACGTACACTTATGTCTCTAACGTACCATCAAAAAAAATGAGGAACTGATAAACAGAAGGATGAATATATGCACAGATATCAGAGAAATATAGCAAAATGTTAACTGAGCTGGACACATGGATGTTCTCTGAATAATTAAACTATTGTGTATGTTTGAAGTTTTTCATAAAATTGGGAAAAACTGCTTGCAATTGCTCTGCTCTCTCCCATTGCCTGTACAAATTGGAACTGAAGTTGTATGAAGTAAGCCAGTGGAGGTGCTATTCTCAGATTCATGATTTTATCTTTAAAGAAAAACTCAAAAACTAACATGAAAAGGAAACCAAACTATTCCTTCCCAACAAAGAATGAATTAAAATGAACAGCAACTTTAGCTTCACATTATATATGTCATGACTCTGGCTCTGATAAGAGGACTTCCAAATTCCATGCACTGGTCCTCAGCTTAGATGCGTTTCTAAGACTAGTCAGTTAAAGATGGGCATCTGCCTTGACTATAGTGTTTAGCTCAAGAAAATGTATTTGCTGAACTTGGCCTCTCAGGGTGAAATGCAAGGCCCATGCAATGTCAAAAAAACAAAGCAAATCAAAAACAATGTCAAGAAAAATTTACATATTTCTGTTAAGGAAGGGTAGTCACCTAATGGATTACAGATTCACTGTTTATAGCTTCAAAAAAACACTTTTGGGTTTCATTACCTTTATCAAGAGATGCCCCAGCCATATGGTAAAAGCTCAATGCAGTGTCTACATCATTAATATTCTTTAGGAAAGTAAAGAAGTTCTCCACTTCCTGAAATGTCAGCCCCTGAAAGAAGAAAAACAGTAAGGTAAGGCAGGAACCTGTGCAAAAAGCAGCATAAAATGCAGAAGACTAGGCAGTTACTCATGCCTATAAATCAGAAATTTATGCTATGTCTGGAACAGAGACTTAACAAATTACTCAAGGAATGTCAAATTTACAAACAACAGGGGAACAAAACGTTGGAATTTTACCCTAAGAAAGGCATGCTAGCTAATTGTTTTCCCCTCATATGTAAAATCTGACATGAAGCTGTTTAGTGATGGCTGGATATCTTTAATCAAAATATTTCTAACTATATCCTCCAATTAGCCACAGTATCTGTTGTGACACTCTCTAAATGAGCTGTAGCCACTTGATTTGTTATACATCTTAACAAGTAAGACCCACTAGGACTTTCATTTTAATAACCTACTCAATAGGCAGTCAAGCTTTTTTGAGGCTTAAGCTAATTAAAGAATCACCAAAGTCAGTGATATACATGGGAACAGTTTCAGAATTTAGTAGAACCCAAGCAACTGGGAAAGTTGTTCATTATACCAATTTAAAAGCTACTAACGAAGCAATGAAGCAACTGGCCATGTAACTTTAATTTGATGAAATTTCTGTGAATGAGGAAATTCTTTTCAAAAGCTAGTCAAACATTTGCTGATCTTTAATTCTACCTTTTATGATGGCTCAAGAGAGTAGTTGGATAAAGAGAGATTAGAGGGAGGAAGATCTGTCCTATTTGCCTGCTTCCCATTTCTCACACATCATGCTGGGATGGAAATGAATACAATTTCAAAGAAGTGAGTAACACTGGGAAGACACTGAGGTAATGCATTTTAATGAAGCATAAGGTCCTTAATGGACTGCAGATGTTGACAGGCTTCTAACCAGTACTGCTCCTCTTCCGATTTCCATTTCCCCAAACCATAGAGCCTGGGCTTCCCAGGTGGCACAATGGTAAAGAATCCACTTGTCAGGAGACATGGGTTCTATCGCTGGGTTGGGAAGATCCCCTGGCGTAGAAAAAGGCAACCTGCCCTAGTATTCTTGCCTGGAAAATTCACTGGGCAGAGGAGACAGGTGGGCTATTGTCCATGGAGTTGCAGAGCTGGACATGACTAAGCATGCACGCAAACTACAGAGCCTAGGAATTCTTATCTGTAACTCAGTAAAAAGGAAAACTTAACATAGACTACAGTACTTTCCTGGTTAGTACCAGGAAACTGGCCAATGATATCTTTATCAATCTAACTAAGAGCTAAAATACTGTATGATTATGTCATATAATCTTCTTAGTTTTTCCCCTTCAGTTCAGTTCAGTCACTCAGTCGTGTCCAACTCCTTGCGACAACATGGACAGCAGCACGTCAGGCCTCCCTGTCCATCACCAACTCCCAGAGCTTGCTCAAACTCGAGTCCAACGAGTTGGTGATGCCATCCAACCGTCTCATCATCTGTCATCCCCTTCTCCTCTTGCCTTCAATACTTCCCAGCATCAGAGTCTTTTCTAAGAAGTCAGTTTTTCACATCAGGTGCCCAAAGTATTGGAGCTTCAGCTTCAGCATCAGCCACTTCAATGAATATTCAGGACTGGTTTCCTTTAGGATCGACTGGTTGGATCTCCTTGCAGTCCAAGGGACTCTCAAGAGTCTTCTCCAACACCACAGTTCAAAAGCATCAATTCTTTGGCACTCGGCTTTCTTTTACGGTCCAACTCTCACATCCATACACGACTACTGGAAAAACCACAGCTTTGACTAGATGGACATTTGTTGGCAAAGTAATGTCTCTGCTGTCTAGGTCATAGCTTTTCTTCCAAGGAGCAAGCCTTTTAATTTCACGGCTGCAGTCACCTCTTTTGGGGCCCAAGAAAATAAAGTCTCACTGTTTCCATTGCTTTCCCATCTATTTGCCATGAAGTGATGGGACCAGATGCCATGATCTTAGTTTTTTGAATGCTAAGTTTTAAGCCAGTTTTTTCACTCTTCTCTTTCACTTTCATCAAGAGGCTCTTTAGTTCCTTTTCGCTTTCTGCCATTAGAGTGGTGTCATCTGCATATCTGAGGTTATTGATATTTCTGCTGGCAATCTTGATTCCAGTTTATGCTTCATCCAGGTTGGCATTTTGCATGATGCCACAAGGTGACAATATACAGCTTTAATGTTCTCCTTTCCCAATATGGAACCAGTCCATTGTTCCATGTCTGGTTCTAACTGTTGCTTCTTGATCTACATACAGATTTCTCAGTAGGCAAGTAAGGTGGTCTGGTATTTCTATTTTTTTTAAAGAATTTTCCAGTTTGTTGTGATCCACATAGTCAAAGGCTTTGGCATAGTCAGTGAAGCAGAAGTAGATGTTTTTCTGGAACTCTCTTGCTTTTTCTATGATCCAACAAATGTTGGCAATTTGATCTCTGGTTCCTCTGCCTTTTCTAAAAGCAGCTTGAACATCTTAAGTTCTTGGTTCATATACTGTTGAAGCCTAGCATGGAGAATTTTGAGCATTATTTTGCTAGCGTGTGGGATGAGTGTAATTGTGCATTAGTTTGAATATTCTTTGGCACTGCCTTTCTTCGGGATTGGAATGTAAACTGACCTTTTCCAGTCCTGTGCCCACTTCTGTGTTTTCCAAATTTGCTGGCATATTGAGTGCAGTACTTTAAAGCATCATCTTTTAGGATCTGAAATAGCTCAGTTGGGATTCATCACCTCCACTAGCTTTGTTTGTAGTGATGCTTCTAAGGCCCACTTGACTGCACTCCAGGATGTCTGGTTCTACGTGAGTGATCACACCATTATGGTTATCTGGGTCATGAAGATCTTTTTTGTATAGTTCTTCTGTGTATTCTTGCCACCTCTTCTTAATATCTTCAGCTTCTGTTAGGTCCATACCGTTTCTGTCCTTTATTGTGCCCATCTTTGCAAGAAATATTCCCTTGGTTTTTCCCCTTAGAATCACCGAATTTAAACATTTTAAAACTGTAGAACATGAGGATCAAATAGAAAGGTGTGTAAAACATAAACATACAAATGAACAAACTCTGTAAAATGAAGTTTTACACTCATAAAAACTCAATTCAGGTCAAGAAGCAGATTACTGTCAGCATCCCAGGAGCCTCCCTCCCCTTTCCCAACAATGGCCCTTTACAGTCATGAGCCTCTTCTCTGTGATAAAAACCATTCTGAATTTTAGGAGATTCATTTCCTTGCCTTTCATAAAAAATAGCTTTTCTATCTATTTATGCATCCTTTAACATATGTTTAAGGAGTTTAAGTATATCTACTTTTGAATTTTATAGTTGGAACCATGCAGTATGTATTCTATTATATATGGTTTCTGGCTTTAAAATATACATATATATTTGGTTGCACCACATGGCATGTAGGATCCCAGTTCCCTGAGCAGGGATTGAACCTGCATCTCCTGCACTAGAAGCACGGAGGCAGGCAATGGATTGCCAGGGAAGTCTCTGGCTTCTGTCTTTAACATTTTTTAATATTTTTGTGTATGTCTGTAGTTCATTCACTTTTATTGCTGTAAGTATTCCATTGTGTGACTATTCTATTTGGGCTATTTCCAGTTTTTGGAAATTATGAACAGTGGTCCATCTTATTTAAAAATTCATTCAAACATTTATGGAGCACCTAGTATGTACCAAGTCCCATAACTTTTGGTGGTGAACTGGAATGCCTATATTAAATAATTTCTTCTCAACTTGAAGTCATTCTCATGGTCTTGACTTAGAGCACCCAGAGGTAAAGTTCATTCCTTGTAAAAATGCTACAATATGCTAACTAATGTAAGCACTAGGCAATGGCACCCCACTCCAGTACTCGTGCCTGGAAAATCCTACGGATGGAGGAGCCCCGGTAGGCTGCAGTCCATGGGGTTGCTAAGAGTCGGATACGACTGAGTGACTTCACTTTCACTTTTCACTTTCATGCATTAGAGAAGGAAATGGCAACCCACTCCTGTGTTCTTGCCTGGAGAATCCCAGGGAGTGGGGAGCCTGGTGGGCTGCCCTCTATGGGGTCGCACAGAGTTGGACATGACTGAAGCGACTTAGCAGCAGCAGCAGGCTATAACATAATACGAGGAGAATTCCACTGGATCAGAAGCACAGGTTTTACATCATCTGCTTATGAATGGATACGCTAATACCATCTTCTCTTTCCATCAAAAGACATTAATGGAAGAGTATTCAGTCTTTAAAAGGAAAGAAATTCTGATACATGCTACAAAGACAAACTCTGAACACACTATGTCAAGGGAAATAATACAAATTACAAAAAATACAAAGGACAAATACTGTATGATTCCACTTATATGAATTACCTAGAGTAGTTAAATTCCTAGAGACAGGAAGTAGAATGGTGGTTTCCAGGAGTGGGGAGAGGGATAATGAGGAATTATTGTTTAATGGTATGGAGTTTTAGTTTGGGAAGATGAAAAAGTTCTGGAGATGAATGACGGTTTTGGTTGCACAGCAGTATGAATGTACTTAGTACTATTAAACCATTTAAAAATGGTTAAAATGGTAAATTTTGTTCTATATTTTTAATGGCAAATTAAAAAATGCTAAAGCTTTTCTCCTTTTTAAATTCTACATATGGATTTCCACAGGGTAGGGGAGCATTGGTGTCTGAGTTTATGGGTGTGGAGATTCCTTAAAAAACTGGAAATAGAACTGCTTTATGACCCAGCAATCCCACTGCTGGGCATACGCACCAAGGAAACTAGAATTGAAAGAGACATGTGTACCCCAATGTTCATCGCAGCACTGTTTATAATAGCCAGGACATGGAAGCAACCTACACGTCCATCAGCAGATGAATGGATAAGAAAGCTGTGGTACATGTACACAATGGAGTATTACTCAGCCATCATAAAGAATACATTTGAATCGGTTCTAATGAGATAGATGAAACTGGAGCCGGTTATACAGAGTGAAGTAAGCCAGAAAGAAAAACACCAATACAGTATACTAACACATATATATGGAATTCAGAAAGATGGTCATGATAACCCTGTATATGAGACAGCAAAAGAGACACAGATGTACAGAACAGACTTTTTGACTCTGTGGGGGAGGGAGAGGGCGGGATGATTTGGGAGAATGGAGTTGAAACATGTATAATATCATATAAGAAACGAATCGCCAGTCTAGGTTCAATGCATGATACAGGATGCTTGGGGCTGGTGCACTGGGATAACCCAGAGGGATGGTATGAGGAGGGAGGTGGGAGGGGGGTTCAGGAGTGGGAACTTATGTACACCCGTGGCGGATTCATGTTGATGTATGGCAAAACCAATACAGTATTGTAAAGTAAAAAAAAAAAAAAGAAAAAAAAAATAAAGGGGGGGGGGGAGAAAGGATTTTTAAGGCTAAAAGGTTAACATAAATTCCTAAAACTGAAAGGGCAACCTCTAATCTGTGTTAATTTACTGTGAAACATTAAAGATGACAGTGCTTACATTGAGAATTATTAGAGAATAGAAAAATATAAATTGAGGGATTATTCATTTGATGACAGAAAAACAGTGGAATATAAATCATATTAAGCCATTATTAAATAAAAATATGCAACATTTTGCCTTTTACTACATAAATATAATTAAAATTTTTATATTAGCACCACTTATATTTCCACCACTGTTCTACTAGGAACAGTGAGGAAAATAAAATTGCTTTGGATATGGGTCTTATAGAGCTTAAAATTTTGATAGGCTTCCTTAAAGAAAAGGTGATGCTATTCACAAAATTATTATTTCTTGGTAACTGCTCAGTAAAAAGTCCAAAGATTTATTAGAATAAAGCTAGAATAAGGGTGCAACATGAAGTTTGTGGATAGAAAGTGCAAAGACAGGCTTTTTGAAAGTTGAGTTGCTCGGACTTAGAAGGCTATAGCTTAAGTAAAATCTTTTGTTGGGTGACTTCAACTGCAGATATAGTAGTCAAAAGGAAATACCCTTCTCTTAGGCTTGGCATCAAACAGATTTTTAAAAATATATACTATGGGGAAATAGAAGAAGCAGGAGTTATTTTATTCTGTGGCCAGATTTTCAACAAACCAACTGAAAGAACTTACACGACTGGACTAAAAATATATATATAAAATTAATAGTACTTTGACTCTATTTCTTTATGTTCTTTTAAAATGAATTTAACATTAGAGAAGTTGTTGAACAAGCATACAGAATTGTCTTTCAAAACTAAAAGCAATTGATACAATGTTCAGAAAAAAACCAGAAAATCTTTATGACCTTGGGTAAGGCAGAGTTCTTAGATATGACACCAAAAACAATCCATAAACAGAAAAAATTTGATATATTAGATTTTATCAAGGTTAAAAATTTTGTGCTTAAAAATACTGAGAAAACAGACAGATCACAGACTGGGGAAAATATTTTAAAATCATATATCTGATAAAGCATTTGCATCCAGAACTATATAAAGAACTCTTTTTTTTAATTACAACATCATGATTTATTAAAGCACAGCATTCTGTACAACCAAGGGCCTTAACAGTTGTCTATTCTCAGCCAAACTTCTCTATAAGTTAGTTTCTCTTAATAAAAAACATGTTATACTTCAAATTAGTAATTTAACTGATGAGGAAGTTACTATAATACCTATTTTAACATTGCACAAATCTAACTCCCTACTGGACATTAATGTAAAATCCTGACATAGAATTTGATTTAAAACTTCTCAAAATAAATTCATTAAAGCAGTTTCCCTGTGAAAATATGTAAGAATGAAAGCTAGCATAATAGCAGGTGCAGTCTTTACATTTTATTAACCATAGAAGATACTTTTATAAAGAGTCTAATAAAGACATTAACTCTGCAAAAGCTGATGAGATTTACAGTCTTAAATACAAGCACCAACACAGAAAGGATATTGTGTCAGTTCAGTTCAGTTCAGTTCAGTCACTCAGTCGTGTCTGACTCTTTGCGACCCCATGAATCGCAGCACGCCAGGCCTCCCTGTCCATCACCAACTCCCGGAGTTCACTCAGACTCACGTCCATCAAGGCAGTGATGCCATCCAGCCATCTCATCCTCTGTCGTCTCCCTCCTCCTGCCCCCAATCCCTCCCAGCATCAAAGTCTTTTCCAATGAGTCAACTCTTTGCTCGAGGTGGCCAAAGTATTGGAGTTTCAGCTTTAGCATCAGTCCTTCCAATGAACACCCAGGACTGATTTCCTTTAGAACTGACTGGTTGGATCTCCTTGCAGTCCAAGGGACTCTCAAGAGTCTTCTCCAACACCACAGTTCAAAAGCATCACTTCTTCGGCGCTCAGCTTTCTTCATAGTCCAACTTTCACATCTATACATGACCACTGGAAAAACCATACCCTTGACTAGATGGACCTCTGTTGGCAAAGTAATGTCTCTGCTTTTCAATATGCTATCTAGGTTGGTCATAACTTTCCTTCCAAGGAGTAAGCATCTTTTAATTTCATGGCTGCAGTCACCATCTGCAGTGATTTTGAGCCCCAAAAAATAAAGTCTGTTTCCACTGTTTCCCCATCTATTTCCCATGAAGTGATGGGACCAGATGCCATGAGCTTAGTTTTCTGAATGTTGAGCTTTAAGCCAACTTTTTCACTCTCCTCTTTCACTTTCATCAAGAGGCTTTTTAGTTCCTCTTCACTTTCTGCCATAAGGGTGGTATCATCTGCATATATAAAAGTCCATTAATTCTACACTTAAGAGGATCATTTCTTTATGTAAGGATAATCTCATTTATGAATTACACACGATATGTAGTTTAGGATCCATCTACATTATGCTTGTAACTTCATGCTGCTGCTGCTGCTGCTGCTAAGTCGCTTCAGTTGTGTCCGACTCTGTGCGACCCCATGGACTGCAGCCTACCAGGCTCCTCCGTTCATGGGATTTTCCAGGTAAGAGTACTGGAGTGGGTTGCCATGGCCTTCTCCTCAGAATTATATAAAGAACTCTTACAACTCAATAATGAGATAATAATAACCCAATTAAAGAAAAGATCTGAACAGACATCTTCCAAATAAGATATATGAATGGCTAAAGAGTACATGAAACAGTGCTTCAGATCATCATTCATTAGAGAAATGCAAACTAAAATCACAATGAGATATCACTACATATCTATTAGGATGACTAATTAAAGAGACAGATAATAACAACTTTTGTGAGGATATGGAGAAAATGAATCCATGCATTGCTATGGAATGTAACTTTGGAAAACAGTAGGCAAATTTCTTAAAAAGGACGTTTCACAAAATTTTACTATATGACCCAGCTAGCCACTCCTAGGAATCTCCTTAAGAGATATAAAAACATAGATGCACATCCAAGATTTGTATGTAAATGTTTCTACCAGCCTCAATTTGGAAACAATTCAAATGTTCACTAGCTGGTGAAGGCAGAAACAAGATATACTATCTATACAGTGGAATATTATTTACTATTCAGTAATAAAAAGTTATAAACTATTAGTATATAGTTTATACTGAATAGTAAACAGTATTTCTGAATAGTAAATAGTATTCCATTGAATGGATAGTAAACAGTCTTCCACTGCATAGTAAAGCAGAGACATTACTTTGCCAACAAACGTCCATCTAGTCAAAGCTGTGACGTTTTCAGTAGTCATGTATAGATGTGAGAGTTGGACCATAAAGAAGGCTGAGTGCCGAAGAATTGATGCTTTTGAACTATGATGTTGGAGAAGACTCTTGAGAGTCCCATGGATTGCAAGGAGATCAAACCAGTCAATCCTAAATCCTGAATATTTACTGGATGGACTGATACTGAAGCTGAAGCTCCAGTACTTTGGCCACCTGATGCAAAGAGCTGACTCAATAGAAAAGACTGACTCAATGCTGGGGAAGACTGAAAGCAGGAGAAGGGGATGATGGAGGAAAAGATGGTTGGATGGCATCACCAACTCAATGGAGATGAGTTTGTGGAGATGGTGAAGGACAGGGAATCCTGGTGTACTGCAGCTCATAGGGTCGCAAAAAGTTGGACATGGCCGAAGAACTGATGCTTTTGAACTGTGTTGGAGAAGACTCTTGGGAGTCCCTTGGACTGCAAGGAGATCCAACCAGTCCATTCTGAAGGAGATCAGCTCTGGGATTTCTTTGGAGGGAATGATGCTAAAGCTGAAACTCCAGTACTTTGGCCACCTCATGAGAAGAGCTGACTCACTGGAAAAGACTCTGATGCTGGGAGGGATTGGGGGCAGGAGGAGAAGGGGATGACAGAGGATGAGATGGCTGGATGGCATCACTGACTTGATGGATGCGAGTCTGAGTAAACTCCAGGAGTTGGTGATGGACAGGGAGGTTTGGCGTGCTGCGATTCATGGGGTCGCAAAGAGTCAGACACGACTGAGTGACTGAACTGAACTGAACTGAGTGACTGAACAACAGTTCCACTGTATGGACAGTAAATAGTATTCTATTGTATGCATGAATAAACCTAAAAATATAAGTAAAAGAAGCCAGACACAAGACTTCAGTATTATATGAATGCATTTATATGAAATTTCTAGAAAAGGCAAGTCTATAGAAACAAAAGGAAGATTTATGGCTGTGTGGGACTAGGGTGGAAATGGGTATTGACTATAAACTAGCATGAGCACTCTTTTTTCGGGTGATGGAAATCTTCTAAAACTAGATATTGCAGTAATGACTGAAAATTTACTAAGTTTGCTAAAAATCATCGATGGGTGTCACTTTACAAAAAAATCATTCATGGATGAATTGTACACTTAATTTACATATGCTGCTAAGTCACTGCAGTCGTGTCTGACTCTGTGCAACCCCATAGACGGCAGCCCACCAGGCTCCCCCATCCCTGGGATTCTCCAGGCAAGAATAGTGGGTTGCCATTTCCTTCTCCAATGCATGAAAGTGAAAAGAAAGTGAAGTCGCTCAGTCGTGTCCGACTCCTAGCGACCCCATGGACTGCAGCCAACCAGGCTCCTCCGTCCATGGGATTTTCCAGGCAAGAGTACTGGAGTGCGTTGCCATTGCCAATTACACCTCAATAAAATTTAAAAAATAAAAGGCAGTTATAGTAGAATGAGAAGAGAAGGAAGGAAAATTTGACTTCCTCTGGAGTCAGCTGTAAATTTAGTGTCTCATATTGAGAGGTCATGGGTGGTACAGACACACTGTAATGATTCTCTTGTGTTGTCTTTTAACTGGTCATAGTAAATCCATCTGCCAATAATCAACCCAACTGCCTGAGTTTCCTCTATGGCCCATTAAAAAAAAGGAAAAGTCTCCTTCCTTCTCTCTTATATGCTATGCTTCTCACCAATCTATAATCTGCTCAATTTTTCTGAAAATTTTAAAATTTAGTTTTAAAAAACATTTACATTATTTTTATACTAGGTAATATATGTTGTACAGTACAACGTTATTCTTCCTCTATCCTTGTCATCTAGTCTCCTACCTCCATATGGTCACTGTCAATAAGTGGGTACCCTTTCAGAGGTGTTACTATGCTTTTCTTGCTCCAACAAAGCATTGTCCCATTGCAAAGCCCAGAGGTTTCTTCAACTGGTTGCTGCCTGGCAGTAGGGGGAAGTTACACCATTTCTATTAGTTACATTTCTTTAAGAATCTAAATGTCCTGAAACATCACTTTTCTTTCTATGTTCCTTCCTACTGTTGACAAAATATCAGTGACACCCAGTGTCAACTGGAAACCCCCAAACTTCTTAATGTAGTATACAAGGTCTTCTACAATCTGGTTCCATAATTTACCTTTCTAGCTATCTCACTAAGAGACAGGCTATAGTCTAGTAACATTGTTTTTTTTGTTTACTCCAAACTCTTCTGCTTATTCAAATCATAGAAAACAGTGACAATAAACAGATTCATTAGTAGGATGATTATGGACTCTGGAACGAGATAGCCTGGCTTTGAATCCCAGTGCCACCTCTTAAGACACTGTGTGTTCTCAGACAAATAACAAAGGTTCGGAAAAAGCATTTTTCATCTCAAAAATGGGGATCCTACCCACCGAGCAGGACGTGATAATTAGGGAGAAGACAAATAAATGTCTTGTATATAAAAAGTACTCAGTAAACCACTAGACCATTCAGGTATGACCTAAATCAAATCCCTTACGATTATACAGTGGAAGTGACAAATAGATTAAGGAATTAGATCTGATAGACAGAGTGCCTGATGAACTACGGACGGAGGTTCATGACACTGTACAGAAGACATGAAGCAAGACCAACCCCATGGAAAAGAAATGCAAAAAAGCAAAATAGCTCTCTGAGGAGGCCTTACAAATAGCTGTGAAAAGAAGAGAAGCAAAAAGCAAAGATATACCCATTTGAATGCAGAGTTTCAGAGAATAGCAAGGAGAGACAAGAAAGCCTTCCTCAGTGATCAGTGTGAAGAAACAGGAAAATAATAGAATGGGAAAGACTAGAGATTTCTTCAAGAAAATCAGAAATACCAAGGGAACATTTCATGCAAAGATGAGAGCAATAAAAGACAGAAATGGTATGGACCTAACAGAAGCAGAAGATATTAAGAAGAGGTGGAAAGAATACACAGAACTGTACAAAAAAGATCTTCATGACCCAGATAATCACGATGCTGTGATCACTCACCTAGAGCCAGACATCCTGGAATGTGAACTCAAGTGGGCCTTGGAAAGCATCACTACGAACAAAGCTAGTGGAGGTGATGGAATTCCAGTTGAGCTGTTTCTAATCCTGAAAGATGATGCTGCGAAAGTGCTGCACTCAATACACCAGCAAATTTGGAAAACTCAGCAGTAGCCACAGGACTGGAAAAGGTCAGTTTTCATTCCACTCCCAAAGAAAGGCAATGCCAAAGACCAAAGAAGGCTCAAACTACTGCACAATTGTATTCATTTCACATGCTAGCAAAGTAATGCTCAAAATTCTCCAAGGCAGGCTTCAGCAATACGTGAACCATGAACTTCCGGATGTTCAAGGTGGTTTTAGAAAAGGAAGAGGAACCAGAGATCAAATTGCCAACATCTGCTGGATCACTGAAAAAGCAAGAGTTTCAGAAAAACATCTATTTCTGCCTTATTGACTATGCCAAAGCCTTTGACTGTGTGGATTACAATAAACTGTGGAAAATTCTGAAAGAAATGAGAATAACAGACCACCCGACCTGTCTCTTGAAAAACCTGTATGCAGGTCAGGAAGCAACAGTTAGAACTGGACATGGAACAACAGACTGGTTCCAAATAGGAAAAGGAGTATATCAAGGCTGTATATTGTCACCCTGCTTATTTAACTTCTATGCAGAGTACATCATGAGAAATGCTGCGCTGGATGAAGCACAAGCTGGAATCAAAGTTGTTGGGAGAAATATCAATCACCTCAGATATGCAGATGATACCACCCTTATGGCAGAAAGTGAAGAAGACCTAAAGAGCCTCTTGATGAAAGCGAAAGAGGAGAGTGAAAAAGTTGGCTTAAAGCTCAACATTCAGAAAACGAAGGTCATGGCATCTGGTCTCATCACTTCATGGCAAACAGATGGGGAAACAGTGGCTGACCTTAATTTTTGGGGCTCCAAAATCACTGCAGATGGTAACTGCAGCCATGAAATTAAAAGACACTTACTCCTTGGAAGAAAAGTTATGACCAACCTAGACAGCATATTAAAAAGTAAAAACATTACTTTGTCAACAAAGGTCTGCCTAGTCAAGGCTATGGTTTTTCCAGTAATCATGTATGGATGTGAGAGTTGGACTATAAAGAAAGCTGAGCGCCGAAGAACTGCTTTTGAACTATGGTGTTGGAGAAGACTCTTGAGAGTCCCTTGGACTGCAAGGAGATCCAACCAGTCCATCCTAAAGAAAATCAGTCCTGTGTGTTCATTGGAAGGACTGATATTGAAGCTGAAACTCCAAAACTTTGGCCACCTGATTTGAAGAGCTGACTTATTTGAAAAGACCCTGATGCTGGGAAAGATTGAGGGCAGGTGGAGAAGGGGATGACAGTGAATGAGATGGCTGGATGGCATCACTGACTCAATGGACTTGAGTTTGACTGGACTCTGGGAGCTGGTGATGGACAGGGAGGCCTGCCGTGCTGCAGTCCATGGGGTCGCAGAGTTGGACACAACTGAGCGACTGAACTGAATCTAACTGAGACAATAGGTCAAAGTCCCGAGTAAGCGGTCAGGCTCATTCTACAGAACTAGCAGTAATGAATTTACTCAGTTATGTTCTGAAATATATTCTCTTCTCTGGTATGTATAGGGTCTTGAGGCATAGGAAATAGGGAAAAGGCTGAGGTATATGACACTAATTGTATTGGGGGTGGGGAGAACTGAAAATAAAATAGGGGGAAAAATAAAATTAAATCTCTGAATAGTAACTCACAGCTTAGTATTCTTTTGAGGGAGGTACAGGTTTTAAAGGTAATCAATAACACAAAGCAAATCAATGAAGTAGAATTCTAACCTTTTAAGTTTAGTGGCCACATCTTGGGTGCTATGCTACATAGTGGTTTTGGTGGACATACAATAATTGGGGTTGCTGCTGCTGCTAAGTCGCTTCAGTTGTGTCCAACTCCATGTGACCCCATAGATGGCAGCCTACCAGGCTCCCCCGTCCCTGGGATTCTCCAGGCAAGAACACTGGAGTGGGTTGCCATTTCCCTCTCCAATGAAGGAAAGTGGAAAGTGAAAGTGAAGTCACTCAGTTGTGTCCGAGTCTCAGCGACCCCATGGACTGCAGCCTTCCAGGCTCCTCCATCCATGGGATTTTCCAGGCAAGAGTACTGGAGTAGGGTGCCATCGCCTTCTCCGAGTTTCTCAAAGGTTCTGGGATCAATGTTTCTATAATCTGACATCTTATGAAGACCACAATGTGGTTTCAACTCTCAAGTATCTGAGAGAACATGTGAACAGAAGAGACCACATGAATATTATCCACAGAAAAGAAGAAAAGTAAATAACCTAATAGTTTTATTATATCTTTATGAGGTTACATACTATACATTCATCAATGCATCTGATAAACAATTGCCTGTGAGACATCATACAGAGGACGGCAAAGATGAGTTGGATGGTGTTTTTAAGAGGCTCAAAGTTGAGTGAGTTGTATTATAATTATTTATTATGTCTTCCTCCACTATGAGACGGAGAAGGCAATGGCACCCCACTCCAGTACTCTTGCCTGGAAAATCCCATGGATGGAGGAGCCTGGTAGGCTGCAGTCCATGGGGTCGCTGAGGGTCGGACACGACTGAGCGACTTCACTCTCACTTTTCACTTTCTTGCATTGGAGAAGGAAATGGCAACCCACTCCAGTGTTCTTGCCTGGAGAATCTCAGGGACGGGGAAGCCTGGTGGGCTGCCGTCTATGGGGTCACACAGAGTCGGACACGACTGAAGTGACTTAGCAGCAGCCACTATGAGAACAGACAGCTGGTTTTGCTCATTCTTGTATTCCCAGTATTTAGAAGAGTGCCTGGCACATGGGTGCTCAATAAATATTGATATGAAATTAGATAGTTCTTTGCATAGATATATGTTTTATTAGACTATTACAGACTACATATTTCTTGAGGATAGGTTATGGCTTTATCTTTTATCCTACAGTACTTGGTTTTGAATATAGCAATGTCTGCCACTGAACTATAACTTTTAATTCATTCTTGAGTGGATTTGCTAAATTATTAAAGCCTGTGGCGTCTGCACTCTTAACCATAGAGAATCAACACTGTGAAATTACACCTATGAAGTCTCAGGAAACTCTTTCCTTTAATGAGGAGAAGAAGGTAATTTGAAGGATGGAAAGTTTAAAAAAATTTTAAGTTGAGTCACATTTGACCTAGAAGAAAAATTCACAGAAAAAAAAGACAGAGAGGGGAATGGGGAAACTCTGATAGAGGTTAGGGACTAATCTTGAAAACAAAGCCAAAACAAAACATGTTTTCCATAAAACAAAAAAAGAAAGAAAGAAAAGAAAAATCTGCCTTTGTGAAATAAGAAACATGGTGGTTACTCAGCATGAACAGAGCCATTTTTCTGGGCATGGCAGGCTCCCCAATTCCTCCAGCTATTACTCAGGGACAGAACTAGAGACACTGAGGAAGCAGACTTCTCCAGCCCAGTGGCTGGCAAGCTTCACTGCACATTACAATCACCTGGGGAGACTTTTAAGCACTACTGATGCCTGGACCCACGCACTGAGCTTCTGATTTAGTTGATTTGAAGAGGGTCTCAACAACCACATTTCTGAAAAGTTCCCCAAGTGAGCCTACTGGAAAACCAGGTCCAGAGGACTGTGTTAGAGGAAGAGTCTGGTTAGGAAAAACAGAATTTTGTTAGAGAAGGGACAAGATCTGTAATAGGGAGCCTCAGATTTTAGTCCAGATTGTGGGCAGATCATTAATTTCTCTTCTTCTCTGTCTCTATTATCTCAAAGGCAAAATGAGATCTAGCAAAGCTGTTACAACACAAAAAAGAAAAATGGCTGTGAAGCACTGCATGGTCACTAATATGCAAATATTTATTTAATACCACCACTAGGACCTTCAATCTTTTAGTTCTGGTTTGAAATTTTGTACAGAACCCCACACAGAAAGTGATTAACATGTGCCAAATGAAAACTTACATTTTCATGTTAACAAATCCAGAGTGGAATAAAGGAAGCAATTAGAAAGCAGATAGTCATTCCCCTATAATGGGAAATGGTCCCAGAGAGATGGACTGGTAACCTTAGGAGGAAAAGCCCTTCATTAACTCTTATTTTAGTTAATTGCTATGTTCACAAATTATTTAACCAACATGAGAGTACAATCAATCTCCATCTCCTTGCTAAAGCAGGCTAGAAATTCTGGGCCAGAAATAATTTAGCACCCCAGATTTTTATCACCTGACAAAATTTGTCTTTTCACTTCAGGGCTTTTTTGCAAGGTCTTTGGGTCCTAAATTAACTTCTGCCAAAGCTAGAATACTTTATTTCTTCAAGGGAGATGTCTCCAACACCCAATTTATTGCTTTAAAATATAAATTCATATCAAAACATGAATTAACCTATCATGATAGATAATGTTGTTTAGTTGCCAAGTGGTGTCTGACTCTTTTGCAACCCCATGGACTGTAGCCCACAAGGATCCTCTGGTCCATGGGATTTTTCAGGCAAGAATACTAAAGTGGGTTGCCATTTCCTTCTCCAGGGGATCTTTCTGACCCAGGGACAAAACCTGTGTCTCCTGCACTGGCTGGCTGATTCTTTACCACTGAGACACTTGGGGAGTGATAGAAAATTATTTTAAGGTCAAATCAATGCCAGGACCAAAACTTTAAAAATAAGATTGGTTGGGGATCTCCCTGGTGGTTCAGTGGTTAGGACTCCATGCTTCCAATGCAGGGATGGGGGTGGGGCATTGCAGGTTTGATCCCTGGTGGGGATGTATGCTGTGTGGTGCAGCCAAAACATTAAAAAAGGGTCTGGTCAACAAAAAAGGTGCATTCCCTACAAAATTCACCTAGATATTTGTGATCAACTTTCTGAAATTATAACTTCCAGTAGATATGAGCTGTGTACCAGATAATATAGGAGTTTTCTTTAGGAGAGAAGCATTGTCCTCTGTCACTTTCTGTTAAGGAGTCTTCCTTCATAGCCAAGAGAACACCTTCAGACCGGCTGGAGTGCTCAGAGAAGCTGACACTTTCTCTCAGAATCCAGCCTGCTCTCAGTTGCAGTCCACAGCCTATTCAGAGGTACTTTCAGCTTTTCAACACCCAAGATACGGAGAAAAAATTCTAGCTGATAAGAACTGCTTTCCACCAACTTGGGGGTGATGCCATTCAAGCAAGATTTCCTGCACAAAGACTAACAAAATGGAAACAAGCCCAGGCAATTCTATCTCTTACTGAGTCTTTCAAGTTGAGACCCTGCATAGAGGACAAGGGTCTCAGTTTACAAGGCCAGTTAAGTGATCTATCCAAAGTCCACAGAAACTTCTGAGGCAGGACTTGAACTCAAGTCTTCTAGCTCCATGTCTACTGTATCACACTACCTTAGCAATCCCTCATGGAACATGTTTAATGTTAGGTCAATTTTCCAGGCATGGCTAAGTGGTAATTGTTGTCATGTGGAAAGGGTATTGGGCTGAAAATGAGATCTGGGGTCTAGCCCTTGCATTGCTGTGTGTGTTTGTGTATGTGTGTCTCTCTGTGTGTGTACATGATCTTTAAAAGATCTGGCCTCTTTACTAGTTTTTGGTTCAGTTTGTTCATCCCACCACCTAGAAAACCCCAGACACTGACTCAGTTCTACCATCTGCTTCTTCCTGTATCAGGTACAGCTCTGAAGGCTCTCACAGAGCAGTGTTGACTAGTGTCACCACAAACCCATGGTCCCAATTTCAATGCTGCTCAAAAAAGACCCACTCATCTCCTCCTGAAATCTCTAATCATCGTAGTCTCAGCCTTTTGCTTCTATGCTTGCTCCTTTCCAAACTGTTCTTCATAAAGCATCCTTGTCTCTTTAAACATACACACAACCATGTTGTTTCCCTGCTCACAACTCTTTAATAGCTTCTCATTGCACTGTGAATAAAACCCAAACTCATTCCATGCCTACAAGGTCTTGCAGGTTCTTGCGCCCATTTTCCTCTCAGACCTCATCTCAGGCCATGCTCCTCTTTGTTAGTATTCATCAACCACAATAATCCCTGTTTAGCTCCTTACACATGCCAGATTCGTCTTTCCTGCTTGTTATGCACTGAATGTTTGTGTCCTCTCACCCCTGAAACTTAATACACTGAAGCCTTAACCCCCACTGTGGCTGTATTAGGAGATGGGGCCTCTAAAAAAATAATTAAGGTTAAATGAGGTCACAATGCTGGGGCCCCAGTTGGATAGGATTAGTGTCCTTATAAGAAGACACATTAGAGAGCATGTTCTCTCTCTGTATAAACACTAAGGAAAGGTAATGTGAAGACAGAGCAAGAAGGTGGCTGTCTACAGGACAGGAAGAAAGCTTTCATTAGCAACCTAATTTGCTGACACATTGATAATGGACTTCTAACCTCCAGAACAGTGAGAAAACAAATTTCTGTTTTTTAAGCTGCCCCGTCTAGTAGTATTTTGCTATAGGAGCCCAAGCAGAGTTAATATACTACTGCCTCAGAGTTTTAAACATATGCTATTTCCTTCTTTCCAGAACCTCTCTCTTCCTTCTTCCTTTTTTTCAACTTCCTCACTTTCTGTTTAATATGCCTTCCAATTGGACCACTGTAATAAAAACAACTCTCCCAAAGGTCACCATTTCACCAAAACCAATGGGTATTTATCATTTTATTTTACTGGACCCTCTCTCTCCCATGGGACACTGTAGATCCCTTAGTTTTTGAACCCTCTTCTTCTCTGGCTTTGATTTTAATTCTTTCTCTAGGTACTCCTCTAGCCATTTCCTCAAGATTTCATTCTGGAACTGCTTAAATGTTAGTGTGTTCCACTTGATCTTGCCCTTGGCTCATGGTTTTTTTCTGTATAATATTCTCCTTGGATAACCTCATCAATCTTCCTGATTTTAATTCTAATAGTATGTTGATGATTCCCAAACCTAGCTCAGTCCTCTAAAATAGATTTGAATATTCAACTGCTGGTTAATCATCTCTACTTGGGTAGTCCACAGGCAACTTAAACTCAAGATATCTACAAGTGAACTCTATATCTCCCCTGGTGAACCAGTCTCTCTCTTTCAATTCAGTATTTCGGTTCATGGTCACATTGTGATCTGAACAAAAAAACCTAGGGTCATTCGAGGCTATTCCTTCTTCTTCAAAACTGCCTTTTTTTTTTTTTTCAAGTACCAGAAATAAATTAGTCATAATTAGTCACTAGTTCACTCTCATTATGTTGGTACCTTTGCAGTAACAGTATGCTCTCATGGTTTCCTCTAGGCAAAGATACCTACCTTTCCCTCTTTGAAGTGCTTCTTGAGCTGCTTCTGCATGGCAGTCAGCTTCTTGGACTGCACTCCACTGTAAGCCAGCAGCATGCCTCCAAACTGCCTCTCAGTGATTCTCCCATCCACAGGGTCATGGCGTTCAAACTGGAAAGTGAACAGAAAGAGTGTTCATGGGGTCAAATGGAAACTGTTTTGAAATGGGATGTGGAATGATCAACTTTTGGATTCTGAGAACAGCTGATGGCTGGGATCATATTTTGAACTATAAGTCTCACCAAGATTTAAAAAAATTAGGAACAGAATATTTGAGTTTATATTCCAGATCTGCTGCTAAGTTACCCAACTATTCTAGGAGTCAGTTTTCTCACCAATAAAACAGCTGCTATAACATCTCCTATATCTTCCAGATCAGGAACTTCCTTGTGAGAATAAAAACAATGCTACAACTCTATTCAAATTCATTAGTAATATTATTAGTAATAAGTGCTGTCTGGATCATCCACATCTCTGTTACTCAGAGAAAACTTAAAAGTTAATTATTATCAATTTGATCAACTGTACATACCAGTTCCTTGATCTGTACTTAATATTGTTATACAGACCTCTAAAGACTTCAAAGAAGAGCAATGTGTTTTCCAGTTTTCCCCCAAATGGTAATCAAATGTTAGAACATCAATAGAGCTTGAAAGAAAAATGTATAGAGCATACAATGCCTCAATTAGACATGCATACTTATCACAAAGCTACAAAAAATCATTAAGCATATTTAAATATGCAGATGGAAAGGCTAAGCACAAAAAACTTCAAGCTAATCTAAGTAATATCAGAAAACTAAGATTGACATTTAAAAACAGAGAGAAGTTATCTCAATACCAGCTGCAGTGTTAATGATATATATAAATGCCTAAATAATAAAATGGTTACAGATGGGCCTAGAAACCAATTAGAAAGCACATGATTTCAACATGGTAAAATTTCCCCATGGTTTTATTGGAAAATAACAGTTACAAAGAAACTTTCACATTCCTACATGACAGGGCAAAATCTTCTTCTCCTAAGAGGGTTATATACAGACATAAGACATAGCTAAGTAAGACCAAGTCAACAAACATTTCCTGAATATCTGCTAGTTATCTAGCACTGTCAGTCACTGCAGGGCACAGGAAAGAAGCTTCAGTTTCTGTCCTTAGGAACTTTACCATCTAGTAACAAGATAAGGTTTACATGTAAGATATAAAATTAGGAAGTATACAGTTAAGGGTGAAAGTCTCTCTCAGTTTTTATTTCCTTGCTTAGTATAGCAAATTGATACACACTTTGTCTCCTCATTGGTCAGACTAGGTCAGTAAGCAAGACACACTAATTGCATTTTAACAACAGTAATCATTTGCTGTTAGTATACTATGAACCAGGTACTTCACTCATACAATCTTTCATGTAATTGCTGTAACAATCCTGTGGAGTAGATATTATCAGCTCCATTTTATAGTTGAGAAAACTGAGGTAGATGAAGTTAGAGCTGGGAGTTATATGTGGCTCTGTCTGGAACCACAGACTGTTATCTCAATAACATACTATTTCCTCCTTCTAAACACTAGTATATATTCATCTGAGAGGACAGCAATATGTTGTTTTGGATAAAGTTATAAAGCAAGGGTGCTTAGTCATATTTGAGTGAAAAGCAAAACTCTTTCCATAGAAATCAGCATCATCAATACTAAGCAAAAGCCTAGGTTTTAACTCAACCATTCAGTATTTCATGTTTGCCACACCATCACTTCTACAGAGCTGATTAATTTTTGACAATACCAAAAGTTTTCAGGATTTAAGTTTTATTTATGATTCAATTAGCCACTCTGAAACAAAAATGGAGGACTGATAAACTTTTTGCAAATGAACATACTTTCTGCAATGTTTAAATCAGATTTTCAGTGACATGTGATACCTGGGCCAAACTGGGCTTCTTCAAGGCATGTGAGACAAAGCTGCCATTCCTGCTCTCCTAGGCTTCAACTATTTAGTGCGTTCATTTTACCTTTATCTGGGAGATTTCACAGTTGTAGAGAAATCCCATAAATTTGAATTAGAGGAGTTAAGTTTTATCCCACAAGACAGATTCAAGGTTGCAATGTCTCTTTTTACAGTGTTGGCAGCAGCAGCAGTGTGCTCAGGCTTATGAAAGCCTGCATTCATCTGCTCTCCACAGGGGCATAAACCTCACCTCTGCCATGTCTCAAAGCAGTAAAGAAAATTTCCAATGGAGATCCCCAAGTAACAATTCCAGTGCTCAAATTATCATTTTTACTAATGTTCTTTGAAAACAAAGACTTGTCTTTTTCTATAATTATTATTATTGTTAATATTTTGATGTGGTTGGAACACGAAAGGGAGTGAAAGTGCAAGTGTCCAGCTCTTTGCAACACCATGGACTGTTGCCTGCCAGGCTCCTCTATCCATGGAATTCTACAGGCCAGAAAACTGGAGTGGGTAGTTGTTCCCCTCTCCAGTGGATCTTCCCAACCCAGGGATCAAACCCAGGTGTCCCACACTGCAGGCAGATTCTGTACTGTCTGAGCCACCAGGGAAGCCTAAGAACTATAAAACTCAGCTCCAAGCAGTATAGCCCACTTCAAAGTTCACTACTTTCTCTATAATTAAGATTTGGAGCAGCACTAAAGACCTACTAGGCCAGGGAGCTTCAAGGGTAGTTTCTCAAGGACCTGAATTAGGGCTACATTTTCCAGGGCAATAGCTTGACATCATGTGGCACCACATGAATATAATCCCCAAGGTCATGAGAGGGTCTTTGGGGAAAGATAGATTATTACAAAATTATCACAGTGTAGAAAGCTTCTAATTATATATCTGGAAGCAATTCAAATGATTAGCTTGTATTTTACTTATCAGATATTGATAAAGCCTCTTAAGTTCCACTTCAGTAGGACAATTAAGAAATTCCATTCTATTTGATCCTGCAGCACAGAGAATATGTGTGCTGCAGGATCAAATGAATATGTGTGTTCTAGGGTACCACCCACAATTTTCACTGCTCCTTCAGACTGTATTAACAAAGCTACAGTAATAGAAACAGCATGGTACTGGCATGATACTAGACATAAAGATGAGTGGAACAAAAGAGCCCAGAAATAAACTCACACACCCTGGGGTTAACTAATATGACACGGGGATAAGAAAACATAATGGAGAGAAGGCTATTCCTTCAATAAGTGGTGCTGGGAAAACTGGAAAGACATAGAAAACAATGAGATTAGAACATTCCCTCCTATCATATATAAAACATTCCACATATAAAAACAAACTCAAGATGGTTTCAAGATCTAAACATAAAACTCCCAGAAAAAAACGTTTGACATAAATTGTAGCAGTATTTTCTTGGATCAGCCTTCTAAGACAAGAAATAACATAAAAAGATAAACATAAAAAGAAATAACATTAAAATGACATAAAAAAGAAATAACAAAAAAAAAATAAACACATGGGACCTAATTAAACTTAAAAGGTTTTGCTCAGCAAAGGAACCATCGACAAAACAAAAAGACAACCTATGGGATGGAAGAAAATATTTGTAAATGATGAGAAGGGGTTAATATCCAAAATATACAAAGAGCCTATACAAGTCAGTATCAAAAAAAATCCAATCAGAAAATGGGCAGAAGACCTGAATAGACATTTTTCCAAAGAAGAAATACAGATGGCTAACAGGCACATGAAAAGATACTCTATATCATTAAGTATTAAAGAAATGTGTAAATCAAAACCACAATGAGGTATCACGTCACACCTGTCAGATTGTCTATCATCAAAATGTTTATAAATAAATGGTGGAGAAGGTATGGAGAAAAGGGAACTCTCTTCCTATACTGCTGGTGCAAACGTAAATTGGTGCAGGCTGTTGAGGTCCTTTAATGGACCGGAACCCGGGGGTCCAGAGTCGAAATAAGAAAGTAAAGGAGAGAGAAAGAGGCCGATATTGCTTGGTTTACGCAGAAAACCAAGAAAGCTCCTGACACGGGGCTTGCGCTGTTCATGGAGGCACCTGGTGCCCTCTAGATGGGGTGAAGGCACAGAGTACCTTCTCGAGAGGGTCTCAGAAGCCTGGGCAGGAAAGTGAGCACAGCAGGCTTCTGTGCTCCAGAGAAATAGAGAGAGAGAGAGAGAGAGAGAGAGAGCGAGAGCGCGCAAAGGTGTTTTATTTAACATTGTTGAGTATTTATACTGTCTTACAAAGTAGCTATTTTCAGCACAGATAAAATCAAACCTTACAAGTTATCAAGGAAACATGGGGTCATCCATATAAGACAGAGAGGGTAGTAAATAATCACGTTTACTCTATGGGTCATAAAAAGGAAGAGGGTCGTAAATAGTTACTTATCAACGTATGGAAAAACTAAGAAAGGAAATGCATGCATTCCCAAGCCCCCAGGAGTAGTTTGCTACTCCACTTAATTCCTGAGGAATTAATAAGGGACAGAGGATTCAGGACAGATCCAAAACAGCACACAGGAAGCCTCCTGTTAAATGCTTCCTGACAGCAGGTCACTACAGAAAACAGCACAGAAGTTCATTAAAAAACTAAAAATAGAACCACTATATGACCCATCAATTCAACTCCTAGGTATAGCTATCTGAAAAAAATGAAACAAACAAACAAAACAAAACAAAAAAGAAATTCTAATCTGTTGGATCCTGTGGCAAAGAACATGTACACTCAAGCACACTACCCACCATTTGCATGGCTTCCCTGAGTCTAGGAACAGAGCTGAACAGCTTAGCATTTTCTCTTCTGTGCCACTGCCACTTTCTCAAACGGATACAAGCTGTTGGCTTCCTGTTATTCCCCAGGGGGCTGCAGGGCAGAGAAACAGCACACAGAGAAGAGGAGCCAAAAAACTGTCTGTAAGATTTTCCATCGGTTTCTGACCACACTGTGCCTCTCACTCCCATCCTTGCCCCTTGTTGAGAGAAAGAACAGTTCTTTGGAAGGACAGATGGTATGTGTGTGTATATGAACACACACACATTTATATATAGAGAGAGATGAAATGATTTAAGGAAGAAGGGAAGCTAGGAAGAAAACATGTACTAAGAACAAAGGCCAAAATAAGATTAGAAAATGGCAAAAAAAAAAAAAAAAAAAGGATGTGAGAGTTGGACTGTGAAGAAGGCTGAGCGCCGAAGAATTGATGCTTTTGAACTGCGGTGTTGGAGAGTCCCTTGGACTGCAAGGAGATCCAACCAGTCCATTCTAAAGGAGATCAGCCCTGGTTGTTCTTTGGAAGGAATGATGCTAAAGCTGAAACTCCAGTACTTTGGCCACCTCATGCGACTGACTGGAAAAGACTCTGATGCTGGGAGGGATTGGGGGCAGGAGGAGAAGGGGACGACTGAGGATGAGATGGCTGGATGGCATCACGGGCTCGATGGACGTGAGTCTGAGTGAACTCCGGGAGATGGTGATGAACAGGGAGGCCTGGCGTGCTGCGATTCATGGGGTTGCAAAGAGTCGGACACGACTGAGCGACTGAACTGAACTGAAGATTAGAAAATCGTAAAAGAAAAAAGAAATCAGTATCTGCAAGTGGGTCTTGATTTATTAAAGCCTTTTGAGGTTAATATATTTCAACAAATGTAAAATTCTTCTCTATCACAAAATTACATTTCAGGAGACTCTGTCTACCCCTTAGAGTAAATCCTGCCCTTTTACAAGTATAGGCTTTTCCTAGCTTCTGAACTGTACAACTCAAGTAATGCATAGTAATCTCAAGCCCTGAGCTGAATACATCTATGTTTTTCCATCTGACAGTATTTGGATTTCGAGATGTGAATCATGTCACTGCTGCTACTACTAGGAGTCTCAGAAAAACTGTTTTGGAAAAATGATTTCAGGCCAAGTTCTCTACTGCAAACCACCCAGCGAACATAACATGTACATTCCACAGTTTAAATATGAAATCTATGTTTCTACAATTGGTAAGTGACATTAGAGAGCCCCAGGTCAAATTACCTTAATCTTAAGGTATGAATTTCCTTAATCTTTAAATACAAGATGCATCTTCATTGTCAGTAATTAATATGACTGTCTTTTGGCTAAGGAGGAAGGCCTACAATTTGGATTGAAGGCAACATGATTCAGTGCCCTGAGCAAGGGCCAAAACAATCCGTTGGCATCTAGAGCCATGAGATTATAGATTACCAAATTTTTAACTTGCTAGACTCTTCTACTTCAAATCCAAGGATTCTTTCCATTTAAAAATGGTTTTACACCAATACAGTATACTAACACATATATACGGAATTTAGAAAGATGGTAGTGATAACCCAGTATGCGAGACAGCAAAAGAGACACAGATGTATGGAACAGACTTTTGGATTCTGTGGGAGAGGGAGAGGGTGGGATGATTTGGGAGAATGGCATTGAAACATATATCCTATCATGTAAGAAACAAATCGCCAGTCTAGGTTCGATATGGGATACAGGATGCTTGGGGCTGGTGCACTGGGATGACCCAGAGAGATGATATGGGGAGGGAGGTGGGAGGGGGGTTCAGGATTGGGAACTCATGTACACACATGGCAGATTCATGTCAATGTATGGCAAAACCAATACAGTATTGTAAAGTAAAAAAAATAAAGAGCAAATAAATAAATAAATAAAAGGAAAAAATGGTTTTAAAGAAAATTCATGCTGGTGAGCAAATCAAGTGACTAAAAGACATGAGTACCAATCACACAGTTAGATCAGAAAAAGATTTAACTTTATAGTCTGATAGTCAAAGTTAGCAAAATAACAAGACTAATGCATGAACTTAATATAGGATAATAAAAATCAGGATGTATTTGACTAAAGGTGTTGGAGAAAAATATTTTAGATCTGGAACAAAGGGATTCAAGGTTTGATAAGTTTTGGTTTCATTCCATGCAAAGTAATACATATTTAAATGACTAGGAATATAGATTTTAGAATCAGCTGCCTGGGTATGAATTTCAGCTTGAACCCATACTTGCTGCTGCGACTTACTTTCTCTAAGAATTTAACTTCTCACCAAAAAAAAAAAAGGTGGGGGGAAGATAATATTCATAACCTCAAAGTGTTACAAGGATTAACTGGGATAATGTGTGCAGAGAAATTAGTACAGAGTTTGGTGCATAGTTTGAATTCCAATAAATGTAGCAATTAATATTCTTATCACCATATCACTTCTCAGGAAAGTGCCTCAATTGATTATTCTCTTCTTTTTTTTAAAATATAAGTTTATTTAATTGGAGGTTAATTACTTTACAATATTGTATTGGTTTTGCCATACATCAACATGAATCCGCCACAGGATTATTCTTTTCTTAATAAGTGTTAACTAAGTTCAGCTTACTAGGTCTCACTTTTCTTTTCATAATTGCTTTCGCCCCGTCTCTGTTTACAGACTACTACTTCCATATTTGAAGAGCAGAAAAAGTGAATGCAACAAATATCATTTGTTATACAACATAATAGAATAATTCCTAGATTAAACTACCTAGAGGAGGCTGAGCAGAGCAACTTAATAAGACCTGTATCCTGGCCATATATTACTAGACAGAAAACTTGCATAAAGGAGGTGCACAATAAATATTTAGTGAGTAAACAGAGGTAGAACACTAGAAAATTAATTCACAGCACAGTGTCCCACTGTTGAGAATACTTCCTACCTGAGGCAAGGATTACCTCTCCACTTCTCCCTTAACCCCTACTTCCACAATATTGATTTCTATAAGAATATGCTTGAGAACGTCATTTAAATATGACTAGTCAGTAATATATTTGAGTGCTTACTAATGTACCAGGTGCTGTCCTAAGAACTTACTTTATGTAATCCTCACAATGTTATATAACAGGTATTATTATTGTTTTATTTTATAGACATGGACATATAAGCAGAGAGAAGTTAAATAACTTGCTCATACAGTTAATCTGGTGAGAAATTTCTCTTTTGGCTCAATCAAAACAGTTCATGTGCTTTCTTATCTTAAAGGCATCAACAATCATTATTTCCTTTCTTACCCTGGTTACAGAAAGCTTAGTCAAGTTTGTGACCTACCTCTAACAAGAACAGGAGTTTACAACTTATATTTTTCATAATAATCTTACTCCTGGCTTTCTCTTAACCTTCTTCCATTTTTAAACTTTCATTTCTCAGCAAGTTTTATTTCTGTTTCACTGAATATATTCTTTAGGGCTTTATTAAACCCTTTTTTGAACAAAGCAGGGTATAAAAAAGTGGTGTTGGACATCTTTGTTGTTTCAGTTTTTGGTTATAATAAATATCACCACTGGGATAAAGTTTTTCTGTATTTTTCATCATTATTTTTGGGTTGATCTCTAGAAATGAATTATGAAATAAAAATCTATAGGCTCTTTTAATTTTTGACTATGAAATATTTGATATATACAAATAATACACATGATAGACAAGTCATGAAGCATAATAATTAAAAAACTTCCATGAATATACCACTAATCTGAGAGGAAGCATTAGCACAAACAGTTGAAGTTCATCTCTCTGCCTCCCCTAAGAGGTAACATCATTGGACTTCATTTTTTACTGTCTTGCTATCTTTGTTTAGTTTAAAACACATTAACAATATTGTTTATTTCTTCTTTCTTCTGAACTTTATAAAATGGTATCATAGTGGATGTATTCTTTTGTGTTTTTTTTCCAATTAACCATTATACTTTTAGAATTCATTCATGTTGATACATTTAAGCACGCTTCTTTCATTCTTACTCTATTGTAGGTTTCTATTATTTGAAAATATCACTATCAGTTTTCCTATAAATGGACATTTGAGTTATTGTCAGCCTTTTTATAAGGCTATTATGAATATTCTTATACCAGTGTCCTGGTGAAACAGCAACAAGAGTTCCAAGGCTAGAGCATGTATATAGAAGTGGAACTCCTGTCTTATCAAGATAATATCTAATTACTCGCCAAAAGAATCACACCAATACTTTTCATCAGCTATGTACAAGAGCTCCCTTTGTTTCATACTTTCACCAGTACTTGGTATCGTCAGACTTTTTATTTTTTGCCAATCTAGTGTGTGTAAAAATAGTAGGTATAAATTCTTTAATGCTTTTGATATATATTGCTTAATTTCTAGAATGATGTATTGCTTTATAATCCTAATAGTATATGAGAACACCCTTGATAACATCAAGTATAATTTTTTAAAATCTGCTAGAGTAAAAATGGTAACCCATTTTAATTAGCATTTCTTTGATTACTAGTGAGGCTGACCATTTTTCAAATATGTGTACTGGTCATTTCTATTTCTTCCTCTGAATTTTCTACCTTCTTTGCCTATTTATTTACAGAAGTGCTGATATATGTCTCATTAATTTATAAGATTAAAAATATTTGCCCTGTATTAATACTGTATAAGTTTTTTACCCAGTTTGCCCATCTTTCAATTTTGCTTAAATCTGCTTTAAATCTTCATTGTGGTGGAACACATGGATCTATTTGCAACTTGTTTCACTGGCTTATAGCTAGTAACTCTTTTCCTGTTAGATAAGAGGCTAATTAAGCATTGATCTATCATTTCTTGATTTAAAAAAAGGAAACATAACCTAAAATATTAAAACATATTCTTCAGTGTCAATCAATGAAAGTGATTAAATCCTCAGAACAAAGGTAAGCTTTGCTTTAAAAAGTCCTCCAGATACTGGGTGAAGTAAGTCAGACAGAGAAAGACAAATATCATATGATACTGCTTATATGTGGAATCTAAAGAAAAGGTATAAATTAACTTATTTACAAAGCACAGAGTTACAGATGAAGAAAACAAACTAACGGCTACTAAGGGTGGGGAAAGGGGGACGGATAAACTGGGAGGTTGGGACTGATGTATACACACTGCTATTTATAAACTGTGTGTGTGTGTGTGTGTGTGCGCGCGCACACGCACGCATGTGTGCACATGCTCAGTCACTTCAGTCGTGTCTGACTCTTTGCAACCCCATGGATCATAGCCTGCCGGGCTCCTCTGTCCATGGTATTTTCCTGGCAAGAATACTGGAGTGTGTTGCCATGCCCTTCTTTAGGGGATCTGCCTAACCCAGGGATCAAACCCACGTCTCCTGCACTGCCAGCAGGTTCTTTACTTGCTGAGCCATTGGGGATAGATAACTAATAAGAACCTACTGTACAGCACAGGGTACTCTACTCAATATTCTGTAATGATCTATATGGTAAAAGAATTTTAAAAAGAGTGGATATATGTTATGTATAACTGAGTCACTTTACTGTATAGCAGAAACTAGGACAACATTGTAAATCAACAACTATACTCCAATAAAAATTAATTTCAACAAAATAAAATCAACTGAGAATATTAAAAAAATAAAATAAAATAAAATAAAAAATCCTCCATTGCTGACTTTTTTTAAACTAGTTTTTTTTTTTTTTTTGCCAGGCCACAGAGCATGCAGGATCTTAGTTCCCCAATCAGGGATTGAACCCATGCCTCTGGAAGTGTGGGGTCCTAACCACTGGACTGCTAGGGAAGTCCCTTTAACTAGTCTTAATGTTTGGAAATTTAGACTAAAATGGGGTTATTTAAACCTAACTTAACCAGGTTCCCTTTAATTGAGGGAATAAACTCACGGAAATTCAGTCCAGTTAACTATTTTTTTTTGTTTAAAGGAATATAATCAGCTCTGGAGTGATGATAGTTCAGTTGGTAAAGAATCCGCCTACAACGCAGGAGACTCCAGTTCAATCTCTGGGTTGGGAAGATATGCTGGAGAAGGGATAGGCTACCCACTCCAGTATTCTGGCCTGGAGAATTCCATGGACTGTATAGTCCATGGGGTCGCAAAGAGTCAGACATGACTGAGCGACTTTCACTTTCATGGAGTGATGGAGAAAGCGGAAAAAAAAAAAAAGTTCAGTTCTAAAGAAAAGAAGGCCTAAAAGGACTATTATACTTTCTTAGAAAAATTCCTCAGATTGTTAAAGAATAACCCATTCTCTATCATTCATAATAGCAAGTACTACTGTTACAGCATTTACTATGTACCAGATCCTGTTCTAAGTGCTTTCCATATACTAATTCACATAACATTCTGAATTGTTTTTTTCCTAAGATATGACCTTGATCAATATGAAAAAGACTCAAATTCTGGCAAAATTAACAGCTATTTAATATTCTAATCAATCTATGAAGTTAGTGTTTCCATATGGAATCACTATATCATGTTAGTCTCAAGCTATTTTTTCCTCTATGATAACTCTTTCAGAAAGCAGTAGATCTTACCATATCCAATTTCTGCTTTCAACACCATTTTATTCTAAATCACAGCAACATGAAAAATACCTTAGTCTTGGCACTATATATTCCTTTCAGATTTGAAGCCCAACATTATTCAGGGTTTAGAGACATTCTTCTTTTCATGAGATCACAAGAATTTTGGAAACAGAAAGTCCATGTATTGGAAAAATATATAAAAGCTCCAATTTTAGGAGATAAGAACCAAGGACTAATAGTGGTAGGAAAGCAAAGTGCTATCTTTTTCTCATCTGAGTGTCAGTTTGTTTTCCTCTGACTTCATTATTTCTGTAGATGGCTCTCTGAGATCTATTGTCTAGGTGAAAATACAATATATATTTCCATGCTGCTTTAGTCCGAGCATTGCTGACAGCATGTAGGCACTCTTTAATGAGTTGGAGATTTAGCTTGTTCATTCAGTTCAGTTCAGTTCAGTTGCTCAGTCGTGTCCGACTCTTTGTGACCCCATGAATCGCAGCATGCCAGGCCTCCCTGTCCATCACCATCTCCCGGAGTTCACTCAGACTCACGTCCATCGAGTCTGTGATGCCATCCAGCCATCTCATCCTCTGTCGTCCCCTTCTGCTCCTGCCCCCAATCCCTTCCAGCATCAGTCTTTTCCAATGAGTCAACTCTTCGCATGAGGTGGCCAAAGTACTGGAGTTTCAGCTTTAGCATCATTCCTTCCAAAGAAATCCCAGGGCTGATCTTCAGAATGGACTGGTTGGATCTCCTTGCAGTCCAAGGGACTCTCAAGAGTCTTCTCCAACACCACAGTTCAAAAGCATCAATTCTTCGGCGCTCAGCCTTCTTCACAGTCCAACTCTCACATCCATACATGACCACAGGAAAAACCATAGCCTTGACTAGACGGACCTTAGTTGGCAAAGTAATGTCTCTGCTTTTGAAAATGCTGTCTAGGTTGGTCATAACTTTTCTTCCAAGGAGTAAGTGTCTTTTAATTTCATGGCTGCAGTCACCATCTGCAGTGATTTTACTTGACACCTAATGTCACTATAAAAGACTTGATGTGCTGATTTTACCTAAAGGTGAGGCAAACTGTGGAAGGCAGCAACCAGTGTGAGAAGCTGTTAAAAAGTAATGATGAAAATTAAGACATACAATTTACTTTGGGCTTGGTGTATTCATAATTGATCAGTTCATCACAGTGAATTATTAAATAAAGAAAAATAAAAGCCTCAACAAATTAGCAAAGCCAATCTAGCAACATATAGAAGGGATTAAATACCATAACCAAGTGAGATATATCCCATAAATGAGAGGATAGTTTAACAACTGAAAGTCAGTTAAGGTAAGACATATCAAGAGGATAAAGGTCAAAAACTAAATGATCAAAAAAAAAAAAAAAAAAATGGGGAGAGAGGCAGACATTTCTTGTTACCATTTTCGTATGAGAATATGGGTAATTTCTCCTACTTCCATTAAAGAGAAAACTCTCTAAGTCAGTAGACAGCAATTACTGGCAAATGATGAACATATCAAAATTTGCCTAATAGAGATAAGAAGGATATACATTTTTAGTGGACCCCAGTGAAACAGCAGGAAAGGGACAGGGTAAAACCTTTAAAAGAATGACATACTGTTGAGGATATGACAAAGACTGGTTAGAATCACTTAGGTCCAAGATGGCAGAAGATTTGACTTCCAATGAACCTTAAGCTTCAATATACGTTCATTGTAATACATTAGCATGCTAAATGACACAGCCACCAGCGTCATGACAGTTTTGAGGCTGACCATAATAGGACACGGAGAAGGCAATGGCACCCTACTCCAGTACTCTTGCCTGGAAAATCCCATGGATGGAGGAACCTGGTAGGCTGCAGTCTATGGGGTCATGAAGAGTCGGACACGACTGAGCGACTTCACTTTCGCTTTTCACTTTCATGCACTGGAGAAGGAAATGGCAACCCACTCCAGTGTTCTTGTCTGGAGTATCCCAGGGACGGGGGAGCCTGGTGGGCTGCCGTCTCTGGGGTCGCACAGAGTTGGACACGACTGAAGTGACTTAGCAGCATCATAGGACAAAAAGTGGGTAGTGGTCCAATTCCTGGAAATCTCTGCCCCTTTTCCCAAATAGTTGGAATAATCCTCCCATTTGTTAGCCTATGAAATTACCCAGCCCATAAAAACTAACCACCCCTTACTTGGGGTCTCTTGCCTTCTGAGATGGCCCACACTCTGTCTGTGGAATGTGTTTCTCCCATGGAATATGTTCTTGCTTTTTGAGATGTACCCCAATCATTGCAAATGGTGACTGCAGCCATGAAATTAAAAGACACTTACCCCTTGGAAGGAAAGTTATGACCAACCTAGATAGCATATTAAAAAGCAGAGACATTACTTTGCTGACTAAGGTCCGTCTAGTCAAGGCTATGGTTTTTCCAGTGGTCATTATGGATGTGAGAGTTGGACTGTGAAGAAGGCTGAGCACCGAAGAATTGATGCTTTTGAACTGTGGTATTGGAGAAGACTCTTGAGAGTCCCTTGGACTGCAAGGAGATCAGTCCTGGGATTTCTTTGGAAGGACTGATGCTAAAGCTGAAACTCCAATACTTTGGCCACCTCATGCGAAGAGTTGACACATTGGAAAAGACTCTGATGCTGGGAGGGATTGGGGGCAGGAGGAGAAGGGGACGACAGAGGATGAGATGGCTGGATGGCATCACTGACTCGATGGACGTGAGTCTGAGTGAACTCCGGGAGTTGGTGATGGACAGGGAGGCCTGGCGTGCTGCAATTCACGGGGTTGCAAGGAGTCGGACACAACTGAGCGACTGAACTGAACTGAACACTGGCTCAGATGGTAAAGAATCTGTCTACAATGCGGGAGACTCAGGTTTAATCCCTGGGTCAGGAAGATCCCTTGGAAGGCATGGCAACTCACTCCATTATTCTTGCCTGGCCAATTCCATGGACAGAGGAGCTTGGTGGGCCACAGTCCATGGGGTCACAAAGAGTTGGACACGACTGAGTGATATTTAAAAAAAAACAAAACATTCTGTCTATGAAATGAGTATCTCTCTAAATAATCTGCTTCTTACCTATCACTTTGTCTCTCACTGAATTCTTTTGTGATGAGACATAAAGAACCTGAGTTTCATTAAGTCTTGAGACCAGGCATGTGATCTCAATTGAAAGACAGTGGGGTCAGGTCCCAATCTGAGTTTGGTTGGGCTGAATTCCTGGCCCACGGGTTCAAGTCCCAGTCTGTGTGTCTTCACCAGCATGATGTAAATTAGCCATCAATTCACTAAAATATGTAATATGAGCTCTCCCAAGCTGTACTGATTTGTACTTTATTTTTTCATAACAATAAATTTAAACATAAAGCCTATCTACAGCAAGAATAATTCGATCAATTTTAGACATTCTGTATTCTTTTTTTTAATTCCCCTCCCATCCAGACTGCCACATAACATTGAGCAGAATTCCATGTGCTATACAGTAGGTCCTTGTTGATTATCCAGTCTAAATATAGCAGTGTTAAAACAGTCTATATTCTAAAGGAGACTTTTTTCAGCTGTGAAAGGACATGGATCTAGGGAAAGTAAATTGCTTTATGCTAAGCATTCAGATTTTTCTTTATTTTCCCTCTCTGGGATATTGTCCCCACTTTTTTTTTTTTTTTCCGATGCAAAAGCAAGAGAGTTTTTATTACCAAGCTCGAGTTGGGGAGCCCACCGTTACCGACGCAGCGGCTCCACTTTTTATCTATTTGTACAACCCTGTCCTTTCTTGAACTTAACCTCTCTTCATGGCCCTACTGGTTATTCCAAAACACTTGATTTCTCTGAGTTTTCTGAGAGCTTACAATAGGTTAGGTCGAGGCATCATAGAAAATTATGCTTTGCATTATATTTTCTTTTTGAAAGTGCACATTTTGCTCTTATAACATTATGTGCTTCTTGAAGGAAGAGTCCATGTCTTATATTTTTTACTCTGTCATACCCAGAGCTGGGCCACACAGCACGTT
This sequence comes from Cephalophus harveyi, assembly GCA_006410635.1. Classification (NCBI taxonomy): domain Eukaryota; kingdom Metazoa; phylum Chordata; class Mammalia; order Artiodactyla; family Bovidae; genus Cephalophus; species Cephalophus harveyi. The sequence continues at coordinate 18,800 of SJYT01051311.1, read as the reverse complement.
CTCAATAAATAATTTGTGTTGATTGATTAAATTTCTGCCTCATATAAGACTCCCCTATCAGTTCTTTACTTATCATCTACTAGGAGCTTATATAGCTTTTCAGCCTATACTCTTGAATACCAAAGGTGAGACTATGCCACTTCACTGGAATTGATAATTATTCCTGGGGGTGGAAAATCCTAACACTGCCACTAGAATTTCAAGGATATGATTGGTTGCAGGCTCCACTATGAAGCTCCTTTTGCTGCTTTACCTAAGTCCAGTTATATATAAAATTTCTCAATAATATTCAGTTTGCATTTAAAAAACTGAAAGAAACAATTTAAAAAATAGGTAAATCAATAAGCATACTGGAGGATGCAGATAGGACAGGCAATGCCAGATTCTGTAGGCCAAAATAATTTGTACTCGGAGTCTGAAACTATGCTGGAATGATAAATTAGGTGAGAATGGCAGGTACATTAATTCATTCAAGTGAAAATCACAAAAACCTATCAGTAAAGTTTCCCTTCTTCTGTCACTTGGTATTAGAAAACCACCATATCATCAATTTTCATAAAGTTCAAGCCAGGGTAGATGCCATAAAATCATTATAGTCACACTGTTGTCCATTAGGAAAATGGGAATATTTTGATCAAAACACAGAGACCCACTCATCTAAATTAAAATTCTGAATTGCAGCATCTATACGCAGCTGAAGACATGTGCAAGAGTCTTTTCATTTAGTCTTAAAAAAAATATATGTTTATATTTTTGGCCACACCAGGTCTTAGTTTCAGCATGCGTGTTCTCTGATCTTTGTTGTAACACCCAGGGATCTTTAGTTGCAGCATGCAAACTCTTAGGTGCAGCACGTGGGACCTAATTCCCTGACCAGGGACTGACTCTGGCCCCCGCAATAGGAAGTGCAGAGTCTTAGCCACCGGACCATCAGGGAAGGCCTTCATTTAGTCTTTACTCACTGAAATTCTAGTTTGGTAGCTTCTGGGAAATACTTTATGCAGCTCTATATAGTCTCTGTTCTGGCTCTCTTGAAGAATTAGGATATGCTTCCTGTGCCCATATCAGAGATCTTGATTATTTGGGGTATGTAAATGAATCCAATATATTACAGTGGCAAGGATAAAGGTTTTGCGGTCAGGCTGCCTTGAGTTTGTTGTTTTTTTGTTGGTTTTTTTTTTGTTTTGGTCTCTCACCAACTGTAAACTCCTGAGCAATCTATTTATTCTTTCTAACCCTTGTTTCCCTCATTTGTAAAATGGGTATAATAACAGTACTTCCCTTGTGAGATTATTCTGAGGGTTAAGTTAGATAATACATGTGAAACAATCACCCCATTTAATATTTTACAAAATGCATTTACTTATATTTTTTATATTGTAATATCTCTGAAATCAATATGCTTCTTATAATTGCTATTGGCTAGGCAGCAGTTGCAATACTGTTGTCATTGCCTATACAAGATGTCAAAGCTTGCAGTATGAATGTCAGTGACTTGGAAGAAAATTCTAGGTTAACAGTGGAGTATTTCTTTAAAAAATGCTGCATTACCAATGCTCTTGATGGCTCAAAGGACAATTTGGTGTATAATAACAAACATTCAAAATTCTGAGTCAAAAGAGAAATTCAGAAGAGTTGGGCCCTGAACGTGAGGACATTTTATACCAATTTATCTTATTTATAATTCCTTTTATGAATACACAGGATGATATAATAAAAATCTAAGCCTAAAGGAGTATTTCAATAGGCATTAACTAAATATATTTAGTGCAAGGAAAGCATTTTTGTTGTGATTTACTTGACAATTTTTTTCTTTTTTAGTGGTACATTTTTATAAAATGATGGTACATCTCATCAATGTTCGTGTTTTAGATTCAATGAAATATGGTAATACATTGTCTAGCACATATTAAGAGCTCAGTAAATGTTAGCTGCTATTAACAAATGTTAAGTTAGCTGCAAACAATAATAATAACAACAATTTTGCTTCTGTTAACTTCAATTCTGGTTAAAGAGAAACAAACTTTCTTTCCCTACAAAGATAATACAGAAAAAAAGTTGAGAAAGGAGAGAATAACTACAACTAAGTAATTCTCTTAACTCTCTCCTTATTACTCTTCACATGAGCATTTTTCTTGTCTATGAGAAGAAAAGGAAAAGAAGTGGGCAAGACTAGAACTGTGCTCAGGGCATAGCAAGTTTAATTCTAAACTGTCTTTCCTTATAAAAACTGTACTTCTGCAAAAATTTCTGGGAAAGGAGATATAAGAATAGATTATAAGCTCTGCAGTTACCACCTATGGGACACAAATAAACAAGTGGGCTGAGAATAATAATGTACAAAATGCTTCCTATTCTTTTGAGTCTCATAATCACCTTTGAAATAGGTGTAATAGTGACCATCTCCATTTACATAAGAGGAACGTGAGATCTGAAGAGTAAATGGGACAAAGCCAAAACAACAATAGTCTAGTGGGTTTTAAAATGAATGTATATTACCGGCATGATAAAATTATGTAACTACTTTTTATGAGTGAATGATTTAAAAAGTCTATCCCTAAAGGCTGATTTAAGATCATGTAATTACACATTTGCCTAACAAATTAAAAAAAAAAAACCTAGCTAGGCAATTATAAATTAAACTGTTAGCTTATATCCAGGAGAAGACAGCATCATTAAAAATAGCTATTACTTGATGTTTTCTATAGGAACAACGTCACAGATACAAGATATGAAAAAATCAATTGTGGCTCAATTTGAAAAAGAGCTGTATTTAAGGAATCCATTGTGACAACTCTCTCTATGCTTCACAAAAGCTAGACAGTTTAACTGAAAGAAACATAGGTTTATTACACTAAAACAATGGAACAGTTAAGGCTGTACCTGTTTTTACATGATGAACTAAGTTGAGTATTAAGTTGTATATTCTCAAATTTCTACCTTCTTGGAAAACACTAAAATACTATAGCTTGAGGACACTATCTGTAAAATTAGCAATACATTCCATTCTGTGGTTTCTGGAGCTCAAATCTCAACTTATCTCCCTTCTTGAAATGATGATCCCTTTTTGATTGGCTTAATCTTATCACCCATTTTAAATCTGCCCATTCAGAAAGCCACTGCATAGGCAATAAGCTCAGGCCTATTAGGTGCTATGAAACTGGTTACTAATTTTTAATATACTAAAAATTATGCTGGAAACTGCCCATTTTCTTAGAACATAAAATAGAGAGCTAGAGAGTGAAATAATATACAGAAATTAGAATTCAGGTTGACTGACAAGCATAAAGACAAATGTAAGAAAGACTGAGACTAAAGCTTAGAAATATGCAGCTCACTGAAGCTTTAAGGTAGAAAGTGGGAAGAAATGATGAGTCCAAATGCAGGCAGGTGAAAGGCAAAGTATCTAATGGGCAAGATCACTTTGGTGGTCATTGTCTTTCATTAAAAAAAAAGAGAAAAAGATAATACATGTTTTTCCCTGACATAGGAAAATGGAGGAAAGTCATCAAATCCTTTTATGATGACAATGGTAAAAATAGAAAGAGAACTTGCTTTCTATTTGAATTGTATTTTAGGTTAACAGTAAGTTTAGCTCCCCCTGGCGGGTCAGTTACGTGTTTTAGAGGCCAAAGAGTAACCACCGAGTGAGGTTATGTATTAAATCCCTCAGCACTAAAAGATTTCTGTTTTTTTTAAATCATCGAGCTAATTAAGAAGGTTTTTCTTAAATGTTTTCATTTTTTTAAAAACCAAATTAAGAGACAAAGAAGATACTTTTCAAATATGTGGTAGCATTTCAGTTTTTAAAAAGAGATAATTAGGAATTTTTCATGCTTAATCATGTGGGTCTTCAAGGCTGCAATTAGTTAAAATTATCTAAACTATCATACCCTATAACGTACCTCTAAATTATGTGAAGTTTGTTCATTTTCTTATGGGTTAAGACACTACTGATTCTTATCCTGGGCACGTTTTAAGGTCATTATTTTTAGTTTTTCTAGTTGTATTAACGCTTCTTTTTGGTTGCACATAATAGAAACGAACTCAAGATAAGTTCAGCAAAAAAGAAATTTAGGAGCCTCAAGAGACAAGGGCAAGCTCATGGAAGATAAAAGACTGAAAGCCAGGATTATAATATTGGCAGGTCTCTCGTCTCTGTGCAGTTGCTTCACTCCTCATTTTCTGTTATCCTTTCTTCCTCTGCACTTCATGAGTTTAAACGGTAGGCAGCATATGGTTACCCTGGAGTTCTGGAGTTCATATGTTAAAACACCAACTATGTCCACTTCCAACTTCAAATTCCCTATGGAGAAACTGAATGGCCTGACTTGGGTTGGGCATCCACTGCCAGTCCAATTAGCTGAGATAGGGGAAGGGGAGGGTGATGGGAGGAGAAGAAGTGGGAGGTGCAAGGTATAAGTACTGCTTCCAGGAGCCCACAGCTGTGTTTGGTAGGTAGAATGGGACAAATCCTGGAGAAAAGGGAAGTGTTGAAAGGTGAGTAGATATCCCAAAAGATGCCTAATTAATTAACACATAATGATGCCATTGAGAGAGACTGAGAGGGTGAGTGCATGTGTGTGTGCTTTTATCAAGCTTTTGACTATTTCCTGAGCATCTGATTTGTGTCAGACACTGTGCCAGTCACTAAGGAAGTAATAATGAGTCTAAAACTCTAACAAAAGTTCTCAAGGAGTGTTTGGAGACAGGTATTTAAGAAATAATCAGGAGACTATATAATCAAGTCACCTGAAGAAAAAGTACAGAGTGCTTTGGAAATATGTAATCTAAAATGAGGTCTAACTGGGCTGTGAGAGATAAGAAGGAGGTAACTGGGGGAAGGGAAACGAGGAAGAGAGTATTTCAGGCAAATCAACAATAGTGCAAAGGCCCTTAGGTGGAAGAATGATTGGTACGAGATGAACTTGGAAGAGGAGGCGACAGAGGTCAAATAATACAGAGTCCAGGGGTAAGGATTTAAGTCTTTAAGAGGAATGAGGAAGGCAAGAGTGGCTATAGTGGGACTTCTCTGGTGGTCCAGTGGTTAAGAATCGGCCTTGCAATGCAGGGGACACCTGTTTGATCCCTGATTGGGGAACCAAGATTCCACTTGCCATAGAGCAGCTAAGCCCATGTACCCCAACTAGGGAGCCCATGTGCTGCAATTACTGAAGCCCAAGTGCCCTGGAGCCCGCGAGCCACAACGAAAGATCCTGAACAACGCAAGGAAGAGCTCGTGAGAAACAAGTAAAACCTGATGAAACAAACAAAAAAGAGTAGCTATAGTAAGACTAGTTGGGAAGTAACTAATTCAGCCAGAAGATAACCTGTAGTGTAGACTAGAATGGTGTTGGATATGAACAGAAGTGGTAAGATGAGATGATGTTACTAACAGGGATTGTGGGAATGGGTGTGATGAAGATATCTATGCCTAATAGATTCTCTTCTGCTTCATATCTAGTTATTTGAATGGGACTTCAGCTACTTGGAAAGCCGATGGTTGCTTGACTTTCTCACTACTAACTTGAAGTTTTTACTAAAAGAAAGTCAGATAAATTCTCATTTCTGCCTGGCAGGTCTTTCTTTGCTGGTCCTAACAGAATGTTTTCATGTGTGAAATTATACTTCCTTAAATCTTTAAATTGCTTTTAACACCTTCCCTTCTGAGGGTCCTATAAGGCTTGCAACATCTGATACACTCATGTGAATGGCCAATACATGGTAATAGGGGCAGTGACAGCTATAAAGGAAGCTGTTCTTTTCATCTCTTGTCACTCTCCAAAGTAGCAGAGATCTCCTACCTTCAAACGTATTTGATCTTAAGAGCTTGTCTAACATTGAAGACAAAGATATTAGTATTGGTTGGTCATTCTCAGTTGTATCCCTTTCAGTTCAGTTCAGTTCAGTCGCTCAGTCGTGTCCGACTCTTTGCGACCCCATGAATCGCAGCACTCCAGGCCTCCCTGTCCATCACCAGCTCCCGGAGTTCACTCAGACTCACGTCCATCGAGTCAGTGATGCCATCCAGCCATCTCATCCTCTGTCATCCCCTTTTCCTCCTGTCCCCAATCCCTCCCAGCATCAGAGTCTTTTCCAATGAGTCAACTCTTCGCATGAGGTGGCCAAAGTACTGGAGTTTCAGCTTTAGCATCATTCCTTCCAAAGAAATCCCAGGGCTGATCTCCTTCAGAATGGACTGGTTGGATCTCCTTGCAGTCCAAGGGACTCGCAAGAGTCTTCTCCAACACCACAGTTCAAAAGCATCAATTCTTCGGCACTCAGCCTTCTTCACAGTCCAACTCTCACATCCATACATGACCACAGGAAAAACCATAGCCTTGACTAGATGGACCTTAGTCAGCAAAGTAATGTCTCTGCTTTTGAATATACTATTTAGGTTGGTCATAACTTTTCTTCCAAGGAGTGTTTTTTAATTTCATGGCGGCAATCACCATCTGCAGTGATTTTGGAGCCCCCCAAAATAAAAAGTCTGACACTGTTTCCACTGTTTACTACAATTCAAATACTGACTTTTTTGCTTCTGGCTTTCATGGAGCTGGGAGGCAAAAATAAGCCACAAATTATTTAGGGAGGAATAAGCTGTCCATGGATTTTTTAATACAGAGGAGACTGCCACATAAACCCAAGGTCAAAATTATTGCACCGTTTTCAGTACAGAGGCAGAAAGGAAGTTAATTAGTATTTCAGACCAGAACCAACCAATTAAATACACTAAAATTATACCACCATGATAACATAAAAAGGAAAACTGCATATTCTTCTGTCATATATTTACCAGCACATATTGGCAGAGAGGCAGGTATTTCAAATGTTTGAAGCTATCTAGAAACTACGGTTTCAGATATACTAATTATAGCTTAGCAGTATTCATTTACTAAAATTGTGCTAACTTTTACTCCACTCTGAGAGTAAAATTTGCCCCATGGAGCCCTCTGGCACATGGACACGATGATCACTAAAAAGTCGTACAGGGAAGGTGAATCTTTCTGGATGACTTCTGCAAAGCTAGTTGAGAAGGGCATCTAAGGTTATGCTCCATTATGCCAGTTTAAAATAAATTATGTTTCACTAAGCAGAGCAGGCTCCTGTTGACAAAGTATGTATAAAATCTGATTAGCTTTGGTGAATTAATGACTACATGTTCAAATAAATGGACTTCTTACTAGACTCACTGGATTAACCAGCTCCACAATTTATTATTTTTCCTTGGCAGAAATTGAATGCAAAGCCATATTAACATCACATTTGAGGTTATACATACTCACAAGTGAGGAAAATCAAAGAGATTGTTCCCCTAGCTATCATAACCCTGTCAGAGCATAAGTACAGTGAACTAAAAAAGTTATTTCAAATCCACAGTTAGGAAACGAATACACCACAATATTCTTTAAGATCAGTTGTGGAGATACTGTACTAAGAGAACTTTAATAATCTTTCCTGATGGAGAAAGAGAAAATGCCTTCATAGGCCCTTTAAAATCAAAATAAGCAAATCAACAAACCAACCAGCACCATTTCCCAAGCATTAGAAAAATCCCAGCATTACTTTAGATTCAAATTTAAAAACTAGTCTCAATCAAATTTAACCTGATACTCATTTACTTAAAAATTTAGTTCAGTTTAGCATTGGAAGGACTGACGTTGAAGCTGAAACTCCAATACTTTGGCCACGTGGTGTGAAGAGCTGACTCATTTGAAAAGACCCCGATGCTGGGAAAGACTGAGGGCAGGAGGAGAAGGGGACGACAGAGGATGAGATGGTTGGATGGCATCACCGACTTAACGGACATGAGTTTGGGTGGACTCCGGGAGTTGGTGATGGACATGCTGCGGTTCAAGAAGTAGCAAAAAGTTGGACATGACTGAGCGACTGAACTGAACTGAGCTTGTAGGGAGAATTCCTGACAGAAAGCAGAGTTTGATCCCATTTCTTTAGTTAACATCACAGAGTAAGATGAGCTGATACCTAAGTGAATAATTGTAAATTGTGTAAAGGGATAACCAAACAGTAGCTACTTTCTGCCTAAAAGTTCCAAGTCCATTAGACCAAAGAAATCAATATTTTCAGACATACAGAAGGCTATCACTAAGGGATGTATTATCCAGGTGTTTTAATACATACCATCTTCTGTGTATCATGAGAACAAAATTCCTTAAATCCTGAGTAAAAAAAAGCAATCTGTTAGTTTTTAACAGGTTGGTGTTAAAAACTCATTTGGTGTTACAGTGGGAATTTTCCAAGTTGATTACAAAATATTTCAGAAAAAAATCTATGCAGTATTTTCATTCTAGATAGTGATTTCAAAGAGATCTTAACAGATATATTCCTTAAATTACAAGCATGCAAACTAAAACATGTCACATTATTTTAGCTGTACATTTATTTCTTCAAAATGTCCAATACTTCTGCCACTAAGGGGAGCAATATACCATGATGCATAACACAACAGAGCTTAAGCTTCATTCCCTGGGGGGAAAACTTGAATCCTAGAGATGAGAGGAGCCTTCCTTGTCAATTCAAAAGCTGCATGTTGCTGCTGCTGCTGGTAAGTCGCTTCAGTCGTGTCTGACTCTGTGCAACCCCATAGATGGCAGCCTACCAGGCTCCCCTGTCCCTGGGATTCTCCAGGCAAGAACACTGGAGTGAGTTGCCATTTCCTTCTCCAATGCATGGAAGTGAAAAGTGAAAGTGAAGTCACTCAGTCGTGTCTGACCCTCAGTGACCCCATGGACTGCAGCCCATCAGGCTCCTTGTCCATGGGATTTTCCAGGCAAGAGTACTGGAGTGGGGTGCCATTGCCTTCTCTGCAAAAGTTGCATAGCAGAACACATTTCTTCGGAAACAGAAGGGACTGGGACAGGAATATGGCAACATTTGCTGAGTCTAGATTACATGAACATGCAGCTGGGTGTCTGGTGAAGCAGAGAGAAACTATGGATGTACACTGCCTGAAGACTACAAGTAAGCAACCCTTCTGGGAAGGAAGAACATAAGGCTGCAATCCTCTGTTCACTAGATTCACAGCTAATGAAACATGTGAGGGAGAGCTGCGGTGACCCTGAGCAGTGCCAGTGGTTCAGAAAGGCAATGAGGCATCTGAGACAAATCAAGCCAGAGCAGAAAGACAAACTGGTGGGGCGGCTTCCACGATGAGTCAATTGCTGGGAAAGGCAGCGATGGTGGTAGAGCCATGAGACAGCACTACTGGAGATGGCCTGTCACTGGAACTATTCTTGACACAGCCCGCTGAAGGCCACTCTTATACCCTGGGGAAGGTGGTAAGTGTACACAGGTGGTACCCTATATAGAAATGGTCCCCAGTGTTCCCCATCGTCTAATATTCACTCACGTGCAGTCTCCTCCCACAACGGACCATGTCAAGAGAGCCTTGTGAAGAGGTCCAGAGAAGGAGGAACTGAAAGCCTCCTGCCTGTGGCCATGTGAGTGAACTTGAAAGAGGACCCTCCAGACTAGTCAGGCTTTCAGAAGACTGCAGTTCTGGCTGACACTGTGACCACCACCAAATGAGAGATAGCCAGAACCACCCAGCTGAGCTGCTCCTGGATTCCTAGCCCTTAGAAACTGTGTGATATAATAGATTCTTTAAAAGGCTGAGTTTGGGGATCATTGCTTATGCAATAATAGCTAACTAATGCAGAGTTGTAATACTTCAATTTTTAGAAACTATCTTCCTACTTTGAAGAAACACTAGAGCTTTAGCAGAAATCTATCCAGCAGTGGTAGTAACACCAACATGAGAGCTGGAGCTGCAGCATCACACACATTACCTTGAACAAGAGCAACTGTGAAATCAACCCTATTAACATTAATTCATCCTCTATGCCAGAGAGAAACAGAGAAACAATTACTACCACAACAAAAATGATCCACCAGATAGGAAAGGTACTTTTACTACAGCAAATGAGATGCTTCTAGAGTTTCTGGGTTTGTACTCTGCCAGTCTTAATAGCACAGAAAATTCATGGAAACTACTTCTAAATAGGAAGGCGAATAATAGTATATTAATATCTTTAGCAAATGATGACAGCAATAACTTTGTATTAACGGTTCTGTATATGATGTCCATTAAAGAGAAAGTGAATCAATACTATATTCAAGGAAAAACTACTTCAGTTCCTTAATTTCTGGCATCATGCTCCATAATGTATCCATCTGGAAATTTGAAAAATATTATCAAACATCTCACTGAGTGAGATCTTCAAGTATAATGAATTCAATACACCTCACTTATTTTTCTAGTTGGATATTCTGGAAATCACTGATTTGGGATGAAAAATAGAATCAACATAATGACTGTGAAACTGGAAATTTTCTGGAATCTTTTCAAACATTAAAGGAGACAAAACTGCAAAGAATATCAAGATGGGCCACTGGACAGAGGTGTCGAGAAGTTACTGACTCTTCCCTCACTTCCTTTTTCTGATAAAGCAAGAAGCGCAGGAGCCAACAGCAGTTTCTGGGAAGGGGCTCTGTGGAGCTGTCCAACATTCGGCACTAAAATTTCACACAGGCAGTCACAGATGAATGAATAAATGAACAAATCTTTCTAGAGTGATTGGTGGGTGCCAGGCATGCCACTGGGGTCTTTCTTATCTCAGGCAGTCTTCCTTACAAGTCTGTGAGGTGGCTATTACCCTAACTGTACAAATGAAGAAACGCAGGCTCCCAAGGCCATAGAGGTAAAACTCACATTTAGATCAACTTTCCAAAAATCCAAATGGCATAACTGTATACTGATTATTCTTTTCACAAATATTTATTGTTCACCTTTTCTGTGCATACCTCCATCACTGTACTTTTCTTTCTGTACAGTAATAACTAATTTCCCAGACTGATTATAGTTCCTTAAATTTAGGAATCAGGGTCTACTTGGTTTCAATCTAACACAATGCCTGGTACATACCTAAACACTAAATAATTTTAATTTGTTATTAGTAAAAAAAAAATGACTAAGTATTACATTTTTGGTTTTTATTTCTTCTGCTAGGTAGACGCGCTATCACATCTCAAGGAAAGACTGGTAAAGAAAAGGGGCATCTCCCAAAAAGCTTTTTTGGCATTGCTTTATCTGAGGCTTTCCTGATAGCTCAGCTGTTAAAGAATCTGCCTGCAATGAGGGAGGCCTAGGTTTGATCCCTGTGTTGGGAAGATCCCCTGGAGAAGGGAAAGGCTACCCACTCCAGTATTCTGGCCTAGAGAATTCCAATGACTGTATAGTCCATGTGATTGCAAAGAGTTGGACACGACTGAGCAACTTTCACTTATTTGAGGCTTTTTATGTTAAAAATGATTTAAGTAGTTTATATTTCATTAGGCCAAGGAGCTTTAATATGAAAAAACATTCATGTTAATAATGCGGTAGATTGATACAAAATAAATAAGGAGAATGTGGGCAGAGAGAGAGAAAAGGCATTCTATTAAAAAAAGAAATGAAAGAGACTTGACAAAAGCTGTTTTTGTGCTGTTAACTGAATTCAGAGGGTAATAGCCTGATATAATTTATATGATCCTCTAAAGTGGCATTTGCTCAGAGTCTGTATTCAACAGGCTGCAATGCATTATTTATTCACAAATTACTGCAAAGCTGGCTCTGATTCCTAAGATATTGTCTAGACTTCTCAGTCTCCCCTAAGGTTATATGGCAGGCTAGAGGATAAAGCTATTTTAAAAAAAATCTCCTTTCCCTCTAAGAAAGAAAAAAATAGACTTACAAGAGTTATTTAAGGCCAAATTAGTTAGAAGAAGGGAAAAAAATTAGAGGACAAAAAGCTTCTTTCCACTCATTAGTATAGTTATCATTCTTTAAAGCTCAAATTCTTCTTTAAAATGTCCATAAATTCTGAGAACCATAATTCTGAAATATGGCGAAAGATGGCTAGAAGAGGGATAAAAATGAAAATACCTACTCAGATCCCTTAGGCAACACTGAATTCAAAGCTCTTCATTCAAGGTCTGATTTAGAGGCCAAATTTGATCTTTCTACCGATCCAGCTAGCTCCAGACATCTGGAGAAAGCTTCTCTTCTCTTATCCAGTCCCCTAGTTTTCATATGCTTCTCAACAATCTCTGCAGACCCAGACTTGAAGGCACAGAGACTCTACCGACCTGAGAACACCTAAGAGACACATTCAATCTTGTTTGGGACAAACCGGGTAAGGAAGGTCATTTTCTCTGTCATCCCTCCCTTGGCTCCAGTCCCAGTGTACTCAGCGCTTCCTTGCCTCTTCTCATCTAACCAGAACAAAGAGCTGACAAAAATTCTTTCCTTAGATATAATAAATTGCAGAGTTAAAGCTGACTCAAATATTACCATCTCTGGGAAAATTTCCTGAGTGGTCCCTTGCTCTTTTACTTCACAGACTGATTTACATGCCCCTATTATACTCTAATTGCACCACATGAATCTCTCCAATATTGTACTGACAACACTATGCAAGAATTTCTGGTTTATTCAGCTCACTTTTATAAGTTTCTGGGAGTAGGGACAGTGTTTTGTTCATCCCTGAATCCTGAGCATTCAGCACAGCTCCTGGAAAGCTAGTGTAAGTCAGTAGTTAAGTGCAGACTCTAAAACTGGGTAGAAGGCCCAAAGAGACATTTTTCTAAAGAAGACATACAGATGGTCAACAGGTACATGAAAAGACAAAAAGACTAATATCACTAATTATTAAGAGAAACGTAAATCAGAACCGCAATGAGGTATATGACCTCACACCAGCCAAAATGGCCATCATTAAAAAGTCTACAAATGTTGGAGGGGGTAGGGAGAAAAAGGTACCCTCCTACAGCATTGGTGAGAATGTAAATTGTTATAGTCTATGAAGCAGGGCAAAGGCTAACAGAGTTTTGCCAAGAGAATGCACTGGTCATAGCAAACACCTTCTTCCAACAACACAAGAGAAGACTCTACACATGGACATCAACAGATGGCCAACATGGAAATCAGACTGATTATATTCTATGCAGCCAAAGATGGAGAAGCTCTATACAGTCAGTAAAAACAAGACCGGGAGCTGACTGTGGCTCAGATCATGAACTCCTCATTGCCAAATTCAGACTTAAGTGGAAGAAAGTGGGGAAAACCACTAGACCATTCAGGTATGACCTAAATCAAATCCCTTATGATTATACAGTGGAAGTGAGGAATAGATTTAAGGGCCTAGATCTGATAGATAGAGTGCCTGAAGAACTATGGAATGAGGTTCGTGACATTGTACGGGAGACAGGGATCAAGACCATCCCCATGGAAAAGAAATGCAAAAAAGCAAAATGGCTGTCTGGGGAGGCCTTACAAATAGCTGTGAAAAGAAGAGAGGTGAAAAGCAAAGGAGAAAAGGAAAGATATAAGCACCTGAATGCAGAGTTCCAAAGAATAGCAAGAAGAGATAAGAAAGCCTTCTTCAGTGATCAATGCAAAGAAATAGAGGAAAACAACAGAATGGGAAAGACTAGAGATCTCTTCAAGAAAATTAGAGATACCAAGGGAACATTTCATGCAAGGATAGGCTCAATAAAGGACAGAAATGGTATGGACCTAACAGAAGCAGAAGATATTAAGACGACGCAGCAAGAATACACAGAAGAACTGTACAAAAAAGATCTTGATGACCCAGATAATCATGATGCTGTGATCACTCACCTAGAGCCAGATATCCTGGAATGTGAAGTCAAATGGGCCTTAGGAAGCATCACTACAAACAAAGCTAGTGGAGGTGATGGAATTCCAGTTGAGGTATTCCAAATCCTGAAAGATGATGCTGTGAAAGTGCTGCCCTCAATATGCCATCAAATTTGGAAAACTCAGCAGTGGCCACTAGAAAAGATTAGTTTACATTGCAATCCCAAAGAAAGGCAATGCCAAAGAACGCTCAAGCTGCTGCACAGTTGCACTCATCTCACACACTAGCAAAGTAATGCTCAAAATTCTCCAAGCCAGGCTTCAGCAATACGTGAACCATGAACTTCCAGATGTTCCACCTGGTTTTAGAAAAGGCAGAGGAACCAGAGATCAAACTGCCAACATCCGCTGGATCTTAGAAAAAGCAAGGAAGTTCCAGAAAAACATCTATTTCTGCTTTATTGACTATGCCAAAGCCTTTGACTGCATGGATCACAATAAACTGTGGAAAATTCTGAAAGAGATGGGAATAACAGACCACCTAACCTGCCTCTTGAGAAATCTGTATGCAGGTCAGGAAGGAACAGTTAGAACTGGACATGGAACAACAGACTGATTCCAAATAGGAAAAGGAGTACCTCAAGGCTGTATATTGTCCCCTGCTTATTTAACTTATATGCAGAGTACATCATGAGAAACGCTGGGCTGGATGAAGCATAAGCTGGAATCAAGATTCATGGGAGAAATATCAATCACCTCAGATATGCAGATGACACCACCCTTAAGGCAGAAAGTGAAGAAGAACTAAAGACCCTCTTGATGAAAGTGAAAGAGGAGACTGAAAAATTTGGCTTAAATCTCAACATTCAGAAAAAGATGTGTATAAGAGACAGAATGTGGGCAGAGAGAGAGAAAAGGCATTCTATTAAAAAAAGAAATGAAAGAGACTTGACAAAAGCTGTTTTTGTGCTGTTAACTGAATTCAGAGGGTAATAACCTGATATAATTTATATGATCCTCTAAAGTGGCATTTGCTCAGAGTCTGTATTCAACAGGCTGCAATGCATTATTTATTCACAAATTACTGCAAAGCTGGCTCTGATTCCTAAGATATTGTCTAGACTTCTCAGTCTCCCCTAAGGTTATATGGCAGGCTAGAGGATAAAGCTATTTTAAAAAAAATCTCCTTTCCCTCTAAGAAAGAAAAAAATAGACTTACAAGAGTTATTTAAGGCCAAATTAGTTAGAAGAAGGGAAAAAAATTAGAGGACAAAAAGCTTCTTTCCACTCATTAGTATAGTTATCATTCTTTAAAGCTCAAATTCTTCTTTAAAATGTCCATAAATTCTGAGAACCATAATTCTGAAATATGGCGAAAGATGGCTAGAAACAGGAGGCAATGATCAAGACCATCCCCAAGAAAGAGAAATGCAAAAAAGCAAAACGGTTGTCTGAGGAGGCCTTACAAAGAGCTGAGAAAAGAAGAAAAGCTAAAGGCAAAGGAGAAAAGGAAAGATATACCCATTTGCA
This sequence comes from Cephalophus harveyi, assembly GCA_006410635.1. Classification (NCBI taxonomy): domain Eukaryota; kingdom Metazoa; phylum Chordata; class Mammalia; order Artiodactyla; family Bovidae; genus Cephalophus; species Cephalophus harveyi. The sequence continues at coordinate 3,607 of SJYT01051311.1, read as the reverse complement.
TGCAGAGTTCCAAATAATAGCAAGGAGAGATAAGAAAGCCTTCATCAGTGATCGATGCAAGGAAATAGAGGAAAACAATAGAATGGGAAAGACCAGTGATCTCTTCAAGAAAATTAGAGATACCAAGGGGGAACATTTCATGCAAAGATGGGCACTATAAAAGACAGAAATGGTATGGATCTAACAGAAGCAGAGGACATTAAGAAGAGGTGGCAACAATACACAGAAGAATGATAGAAAAAAGATCTTCATGACCCAGATAACCATGATGCTGTGATCACTCACCTAGAGCCAGACATCTTAGAATGTGAAGTCAAGTGAGCCTTAAGAAGCATCACTACAAACAAAGCTAGTGGAGGTGATGGAATTCCAGTTGAACTATTTCAAATCCTAAAAGATNAGATAACCATGATGCTGTGATCACTCACCTAGAGCCAGACATCTTAGAATGTGAAGTCAAGTGAGCCTTAAGAAGCATCACTACAAACAAAGCTAGTGGAGGTGATGGAATTCCAGTTGAACTATTTCAAATCCTAAAAGATGATGCTGTGAAAGTGTTGCACTCAACATGCCAGCAAATTTGGAAAACTCAGCTGTGGCCACAGGAATGGAAAAGGTCAGTTTTCATTCCAATCCCAAAGAAGAGCAATGCCAAAGAATGCCCAAATACCACACAATTGCACTCATCTCACATGCTAGCAAAGTAATGCTCAAAATTCTCCAAGCCAGGCTTCAACAGTATGTGAACCACGAACTTCCAGATGTTCAAGCTCGATTTAGAAAAGGCAGAGGAACCAAATATAAAATTGCCAACATCCACTGGATCATGGAAAAAGCAAGATAGTTCCAGAAGAACATCTATTTCTGCTTTATTGACTACGCCAAAATCTCTTACTGTGTGTGTGACAACAAACTGTGGAAAATTCTTCAAGAGATGGGAATACTAGACCACCTGACCTGCCTCCTGAGATATTGGTATGCAGTCAAGAAGCAACAGTTAGAACCGGATATGGAACAACAGGCTGGTTCCAAACTGGGCAACGAGTACGTCAAGGCTGTATATTGTCACTCTGCTTATTTAACTTATATGTAGAGTACATCATGAGAAACCCTGGGCTGGATGAAGCACAAGGTGGAATCAAGACTGCCAGGAGAAATATCAATAACCTCAGATATGCAGATGACACTACTCTTATGGCAGAAATTGAAGAAGAACTAAAGAGCCTCTTGATGAAAGTGAAAGAGGAGAGTGAAAAAGTTGGCTTAAAATTCAACATTCAGAAAACTAAGATCATCGCCTCTGGTCCCATCACTTCATGCCAAGTAGATGGGGAAACAATGGAAACAGAGAGAGACTATTTTTTTCGGGTCCAAAAATCACTGCAAATGGTGACTGCAGCCATGAAATTAAAAGACACTTGCTCCTTGGAAGAAAAGCCAGGACATGGAGCAAACTAAATGTCCACTGAAAGAGGAATGGATAAAGAAGATGTGGCTATTACTCAGCCATAAAAAGACTAAAATAATAACAGCAACCTAGATGGACCTAGAGATTATCATATTAAGTGAAGTCAGTAAGACAAAGAAGTATCATATGATATCACTTATATGTAAATCTAAGAAAATGATACAGATGCACTTATTTCTAAGACAGAAACAGACTCACAGATATCGAAGCAAACTTATGGTTACCAAAGGGGATAGTTAGAGGCAGAGGAGGGAAGATAAATTAGGAGTTTGGGATTAACATATATACACTACTATACACAAAATAGGTAAACAACAAGGAGCTAGTGGATAGACTGGGAACTATACTCAATATCTTATAATAACATATAATGGAAAATCTGAAAGAATATATATATGTATGTATGCATAATTGAATCACTTTTCTGTGCACTTGAAACTAATAGAACATTGTAAATTAAATATACTTCTATTAAAAAAAAAGAGCAGACTCTAGAGGGAGACTGCCTAGAATCAAATATCAGCTCCTCCTTTATCACGTTAGGGACCTTGCGTAAATGACTTAACTTCTTTGCGTCTTCGTTTTCTCATTTGTTAAATGTGGATAATTATAATGCCAATCAAATATTGTTGTGAAGATGAAATGAAAATAATGTAATAAGGCACCCATAATAGTGCTTGACTTCCAGTGAACTCAAGAGATATGTTGGCTAGTATTTTTATTATGTAATATGTACTCAATTTTTTGCTAAAATGTTTGATACTTCTACAACACACTGTTGTAGCTAGGAGAGTAGCTACTGATTAAACGTTCACAATCATCTTTTATACTACTTTCCATTTTACTGTATCACGTTCAACTATATTGTATATTAAGCATTCTGCTGTGTGTAAAATTAAGAAATTATCACTGCATTCTGATTTCCAAAGAGTTGACCTATGAACTTTTAACACACTGGTACACAGCTCATTCATAAATTGAGAAGTGCCTGTGTTCTACTAAAAAAAATGGTTAATAAGACTATTTGAATGATAAGACTGAGGAAAAATTTCCACCAGAGAAAAATCAAATTTTCATAATTAATTTATGAGCCCCTTTTTTTCTTGTGTCCAGTTTAAAGTTAACTTAGAATGTAAATTAAAGATATGTGATGACAAGAAAATCCTGGTGATTGCCAAGTATGATAAGAGGTATCATTAACATATTGACTTTGGAATCATATTGACTTTGATTCTACCTACAAGCAGCAAATGACAGCAAACTTGAGGTATAGGGTGTAAAGGGAATTGCAAGAAATTAAATCAGAGTTTGGCTTTAGGTTTTACGTATCTTCTTATTAAACTAACACCCTGAGAGTTAACTTGGTTTCATTAGGGCAAGACTTTGGACCTACCTGACAATACGGTACAGAGAGAAGACAGAAGTAGCTTTAAAAAGTGTTGACATCAAGTCATGAGTGACTGACTTATAAAGAATTATTGTGGGCACTTAAATTTTTATTCTATCATTTTTATATATTTCTATTTAAAAAATTTTAATTGGAGGCTGATTACTTTACAATATTGTGGTGGTTTTTGCCATACATTTATATGAATCAGCCATGGGTGTACATGTGTTCCCCATCCTGACCCTCCCTCCCACCTCCCTCCCCATCCCATCAAACCCAGACTGGCGATCTATTTCATATGATAATATACATGTTTCAATGCTATTCTCTCAAATCATCCCACCCTCGCCTTCTCCCACAGAGTCCAACAGTCTGTTCTTTACATCAGTGTCTCTTTTGCTGTCTCACATATAGGGTCATTGTTAACATCTTTCTAAATTCCATATATATGTGTTAATATACTATATTGGTGTTTTTCTTTCTGACTTACTTCGCTCTGTATAATTGGCTCCATTTCATCCACCTCATCAGAACTGATTCAAATGTATTCTTTTTAATAGCTGAGTAATATTCCATTATGTATATGTACCACAGCTTTCTTACCCATTTGTCTGCCGATAAACATCTAGGTTGCTTCCATGGCCTGGCTATTGTAAACAGTGCCGCGATGAACCTGGGGTACACATGTCTCTTTCAATTCTGGTTTCCTTGGTGTGTATGCCCAGCAGTGGGATTGCTGGGTCGTATGGCAG